>JAVXUP010001850.1:0-185263 GCA_033070095.1 Escallonia herrerae | reverse complement strand
AAAGATTTTCTCTACCGGTAGACGGGATCGGCTCCCATATATATATATATATATATATATATATATAGGGAGCTGATCTGTTGATAGCGCTAGCAAAATGGGGATCTTGCTAGCGCGATCTGACCGTCCATTCCGAAGGGATGGACGGCCCAGATCGCGTATTTTGCGGCGCTGTCAGTGGTCCGCTACACAGTGTAGCGGACGGACCTTTTTACCATTTTGCCCCTGCTCCCCCTCTGCTACACTGTCTAGCGGACCACTTTCTTGGGCCCACGTTGACAACCAAAAAGTCGTCCGCTAGACAGTGTAGCGGACGACTGACTTCCCTGACACTACTGACACATTTCCACGTGTTTGTACCTTTATTTCTACACACGACGGGTTGTCGGAATTCCTCAAGCTCCTTCAGCTACAATTTTCTTCTCCTTCGGACTCGCTTCCATTTTCAGCTCCCTTCAAGCTTCGAGTAAAACTTGCTTCAAGCTTCACTCAAGTAAGGTAAGTTTGCGAATGGTGAAGTTTTCTTTATGGATTGAATGGTAAAATATAATTTTATTTTGTTTGGACAAAAAAGTATAGATTTTTTTTATGTTCTAGAAATTTGTCACTCTATTCTTCAATTTGTGATGTTCTAGACATGATGTTCATAAAAAAGGTGTAATTTGTTAACTCTAAATAAAATTATAGTTTAATTCGATTTTTTGGCATGATGAATGCGTCTATTTATCTTAATAATTTTAATTTGTTATGTTCAATAAATTAATAATTGTTAATTTCGAGACACTTTTGAGATTATGCATACGGTATGCTTGTCATCCTAAATTGGTCTATTCGCCAAGGTAATTTTTAGGTAATATTTTCAGTTAGAAATGTCATTTGATTGTTAAGCGTAGTCTATTTCTACACAGATCTTGTTTCACAATGTCTGATTTCGTGTCGAGCTCCAACGTCCCCGTAGATGCTAGTGATCCGTATCTAGGACGAACATTTCAAACGTTGGAAGAAGCTGAAGAATGTTTTCGAGCGTATTCATTGAGGGTTGGTTTTGGCATTAGAATAAAGACTACAAGAATAAGCAACGTAACAAAAAAGATATGCTCTCGCTTATACGAGTGTCATAGGGGCAGAAATCCACAGCAAAATGAGACACGCGTAGGCAATGATGACAGTGATGACGAAATAGGATATTCGCGTAGAAGACGGGACTGCTTTGAGCGCACAAATTGCCAGGTCAAGATGTTCGTAAGCTACAAAGCCAAACATGATCATTGGCTTATTACCAGCCTGGAACTGGCACACAATCACCTGTTAGTAACTCCTTCTAAGGTGAGTCAGATGCATCAACACAAGAAGATGGGTAAGGTCGCGAGGAGCCTAATTCACACAATGAGCAATGCGCGAATTGGACCTACTGAGATTGTTAATGTTCTTGCTGAACAGGCTGGGGGAATTCAAAATTTAAACTTTAACACGACAGACGTTCGTAACGCGGTCCGAACCCATAGACGAGCCGCGTATGACCTCAATGATGCGCAATCGATAATGAGCCTATTGAAATGGATGCAGATGGAGGACCCGCAGTTTACCTTCGATTATAAACTTGACGACGAGCATCGAGTTAGTACAATTTTTTGGGTCGACGGTCGTTCGAGGCTAGCTTATAAGCATTTTGGGGATGTCGTGACTTTCGACACCACATACCGTACCAACAAGTACTCGATGCCGTTCGCTCCTTTCACCGGCGTCAATCATCATTATGACTCCATCCTGTTCGGGTTCGCCTTGTTAAGGGACGAGAGCGAGGGTTCTTTTGTATGGTTGTTTAGGACGTGGCTGGAAGCAATGAACTTCAAAGCACCCAAAGTGATCATCACCGATCAAGATTTGGCAATGAAGAAGGTTATTGCGACCATCTTCCCAGACACCCGGCACAACTTGTGCACTTGGCACATAAGCAACAAATACCCGGAACGTCTGCATCACGTGTACGCAAAGTATCCAGACTTTAAACAGGATTTTGACAAGTGCGTTACCAAGTCGTTAACGATTGAAGAATTCGAGAGAGGTGGGAAAAGCTTGTCGGGATTACTCATTGCAAGACAACGAGTGGCTTCAGCACTTGTGCGAGCGCAAAGAGCAATGGATTGGCGTTTACACGAGGAGGTATTTTTCAGCGGGCATGAAAACGACGGGCAGGAGTGAATCTATGAATGCCACGTTCGATAGTTACGTGGGTACAGCTACCAATTTGAAGACTTTCGTTGCATCCGCACAAAAAGCGGTAGCTTCGTTGTTCGTAAAAGAAAGGGCTGCCGACTTTGCAACAACGTACAAACAAAGGAGAAGGTTGCTAGAGACCCCGCTGGAGCTGAACGGTGCCAAAGTCTATACGAAGGAGATCTTCTTGCTATACCAACTAGAGCTGCAAAAATTCGGGACGATACAGTATAAACAAGGTGGCAGAAATGTCTATGCGTGAGTACAAGGTTTATTCGCTCGTGAATGACCTCGTCCCTGAGAAGCTGCGCAGAATTTATACGGTGAGCCACGACACATTGACGGACTCGGTGACGTGTGTTTGCAAGAAGTTTGAGTTCCATGGCATCCTGTGTAGACACATTCTGCGGTTTTTCACCCAGAAGAATATCAGGACAATCCCCGATAAATACGTCTTGCCACGGTGGACGAAAGGTGCAAACAGGTTAAACGGTACCATTTCCTTTCCGGAGCACCCGTATACTGACTTTGAAGAATCAGAGACGTTGCGGTATAAACATCTGGTGACGATGTTCACCCGTTTGTCCGTAAAGGCTGCTGCTACAATGGTCGGTTATAAACATCTCCTCGATGTAGCTCAGCAGCAAGAGCCCATTGTCGACCAGTTGGAAGCAGCTTCAGTCACCAATGTGGTTGACACCGAGCCTACGACGGAATCCGAAGATGACGAGCCGGGGGAGGAAGGCGACAATGATATCCGGCCGTTGGATCCAATTATATAGCAAACGAAAGGCCGCAAGAGATCTACGCGGATGAAAAGCTCAATTGAAATGGCAACTCAACCTAAAAACCTGCGAAGGTGTGCATTGTGCAACAAAATGGCCGACCACGACAAGCAGAACCATTACAAGGCACTGGGGATAAGTCCAGGGGGTTTGCAAGATGGGGAAGAAGATGACGCCGAAGATGAGGACGAACAAGCTGCAGTGGACCTTTAATTTTTTGTATAAGTTTGACATTTGTAATAATTTTTATATAAGTTTGACATTTGTAATAATTTTTATATAAGTTTGACATTTGTAATAATTTTTTCTAATAATTTTTCGACCGAATACTGGAATTTTTTTTTCTGATGTAGCGATTTCTGATGTAGCGGACGGAATACGTCATCGCAGAAAAACTTTTGGTCTTCATTTATGTCCGCTATACAATGTAGCGGACGTCATCGCAGAAAAACTTTTGGTTTTCATTTATGTCCGCTATACAATGTAGCGGACCTCTATCCTATTATATATATTAATCAAAACGGGCAATCAGCTTTTATCAGTCCGCTATATTCTCTCTCTCTCTCTCTCTCCCGCTATATTCTCTATCTCTCTCTCGAGCATCTAACCCAAGCCGCTACCCCATCTACGGCGACCCACATCTCCGGCGACACCACCGTCTTCCCCTCATCGCCGACCTCGATGGCTTCTGGATCGGAGACCACCTACGAATTTATTGGCAACTTGCACCTGGCAGGCAAACACTTTTTCAAAGTCATGATGCCGGGATTTGAGAATGAACTTGTAGGCCATCCCTCTTTCTCTGTATTTTCGTGTGTTAAAAGTTTGATCTTTTGGTTAAAAACTAACCTATTTTTTGTATTGTGTTTGTTAGGACATACCGGAAGCCTTTACCAATCAATTTACAACAATTCATGACAGTTCAAGATTATATAGCCGCAAGGGGGCCTGGCAGGTTGAAATCAAGCTGAAGCCCGGCCGACCCCAAAAAAAGCAATTCGCAGAGGGTTGGAACGTCTTCGTGCGCCAGCATGGCCTCGAACTCGGGGACTTTGTAGTGTTTGAACACCTTGGGTGGTGGGATTTTCAAGTTGTAATCTTTGATCGGAGCGCTTGTGAAAAAATTTATTTCCCCCAATGTGAACCCTAATTTATTAATAATAACCAAATTTATTGTATACATGTTCATTATGTTTCCAAATTTTTTCTCGCTTAATTGTGCCGTTTGAGATACCCTCAATATATTGAGATCGTTGATTGTGAATCATACGTTATTTATTGTTTATCAATATTGAGATTGTTGATTCCGTCGCTAAAACAAGTCTTCGGGCGCCAATTTATTAAAACTGCATAACGCTACATTGTCTTAACCCAACACTTAGAAAATTTTCACTTCGCCACTGTCCGCTACATTGTGTAGCGGACGGACAAGCAGAATGTCACACTTAGAAAATTCACTCCCCCACTGTCCGCTACATTGTGTAGCGGACGGACAAGCAGAATGTCTTAACCCAACACTTAGAAAATTTTCACTTCCCCCACTGTCCGCTACATTGTGTAGCGGACGGACCAGCTGAATGTCTTAACCCAATACTTAGAAAATTTTCACTTCCCCCACTGTCCGCTACATTGTGTAGCGGACGGACCAGCAGAATGTGTTAACCCAACACTTAGAAAATTTTCACTTCCCCACTGTCCGCTACATTGTGTAGCGGACGGACCAGCAGAATGTCTTAACCCAACACCAACACTTAGAAAATGTTTCACTTCCCCCACTGTCCGCTACATTGTGTAGCGGACGGACCAGCAGAATGTCTTAACCCAACACTTGGAAAATTTTCACTTCCCCCACTGTCCGCCACATTGTCTAGCGGACAGACCAGCAGAATGCCTTCACCCTTAACCCAACACTTCTTCACCCACTGTCCGCTACATTGTGTAGCGGACGAACCAGCAGAATGTCTTAACACAACACTTAGAAAATTTTCACTTCCCCCACTGTCCGCTACATTGTGTAGCGGACGGACCAGCAGAATGTCTTAACCCAACACTTAGAAAATTTTCACTTCCCCACTGTCCGCTACATTGTGTAGCGGACGGACCAGCAGAATGTCTTAACCCAACACTTAGAAAATTTTCACTTCCCCCACTGTCCGCTACATTGTGTAGCGGACGGACCAGCAGAATGTCTTAACACAACACTTAGAAAATTTTCACTTCCCCCATTGTCCGCTACATTGTGTAGCGGACGGACCAGCAGAATGTCTTAACCCTACACTTGGAAAATTTTCACTTCCCCCACTGTCCGCCACATTGTGTAGCGGACAGACCAGCAGAATGTTTTACCCCAACACTTGGAAACTGTCCGCTACACATTTTGTTTTCCACCTTTCAATCATTCTCAATGAGAGCCAAAAAAAAACAAACTCAAATCATCTTCAATGGAAATCAAACAAATCAATCAATCAATAATCTTCAACACAAATCAATGAGAGCTTTCTAAATAATCATAGTTTATTAAAAAAAATTGACAGTGTAATGGTACAATGTCAACTGGGGGAATCATGTTGGGAGGGATTCTCGGCATTAGCCGGATTTACAATAAACCTAACCGCTCTAGGCCGGCCTTTCATAATTTGCCAAGCCATTCTATATCTAAAGGTGTCTACTTCTGCTTGGCTCCACACCGCCGCCTTGAGGCTCTCAGACCGGCAAATGTAATCCATGTACATGCAAAGGAAGACGCCGCAGTCCGAAGTGTTACGTTGCTTGGGCCTCCTCTTCTTCAGTCGCCAATCGAGCTTTGGCCGCGCCGGTACAGGGTTACCACGGATACCATTGACCATTGCACAAAATATATTCTGCGAGAAACACAAAACGGCGTAAGACACGAGTTAACATTTATGCCAAGTTACAATAACTGTTAAACAACAATCGTAATATTACCATTGAGTCCAACTGGGCTTTGTACATCTGCAGCACAGGCATGTGGGCGGTATCGTCGTGGAGACTGTCGATCACCGATACGACTTTCTCCACCGGTTCATAGCAAACCAAGTACCAGTGGCTTTCCCCTAAAAATGGGATTAGAAACACGTCGGCAACACTTGCGCTCACTGGACTATCCCTAGCAAGATACGCTCGTAGGTTAGCGGACGGTCTCCACTGGCTCAACTTTTTCTTCCGCCTTTGCTCGACCCACTCATGCCATTCAGACACTAGGAGGCTATGAAAAAAGGCATCAACCAAAAAAATGGCCGGGTACTCGTTCAGCCGCTCCCGACCCCTTTCCTTCAGAATCTCCACGTATGTGGAGATGACACCGTTGTCTAACCAACCCCGGAGCCAGGGAGGCCATTTCTCCCCACTCGCAAGTGTAATCCATGCCCTCCGGATGATTCACACTATACAACGCTTTGTCCCGGGGGAAGCCGCTAAAATAACGCTCTCTGATTATTTGGCATTTATGCGGCTTTAGGGGCTTCACTGGATGCCCTTTGCGATATTGCCCTCGGGGGTCGACGGGGGGATATTGCACTCCTTCGGGGGGGTCGACCGGGGGATATTGCCCTCCTTCGGCAGTAGATGGTCCTGCCCACGGGACAATGGGCAGTGTCTCCGACAGACTGATGTGTCCGAAACCCCAGTCTTGCGTGACTTGACTCTGAGAGAAGGGTTGGGGTTCCGAGTCCAATAGCAAAGAGAAGGAGGGCACACTGTAGTCTTCCCACGGTGCTTGAGCCTGGCCCATGGTGCTTGGCTGTCCCCAATCACCACCCATTCCCGGTACAGAGGGACCACCATATCCCTGGCTCACTCCCGAAGTCTGTCCCGAGGGATCGGTGTATCCCTCGCTCACATATGGGGGCTGCCACCCCGGATAACCCATTCCCGGGCTGACGCCGGAAGGCTGGCCCGATGCTTGGTGTAAAAAATTCCCGCAGCCATACGCCAACGCATCAGCCTGTTGGCGAAGCTCCTCGCCCATTGCATCCACCAAATCCTTCCGCTCGCGCAACTTCTGGAAGAAGGCGAACGAGGCATTAACCTACATCCAGAGAGATAATAAATAAGTAACTTCATACACAGTTAGAATCATCAAGTTCAATTAAAGCACTTATTGGCCAACTTACCAGATTGTATGCCATGTGCTCATCGATCTGACCCCTAGGGTGGTACTTCTCCCCGCGTTCAAACCTTACTGGAGCTACTCTCCTCCGGGTGATGCGGTAGTACCACCCATTGTACTGTTCGATACTGATCACGGGGTCAGGCTCCGACACAATGGCCGCCAGCGTGTCCTGCCAGGAATCCCAAACCTCAAGTTCTCGTGCGCACAAGTCGTGCGCATTTGCCTTGCCAAACCGAGGGACACCCGGTGGGTTCCTGTTAAGCCTCATATCCGGCGCTCCGGCTGGCAACCCCTGCAGGCACTCAAAATGGCGCATAGCGCGATCTGGCAGCTGCCACTCTGCGACCTCGAAGTGGATCAGGGGTGTGCGTTGCAACCCGGAGAGCGTGAAGACGAACGACTCTCCCACCCGTCGCGCCAAATGTTTGTACGGTGCCCATCGCATCTGGCCAGGAGATAACGAGTCGAGCTCCCCCCGATAGTACGTAATGTTGTGATGGGGATCGTCTCTCCTCTGGTAGTGGCTGTCCTTCTGGCTGTACTCCCAGGCGCACAACCGAGGCCACACATTATCGGTTCCGTCCCTACGCGTGGGTGCGCCGGTAGCAAGGTGTTCATAAGACCACACCTGAGAGCAAAGACAAATTAAATAAAGTATCGTCAAATTTTATTGTCAATTCAACCCAAAAAAAAAAAGAAACGAGCAAGTAATCAAGAATTGTATGATATACCTGCAATAGCGAGAGACATGCACATCGCTTTGGAGTCGGGCCTCGTTGCCTTGTGCAATGCTCGGTAGAGGTACGCAAGAGTTGCGGCTCCCCAGGCATAATCCCCAACCTCCAGTAGGTTACCCAACAACGGTAAATATTTGACGCTGACGGTATTCTTCGACGTTGTTGGGAACAGAATTGCCCCCATCACCCACAAGAGGAAAGCTTGTGTGTACAGCACAAGCATCTGATCCGTGTAGTTATCCGGCAGAACCTTGTAGGTATCTACCAACCATTTCAACTTGATACCCCCAGTGCTAAATTGATCCTGGGGTATCGAAGTAAAGAAGTCCCTAGCGGTCCTCTTATTCGTTGCTTCCGTTGCTTCCGACGGAGGAGCTATTACCGGCCGTCCCGTCACCGGTAACCCTAAGATGAACCCTACATCTTCTAGGGTAATTGTCAGCTCTCCGAGAGGGAAGTGAAACGTATTCGTTTCACTTCTCCACCTTTCAACAAGGGCACCTATTAAGTGCCGGTCAAGTTGTTGAAAGATCTGCCCATGCGTGAAAATCCCAAACCCAATCCCACGCAGTAATCTTTTCTGGGTTCTGTTCAATTTCCATGCTTTAAAATTATCGGATACTTCTACCGTGTTGAGAAGTGCTCTTTCCTACGAATTAATAAATACAATTTAAGCAAATTAAACGATATACAACGTTCCCAAGAATAACAAAGTTGATAAAATAAGTATCTTACTCCACCATCCCATATGAGCGTACTGATATGGTTTGCTTGGTCGTATAATACGGACGGATCTTCTGGTCCAGGGTTGAAATCCATTTTTCGCAACTGAAATTATGCAAAACGGCAAGGTTGGAAGCGTAAACATTCTCAAACATACAACGCTAGCACAGTCAACGCTAGCATGTGATCAGATAATACTCACATAAGTTCACATGCTGTGTATATGCAATGTACATAGATACAAACAGACACGGAATGGGATTTTACAAGTGAAATCACATGAACAAATAATACCCAATACACATATATAATCTATATATATATGTATAGATACATTGACAAACGCTAGCACAATACACCGCGCACACATTCAAAATCATGCATAAGCCGCGATAACAACTCTAGATTATGAACAAATAAAGGATTGGTTTGTGAACTTACGTGATTGATTCGTCGAATAAAGGATTTCTTGAGAAGAAATTGCGCCGATCTACTTGCCAACGCCGCTAGAAGAATTGTGAGAAGAAGGAATGAATAGCATTTAGAAGGAATGAATAAGGGTTTCGAAGTAAAGAAAGGGAAAAACAGTCCGCTACACTGTCTAGCGGACGGTGGGATAATGACAAAGTAACAGTCGTGCATCGACAGGGAAGTCAGTCGTCTGCTACACTGTCTAGCGGACGACTTTTTGGCTGTCAACGTGGGCCCAAGAAAGTGGTCCGCTAGACACTGTAGCGGACGGGGGAGCAGGGGCAAAATGATAAAAAAGTCCGTCCGCTACACTGTGTAGCGGACCACTGACAGCGCCGCAAAAATACGCGATCTGGGCCGTCCATCCCTTCGGAATGGATGGTCAGATCGCGCTAGCAAGATCCCCATTTTGCTAGCGCTATCAACGGATCAGCTCCCATATATATATATATATATATATATATATATATATATATATATATATGGGAGCTGATCCATTAATAGCGCTAACAACTTAACCCAAGTTGCTAGCGCAATCTAGCCATCCACGGGCGAGAATGGACGGCCAGATCGGGCGCCACAACAGCAATTTTTTTCACCGTCCGCAACATAATGTAGCGGAAGGTAAATTATCATCCGCTACATTATGTTGCGGACGGCCAAACAGCGCTAGCAAATTACTAGCGCTATCAATAGATCACGACCCATATATATATAGCTCTGGCCGGAACTTCTGGGATGAGAGCACAATTCTGCGGGCAGGGGTGCAAAAATAAGCAATAGAATAGCCAAAAAAATGTTTGGATTCTCACCCAAAGCTGACAAAGTATAATCTCTTTTCTTCTATGTTCTATGGTCTGTCTTGCTCCTCTTACAATATGTGCATCCTTGCTAGTGAACGGTTGGGAATATGTGGCTGTGGCAGTGGCATATTCCAAACTACTAAGGAATGGACGACAGATTGACCCAGTCCCCATAGCAGTACGGTCTGGGGTGCTTGAAGCCAAATTCGGGAACAAACATGCTTAAGACCCAAAATCCACCCCCTTAGCTCATGCGAAGATAACTTACAACAAAATGAAGACGAGGGCGAACGCTGGCTAAAATTAAGCAACTCGGACACATTTCCCCACCACTACGTAATTTTATTTTTTTTCCTAACAAAAAAAAAACACCACGAAAAAAAAATTACAATATCGATTATATACACTCAAGTTCCATGGACAAATATGTGTACTTTGATGTTTAAACATATGTTACCAAATGAAACCGTATAAAAGTAGCAAGATTGTCTGAAACGAGGATATTGTCTTGTCTTAGTTAATCAGCGGCTTCTCCAGATTTAACTGCAAATCAGTTCCCCTGGAAAATTCCTCTGGCAGCGGAATATCTAGCTCCGAGCAAACAAAATCTATTATGCGTCCAGTCACAGCCCCAAATGACATTTTGTTAACCGTAACAGCAATAGCAAACCTGTTCCTTATGTCACAATAGCCAGTAGATCCACCCATACCAGAGTGCCCAAAGCCAATAATGGAGCCATCCTTTGCGCAAACCCTCCGAAATCCAAGCCCGAATTTCCCACCGGGGAGGATCAAGTTTTCATATTCTCCAGCACCCAAGAACGCATCATGAATCCCAGGGTTACTGAAGATTTTGCATACAGTTTGATGATTGTCATCCGTACCTTTTTCAGCTGTAGTGGGGTAACTGTTATTGCTGCAACTACTATCACTAGCAAGCCTAGTGTAATTGTTGGAGTCTGCCTTTCCAACAGAACTTTCCCCGTTAGAGTTATCATAGTTTTGCCTTTGTTCTGAGCTACTAATATTGTCCGATGCTGCAAACAACTCCTTAATGTTGACACCTTTCCTCTTCTTGGGGGTTTTCTTCGACGCGAATATTGGAGTATGGGGGTGGCTTCCAAGTGGTGGCTTGGAGAGCGAGGAATGTGGTGGTGGGATCACTCCGCCATCAACAAGTGAAGCATAGTAGCGTGCCAGTGCACGAGCTGAGCAATGTCCATTAGCAGCAGGTAATATGGCACGACGAACATCGAGTGTATTGAATACTGCAGGGAGAGTAGTCACAAGCTGGGCAATGTCGCCTGGCTGGAAAGTGGAAGGCAGGTCATTGCGGCTAGTCATCCCTGAGAGCTTGCTGAGATCATCCGTATCCAATGTAAGCGTTGCGAGTCTTGATTCCACACCTGTAGTACTAAGCATTAATGAGAAGTGAACATCAAGAAGTACTAATTCGGAATAACTATTGCTGTTAATTGGACAAACATAGAGTGGTCAACCCTCAATTATTACTAATCATGAGAGTTTTCACTGTCACTAAAATAGAGAAATTATTTTACTCCATACAGGAGTGATTTACTCTGACGACAAAATGACAATGAAAGAAACTTGATAGTTTTCTTCTCTTTTTCAGGAGAACCTGTTTACAGCAATTCGCTTTCTTTCTTCTTTTTCATCTACCCTTTACCACTAACTATGATCCCATTCTCTACTGAACTGGCCTTCCATACATTTTCTAGCCCAAATCAACCCCTTACTAGACCACCAGCACCCCACCTTGCTCCTCGATCAAGACCCGCCAAAGACAGCCTGAACCCAATTAACCTATTTGTGGTCATTGTCGTGGATTCACTTGAGAGCAAAACCAAATTCTCTTTGGTGCACCAAACAAGATGAGGTTCTTAAGCTAACTCATTCTACTTTATGCTGCATCGAGGGAGGTTCTGTGCTGCGAAAAGTAGCTTTCCGTGTGTACAAGTAGCACGAAATATAACATGTACAAAACTGAGGAGGGGGTCAGATATAGATTAGCTTGTGCATATTATGCAAGTGCAATGAACAATTTTTCGACCATTCTGCTTCTGCATTATGAGGTGAAGCAGATCTTGTCGAGTCTCCTTGCTCAAGGAGGCCTGCTCATATTTGTCTATGAGATTTGTACAATCTGTCAATATATATCGTCTCTGGACTGTGGAGAAGCTATTTTATGCAGGCTCCATGGCCGGGTCTCTGCCCTTCAGGGCTTCCTCCACGGTCCTAGCACCTACTCCTTTTGTATCACTTCCATTATACATCCTCTTTCCATGGAATTCCAAGAGGTTGGTTGAAAGGTGTGCAAATGAGGTTGCATAAATATGCACATACTAATGTCTCATAGGCTGAAATCTTAGAAAATCAAATTGACTTCTGCACCTTACGGTCTAGCATCAAGAAACTCGTTAACTTGTTAAAACTTTGGGAAAATGCCTTCCATCAAAGTATTCTAGATCTGCACACCAGATAATAACACAGGAAACAGCAGCTATGTGCTGGCCTCTCCTGCATACAGCAGCGGCAGAGGGATCAGAAGGCGGCACAAGGTTGATTTCTCAAAACCCAACCCTCCGATGCTTGAGAACCTAACTGCGGTGGAGCTAAAGCTCAATCTTGCTGTTTGTCTAAACCAGCCTCTACTCCCGGAAATTGTGCACATTAACCAAACCCGTTAGGAAATTGTTAAAAAAACATAATTACCCTCACAGTTTATTTCACTTACTTTAAATATTTTAGAATCTTCACTTCCATTTTTTTCCCCCAAGTAGGGTTCCACCACCCCAATCCACCCCATCATCCAACCCCACCACAGCTGCCTCCGAAACCCGTCACCATAGCACCCGGCCATCGCCACCGCAACACCACCATGCCAAACACCACACCGCGGCCATTACAATGGTTAACACCAAGCACCACCCCTGCATTGGTGCTTGATCAGAGGGGGAGAAAGAGGAGATGGATGTGGGTGGGTTGTGATGGTTAAACAGAGGGAGAGAAAGAGGAGAATGGAGTTGGTGGTGATGGTGGTTAATCAGAGGGAGAGAAAGAAGAGATAGGAGTTAGTGGTGGTGGTCAATTAGAGGGAAGAAAGAGATGGGCGTGCGTGCAGTGAGACTGTGTTCAGTGTCTGCACGTGAAATTGGGTGTGCATGCACTTTGTGTGTGTGGGGGTGACAGTGTGGGTGTGTATGCGTACAGTATGTGTGTGTGGGTGTGTAGGTCTGTGTTCAGTGTGTTCGCTGCAGTGCGGATGTTGGTGTGAGACTGTGCAAGTGCGTGCAGTGCGGATTGGTGTGTGCGCGCGAGGGCGTGCAATGTAATTTTGTGCACCCGCAAGATTGTGTGTAGGTGTCTGTGTGCACGAGTGTGTTGGTGTATGTTTGGGTGTGTGTTGTGTGGTGATGGGTGAACTAATTAAGATGTTGAATCATTTAGTTTCCAGTTGCAAATGAGAGCACTATTGCCACGGTCACATATTCCACCAAATTACACTAATGAAACTTTTCATCTCCTTCAACTTTACAATCATTCACCACCATCCTAAAGAACATTTATTTTCAAAATCAGAATAGAGTGGTAAAAGTTTTCAACAAGTCCAAACAAACAACTGTGCTGAAGGTAATGCAGTCCACTAGATTGCTTGTACAGCAGTTATATTCAGTAGCTTCAGATCACAATCCTATAAAGCGAATGACTTTTCGCTCATGTCACCAAATCTCCTACGGTGGGCAATGCTCCCACTCTCAATCCTCGATCTGCCTCCCACTCTCCCCTTGCTCTTAGTCTCTAACTACTAAATGTGCATCCATCTTTGCTCGGTCAGGTCTTCCGTCTAGCTCACGCTCTACAAATTGTTGACACAGATTTTTGCTTCTAGTTTGAGCTTCAATGTTGATTCATTTGATTTTATGAATGGATACAGCCCATTTACATGTATCAATATTTCCCTCAGAAATGCTGTTTCCACCTGTTGGTATTTGTTTCCACCCCATTTTTGTTGCTAAAAAACATATACTAGTGACAACTGTTGACCTTCTAATGAAAATAAGGGGTGGAAAACAATATCAGGCGGTGGAAATGGTCTCTCCTGTCTTTTTTTAAGGGGATCTAATATTAGTTATCGATGCAACAGGCAGATTTATCTGGTTCTCAACCTTTCAATTAATAACGTTCACTTGTTGGTTGGGTATTAGGAAAAGCTTTTCTGTTCAGCTCCGTGGTTTTTCTTGGCCATAAAGCTCATCTTACTGCAGAATACAGCTACCTGCCAAAGCTTTAGCTCGTTAAGCTTTAACAGCTAGCAGCGGGAGGCGAAGTAATTTTCAAAGCAAAAAATCCTATCTGCGCCTGAACCAATTTTATTTATGGTTCAATGGTCAGGTGATACCATAGACCAGCTTTCGCAGAGGGCTAAGTCACCATCGCAAGGAGATTAAAAGTAGAAAATCCACAATTGGCCTAGGGGGTTTCAAAGGAACTTATGTGAATTGTGGTCTGGCCGCAAGAAACTCGAACTAGCAACCTCAAGAAAAATCCCTCAAGACCCTTTACCAGTTGAGCTACCCCTTACAGTTTCACTTAACAAAGTTCAGTGATCCTGAGATACTAATACCAAGCAAGTTATCAGATAGCAGACAATGATTTGAATGGGCACAAACATCAAGCAAAGTTCGAATCATGCCTGGAGGGATTCCAATATAGAGCTCGCCTTCAATCTTAAGGGGGTGAATAAATACTTCTTCGAGAATCTCCTGAAACTTCTTCCCCGTTACATGCTGCTCAAGCCAAGCACATTTTTCAATCATTACAAAATTGACAAAGATGGAAGTTGGAAGCATAGTCACACTATTTAACCCTGACTCGATTAATTCCATCCTTTTGACAAGTAGTGAAGCTCTAATCTCCAAAAAACTCACGCCAAACAGGAAAAAACATTGGAAATGCCAGGATCATGAGGTCCACTTAATGAATCCAACGGAACAATCACCAAGTAAAATTTTCCTTTCATAATGCTGTGGGGTTGCTTTTCCTTCTGAACTTTTCATGATTGGTCGGCGACAGGAAAGGAGGAGAGAATGCATAACAGAAACTTATAAAGATAATATACACAATAGTTTAGCTAAATAGGCCCAAAGGAACATCGCAAGAAGTATCCTACGCCACTAATAGAGAAGCGAAACCCCAATTTGGGTTCTTGCATAAGCCAAATTTCAAAAGCTTTAAATAAATGGTGGAATACCGTTATTTACTAGCTTTATCCCTTCGTCTGTACTTAAAACTCTGAATCGAGGAGGAGAAAACAAAAACAAGATGGACGACAGCATAATCTAGATCATTGCGCAGTTTATTTTCTTTTCAGGCTCAAAAAAATACTGTTACCTAAGGTCTTAAATATTTGTAGAACATGCGTATCTTGTTCATGAAAGACACAAAAAAAAGCTGTTTCAGGCTAATGAATGTGTCAAATTAACCAGGCATACAGATAGTATTCTCAAAAACCAAAAAGGGTCTAGTATTATACCTCAATAATGCCACCACATAGCCAGCCAAAAGACATATAGTGATACAACTGCTCGTGGCCAGGTTCAGTCTCAGGGGCAGATAAAGCAATGCGATTTAGACACTCATCCCAGTCACACATTAGTAACGGATTCTCTCGCGTAAGATCGGCCAGGGCATTGTGTAGACCAGATGTATGATTAAGAACATGATGGACCTGCAGATATTACATGTACATGTAAATTAATTTGCTTGCTGGCTGCAAAGAAGTTTAAGGACTAAAAATTCATTAAGATCTAGGAAAACTTAAACATCAACCCAACCCTGATAAGGTTCCTAGGACTCAGGTAGTTAAGAATCTTCCTCTCAAGACAAGTGATGCACAAGTTTTCCATGGTTAGTTCCCCCTATCGGGCATCTTTCTAAGCAAGAAAATTCTTGTGACAGCAAAAATGATAAGGAAAGTAAAAGGGAAAGGCGTTGGAGCACAGAATACCGCACCTTTATCGCGTCCTTTTTATTTGGTTTGAATTCGGGCCAAATATTTGAAACACTTTCCTCAAGCTTCAATTTCCTGCATGAAATACTCGAAACAGTAATTCCTTTTCTATGCCAACAGCTCCATTGATATCAAGGAAGGCATCAACAGAAACCGTACTCTGATAGTGTATGAAAAGAAAAGAAAAGAAAACCGCGCAAATAGCATAAAGAAGATTTTCAGTAGCTCAGGGAAAAACTAGAACAAACAATCGATGGTCAAAAGTGCACACATTACTAGTGCGAGAGATTCACAGGCCAAAGGTTCTATGAAAAGGGATGGAACTAAATCTTATCATTTCGACATCAGATAGAATTTGACTGAACAACATAATTCCTAAAGTCAGAGTTAGAAAAAAAACTTCGAAATTGTCTCTCGTCATTGGAGAGTAAGAAAAAAAATGGCATTGAATAGATAATGAGTAGGACCTCACAGAGAAACTAGTGAAGAAAGGATACTTGCAGGAAAATAAGATCACAGTCACGCACAGAAACAAAATACGGAAAACAGACTGCAGAAAAACAAAAAACAAAAATCATGAAACCCTGCAACCCATTCCATCAAGAGCAACTAAAGTTGCTCGAAATTTTCTAAACCGAACAGTATGCATTTGATATACGAGAAAACCCCT
This sequence comes from Escallonia herrerae, assembly GCA_033070095.1. Taxonomy (NCBI): domain Eukaryota; kingdom Viridiplantae; phylum Streptophyta; class Magnoliopsida; order Escalloniales; family Escalloniaceae; genus Escallonia; species Escallonia herrerae. The sequence goes on along the minus strand of JAVXUP010001850.1, from coordinate 168,694 downwards.
TTAGTGAAATTGCTAACCTCAACAGTCCAAGAGAACAAAAAGCAAACCATTTTCAGCACTATGAAAGATACGTTCACCGTGGACTCGCATCAATATACTTTAATTTAAATGGAGACTTCAAGACACTAATCTATACCCCCCTTCTCCACCCTTAAAAGATCATTACTCCGTAAAGCTGCAGTAGCTGCTTCAACAGCATCGATAAACAATGAAATGGTCGATATTGACATGATTAGAGGGGACAATTTCAAACCAAGGACACACAAACGAAGGAATGACAATGTCCATCGTCATAGTAGCCAAAGGCAGCATGTTTACCAACATTAACAGGCAAAAGATCCAAGAACATAAAAGTTCATAGATTTAGACACTGTTACATACCAATGGTCAATCAGCCAATGTAACATTCCCGCTGTGATACCCTTCGTTACCGAAAAAACAGGAAATAAGCTATCAGGCTGAACTGGACGAGGATCATATCTTCCAAGCACTCCAGCAGAAGTATCAATGATCACTTCTCCATTTTTATACGCACATACCTAATGACACCATTTTATATTAATGTGTAAAAAGTAGACCCAAAGACGATACCAGTTAAAAGAACATACAAAAAAGACAAAAAAAGAAGGTACAAACAAATAAAATCATATGATTTCTTATTGATCACAGGATTAAGATTAATCTCAATAATTTAGCCAGCTGATATATTTGACATTTGTTGCAGGATTTTTCAATCTTAGTCATGGTCCCACCAAGGAACCTTTTTCCAGAATCGGCACCCGCTCCGGCCCCCACCCCAAAACCCATTATGGTAGTGATGGTCCTCCGCCTTCAAACTACTCAGATCGATATTGAGGTGGAAGCCACTCACCTAGATCTGACCTTTTACCATCGGTGGAAATGCAAGTTCGGAGGGATTTCGGCTTGATGGAGGTTGCGTACTTGCGGTGGTTGATGAAAGAGACTGTTGTGTGTGGCTGTGAAGGAGGAAGAAGAAGAAGAAATTGATACACAATGCACATGAATGCTCCAACGGCCAACCTAGAGGAAGCATACTGCCATACTGTCATTCAAGCTATCTGAGCATTTGACAATCACTGGTTACACGAAAAAAAATGCAAAAAGAAAGAAAACGACTAAAAGGAATACTTTACAGGTCTATCTATTTTTGTGGCGGCAAAAGTTGCGATGCAGGACTAACTAGAAGAGCTTACAGAGAGATCGAATTAAGAATGGAATTCGTTTCCTAATAGGAAATCACTGGGTTTAAAGATGTTTGGTTGTTAGTGATCCAGAAGAATAGGTGTCTATTTAATTGACTACTAGGTGTTAGGGTAGCTTAGTAATTTTCTCATAGTATCAGGACTACTTGCATCTTTAATATTTCATGTTTGCCAAGTAGAATCTGGGTTTATTCACTATGTAAGCTGACATACTCCTCAAAATATTATAGAGTCGAATAATATTTATAAATTGGGCACTGTGCCATTCGCCTTGCGTGCCACCTCCCCTCTACGGTGAAGCAGGCCCCAGCTTTTTTTTTTTTTTTTAATCCCCTCCTTTACATCGAACCGAACTCTGGTACCACATAAAAGTCCCGCACTCACTCCCTACCTCCACCAAGTAGATGATTTCTTCTCCATAACTAAAACTCAATGTCAAAATCTTTAGCACTTTAAACCCGCCTAAATACATTACTTTCGAACCACACCAGTTTGAAGGAACACTTCATCACAACTACTTTTTAACTCAATATATGTGGTAAAAAACTCCTGCGGTGAAAAAACTTATACACCCAAAATTGAAGAATACCTGTTAGAAAAGTAGGCAAAGTTCAAGTACTTCACAAAAGAAAAAAGGTTCCTTAAGGTTCTAAATTTTCTTCTCTTTATTAAACTGGGTTGGAGCATCAGAATGACAAAACGTAAGTTTGTCCCCAGATTTAGCATAAGTAATCGGCCAGTGTTTTAAACATTCTTTCCTTGTATTTCGGTACAACGTTTTGGCTTTTGAAGTTTAGTAATAAGAGATTGGCACAATACTCGTTGATTTTCCACTGTCAGCACTTACGGTAAAGTTGGGCTCATAAAATTTTGTTAATTGGCAACATGATTCTGCTAACTTTCAGTCTGTATTACAACACAATTACACCTGGGTTGGCATTCTGAACATTATAGACATTTGGTTTTCGGTTTGCTGGGGATTGCTTTTTGTTCATTGGCAGTGGAAAAGACGAAACTTATATATGCCTTCTCCATCCTAACAAATTTAGAAATTGGTTAGCTCGGTGTACAATGCGCCAAATGACTTACCAAAATGATCTTGCCATCACCATAATGTATTCTGAGGGCAGTTCGACTCACTTAGTTTAGCCTCCATGAATATGAGAAGGAACTGAGAAGACTATACCATCTTAAGGCAACAAAACAAGTATGAGGTTAACAAGTTATAGATGATGTAGTAATTTAGTGGGCATACCTGGATTCCAAGGATTTTATCAGCGTTTCCCAGTTCAACTAAGAGATGCCTGAGTTTCGCTTCCAAATCCGAGTGGGCCGGGGTGTTCAAAATCCATTGAGCATTCAATGCTGGTCCATTACTTATGTTGCTAAAGATGAAATGAACACGGTTAAATGATATTTTTGGGTAACAAGACTCTAAAACTGTTCACGACGCACTTACCATTGTAAAACAGACTCGGCAAATGGTCTCATAATATCCATATAATTTATCCGAACATCCATTGTGCTTGAAAGCCCTGAACTAGTGCCATTGTAATTAAACGGCTTGTTTGTTTACTATAATGAGGCAAACCATGAAACAAACTACTATGTACCTCTAAGCAGATTAAGGACCCGGGAGAATATAACGATATCACCTGGAAAAGCATCAATCTAGAGATAAATTTTATCAGGTCTTGGAAATAAACTAACATAGCCAATACACATTAAAAAGGCCAATAGAAAAGCGAAAAGTTCATTTACTTACTGGATTGAAACGCTTAACTTCTTTTTCCTTGAGGTTCAACTTTTCCTGCATGACTTTCATGTTTTTTGTTCTTCGCTCAGCCAAAGCTTTCATGTTTTCCTTCACCAAACAAATAATGGGGTATCACATAAAACCTAGATGGAGTGAGGAATTTGTAGCACCAGTAGGACCACAACTACTAGCGGATTTTAGTAGAAGAACCTCAACTTCTAAAGTTTATACTGGAGGACTTAAACTTACCCAAACCATGCACAATAAGGACTTCCATCTAATCAAACTAACTGAGCCGTCAACATAGCAGTATTATTGCCTTTTACCGTCATTTTGGGGGGCCTATTTAGTTCTTTAATAAATATCAGCATTGATATATCAGAGAATAAGTAAGAAACCTGTGCTCGAGGAACTTCCATCATCTTCTCCTATCGGACCTGGACGCTATGCTATATAACTGCGCATATCTCTCCGCTACCGCCTTCGCCCCATAAATGTCACCGCCGCCAGGTCAATTAATCCCTACACCACCGCTTCGCTGAATTTATGCTTGTCAATTCCACAACCAAACTCAACCCACCACCATCCCTTCTATTGATCTCCACCACCTATGGGGACTTTAGTTGCAGGATTCTTCAATTCTAGTCATGCTCCCATCCAGGAACGTCCTCTCAGCCTTCAACACTCCATATGGCAATGAAAAAAAAAAAGGAATTCCAATTGCAATTGCAATAACTAAATGATGGCATGGAAATAGGCCATCCAAGCCACCGTGACACTGACTCTCTCTGAATAAATTGTGCCAAAACGATTTCCAAAACCTCGCACCGACTCCCGCTCCCACGTACACTCCTTGCATATAAGATTGGGACACATTTTGTACACCACAGCAAACACTCCCCTACATACCATCATCAACCTGCATTGCAGTGGCAGATCTGGTGCACCACAGCAACCCCCTCCGACCACCATCAGCACAACCCCGTTGCCAGCCACCAAGACCCATCTCTTTGGTCTCATCCTCGCTGCTCACCATAAACGTCAATCGTCATGAGACTAACAAATCTCAAAGGCAAATCAAGCATCATGTATCATAATCATTTAGGATTTCTTTGTCGATGTTGTGTCACTATTGCCGTCGACATTTCCATTGTCACTGTTGCAGTCATGAGCTCGCCTAAAATTGTCGACTCATCTCAAAGATCCAACCAGCATATTCGTTAGGCCACCGGAGTCTCCATCACCATCTCCACAGCACTCTTTTTGCATGCCGCCAAATTTTGGGTGATAAAACCATAAACAAAGGCTATTAGAGAAGTGGCTCCATTCTCCCCAATAGTGACCGCGAGGACTCCCAGTCTCTCACATACACAAGAATTAAATGGTTATCTCACCTGGATCTGGTGTAAAATTGGCCAGAGATGGTTGTTAGTTCATGGGACGGGATAAATCTTTTGAGGAGGGGAGAGAGTCACACCGAGACAGGGTTTCTCCAGATCCCTACTATTTTTTGCAACTGGTCAAGTTTTTCTTTTTTCCTTCAGGTGGAGAGACGTAAATGGCCCTGAGAAAACTAATCCATGGAAGTCTTTGAATTTCACGTAAAACGGACCTTAGCTGCGGGATTTTCTAGTTCTTTTGGAGCCCCTGCCGCAGAACCTTGCTACTCAAACTTGCACCTGCTCCTACTCCCACCCCAAAACCAACTCTAGCAGTGACCTAAGTGACATAATCCACATCCTTAAAAGTGATGCAATGCACTGGAGTTGCAAACTGATTTCCGTGCAAAATTGTGGTCAATCTGCGAATTGCGAAAGTGAGATCCGCAGATCTTTTGGTCAAACCCAACTCTGCGTAATTGGTGTATTACCAAAACAATAGAGGTTGACTTCCAAACTCAAGACCCCTTTCTTAGGCAGCTACTCTTTTGAACCAGTTCACCGTTTTGGTTTAGATAATTTCCACAACGTAGGTCAGTTAAAAAAAATATGGGATATTTCTTTAAAGTTGCTTCGATACTAGGCCCTCCTTTTCATAAAAATTCCCCCTTCAACATATTACAAATTTGTAGGATATACTTAGAACATCTACCATTGATTTTAGGGAAAAGTGCATAAACCACCCTCGTGGTTTGGGTCAGTTGCAAAAAGACCCCTACAGTTTCAAAAGTTGCAAGAAGACATCTAAGGTTTAAAATGTGTTGCATCCGTCAAAACAATCGTTCAAACTAACGGTAACAGTGCGTTTGGTAGAGATTAATTCAACGAAATGACAAAGTTGCCCTTTATTTCTTCTTCTCTTCCCAAACCCTAATTTTTTTTCCTACTCTAATCACCTAAACCCTAACCGCCGCCGCCTCTTGCTGCCATCAGCCCTTCAAGCCAAAACCCTAACCGTTCTCACCAAGCCCCATCACCACCACCCCTCATTTCTGCCACCACCCAACCTTGTGCGTCTATGCTGCCGCAGCCCCGTCACCGTGCGCCGTCGATGTAAGCCCTTCATAATCCCGCCGCCACCATCCTGCTTACCAGCCACAACCGGCGCCACCATCAGCCCCACCCAATCCCGCTGCCGCCATCATCACCCAAACTTATCGCACAAAAATTCACACAAGCTAAGATTAATTTCGGTGCAGCCGCCGAAAATTCGAACCCTTATGGCACAAAGTAAGATCTAGGTTTTCAAATTGCAATGTGCAATTGAAACCCTAGATCTGACTTTGTACAATTCGGGGTAAATCAAATCTGGGTTTAGATCTAGGGTTTCACAAACTTTGATGTTACTGATTTGCCCGAACTTAGATCTAGGGTTTCAATCGCACCTTACGATTGAAACCCTATATCTAAGTATGTGCGATTAGGGGTGGGGTGATGAGGGCAGTGGCGGCGACGGGTTTCGATTAGGCGGAGTTGTGGTGGTGATGAGAGAGAACTGCTTCAGCTTGTGGACACGACAGACATGGCTGGGTGATAGTGGTAGGGCGGCGTGGCTGTGAGAGAGAGGGCTTGGGCTTGTGTCCATGAATGGCAGGCTGGAGTGGCGACGGTGTGGCTGGGGTGGTCTCTGCTGGAGACTTTTGTTGGCAGGGGTATTTTGGACAATATTTTCATTTCGTTACGAAATCCGTTGGTTGCAACACTTTTGTGACCACAGGTATCTTCTTGCAACTTTTGAAACTGCAGGGGTCTTTTTGCAACTGACCCAAACCACGAGGGTGGTTTATGCACTTGTCCCTTGATTTTACTCCTTGATATTACAGTATAGGTTAAATTGTCAAACAATGCTTACTTAAGCTATGGTTGCTATTTGATTTTAATTCAGTGTATACATATGGACCAAAATCTATCCTAGGAGTTCTCATTTGTTTGAAAAGGGAAATTCCAATGACATTGAGGTAGTATTGTCAATAATTCTCTTTTGCTGTACAATTAATCTATAGAAATTTAGGCCCACTGAAGGTGCACTCGCACACGTGGTATATCTGAAATTGACGCTTTTGCGCACCTGCACCAACACCGGTACTGGCTCTACGAATTTGTCAGTCAGGTAGTGACGCTCACCATGGCGGAACCTCACACCTGCTCCCACTCCGGCCACACTTCATGCAACTAGGATTTTGGTATGCTAAGTCCTTAAATGAAACTTCTGAAGTTGAGGTCCTCCTACTAAAAGGGGCCGCTATATTGGAATAAAGAGAAGAAACATACAGTGGGAACTTACAAGAGCTTCACTTGCAGGGGTTGAAGTACGGAAGAACACATTCATCACCTCCATGGCCTGCTCTGGAATGTCCAGGCGCAGCTTAAGACCCATTTCTGCAAAGGCAGACAAAAGTGCCACATGGTCTCCCTGCAAGAAAGTGAAAAGAATAGCTCAAACCAACACTCATCTGACACAAAATCACCTGGTGATTATCATGATTGATGCAGACACTCGACATTTGGGCAAGGGAATGGCATGTGTCTAACACTTAAACAACAGACATGCCGTTAAGATGACCATCTTGTACGTCTTGTTCCATTAATACTTCCAAATGAGAGTAATTCGCCATTTGAATAATATATATCACATATAATCAGTATTTCAACTACTAAATGAAAGGGATATATAGCAGTTAGTTTCAAAAACAAAGATTAAATCAAAAAAAGCCTAGAAATATTTTTGGTTGTAATACTGTTATAAACATTAGTTTTACTGACCAATTAATCCTCGTTTTTTTGCATTGTCAATCACCCACTTAAAGTAACAGAAACGATGATAACCTTTACGATCAAAAAAAAAGCTCCCCACCAAATTGTGATTTGTCAGGCACCTGAATCTCCCAAGGTATGCAGCTGCAACATTCTAGACATTTAATCCGAAGTGATTTGGCAATTCCTTGAGTTAGTCATCCAAAAGCCACCATTTGTAAAAGTAACTCCCAATAGCGATTGGAATTAAGAAATTGAAGCCTATGATAAAGTAGTTATCCAGATTAGCTAGATTTGCAAGTTCTGGTTCTCTTCACCAAAAAGAGAACAATGGAGCTTCAATGGTTCTTCTTCATATATATACATGTATATATATATATATGGGGGCTGATCCCTATCTACCAGTGAAGAAATAAGGATTTCTCCTACTATTATTTGGCCGTCCACGTAGCTTAAAGGACGGTCCAGATGCTATTTTCTTTTTGCAGGATTTCGCTTAGCTGCCACTAAAAGTGGCGGTTAGCAACTTTTCCAAAAACACCCTTTATGTCTTCCCTCTTCCGTCTGTCCCGTCTCTCTAGTTTCCATTTTCTCCGTCAGTGCAACCACGGTACCAGGTGCACCACCGATCTCTCCGTATCTCATCTCTTGCTCTGAAAAATCGACGGGATTTGTATGGGCTAGGCTCATTGACGGCAGCAGTGTGGTAAGATTTTGATGGCGGTGTTGAGTCGGCTGAAAGTCCTTATCCGGCAACAGTGATGATCGATCTGTACAATCATCGCTTTCTCTCAATGATAGATCTGAACAGAGCTGCTATCTTGTCGACGCCACCATTGCTGCTATTTGGTAATCGCTGCCCCGTCGCCGCTATCTCGTCGTCGCTGCCCATTTGCCGCTATCTCTTTGCCACCGCGCCGTTGCCGCTTCGTCGCCGTTGTGCTGTTGCTGCCACCGTGTCGCGACCGCCCATCAGTCCCCAAATCCCACTGATACCCACTTTGCCGCCACTGTCTACAATCAACCTTACTTACCCTTTTCTCAAATTAATGTTCAAATTTGCTTCATTATTTCTTTCGAAAAGTTTTTCTAGCTTCTATTTTATTCTCAATGGTAGTTTTGTGTTGATCTATTTTTTTCGATTGATGTTCAATGGTGGTGTTGCTGGGTGGATGCGATTGGGAGGGTTGTTCGGGTGGGTATGGTGGTGTGAAGGGTATTATTGCTTGGTGGGTGTTGCTGTGAAGGGTGTAATGGTGTTCGTGGGTTGTAGAAAAGAAGGGAGGGATAACAGACTTGAACAAAAGGGCATTTGTGGAACGTGTGCGCAAAAGATACTAACCGGCACAAAGTTAAGCGGTTAGGCAAAAAATTAGAATTAAAACAGCATCCCAGCCGTCCATTCCGCCACATGAACGGCTGGATCACGGTTGGAAAATGAACTCAGAACAAAGAACGGGAAAAGAGAACATGCACTTATTATTATAAAACATAAGACTTACAGAGTACAGGCGGAAGTGATACAGGAGTACAAACTGAAGAACACTTGCAGTATATAGCACACTTACACTCAGGAATGTACAATGGAAACAGAAAGAAACCCAGGAAATGAACTGAGAACGGGAAAAGAGAACATGCACTTATTATTATAAAACTTACAGAGTACAGGCGGAAAAGATACAGGAGTACAAACTGAAGAACACTTGCAGGATATAGCACACTTACACTCAGGAATGTACAATGGAAATTCTCTCCAATTTTTTTCGATGCCTTTTGGGGGTTGCATTTTGCTATAGAAATCGGAGACTATATCTTTGACACGATGAATGGTGTCTTCTATCCTAGTAGTTTGGCCACCAATTGTATGCAACATGATATTGGAATAATTGGATTGTTCAGCAATAGCTTGAATTTCACCAGCAGTAACAGGGTCGAGATGGTTGGAAGTGCTGGAATCTACAATGTGTTTCAAAGGAGCAGCAAGAAAATGTGAACTCATGTCTCCTTTCATAACAATTTTATTAAAAGGAGGATAGATATTGGTTTCCTTGGTATTTTTAGGCCATATAACCCATTCTCGGGTTATCTTTTGGAAAGTATTGACCTGTTTTTGAAAACTGATAAATTCAGGAATATCAATATTTTTATCCAAACAGTATGAATAAACCCATCCGAAGAAGGGGAAATAGGTTTTATGAGCTCTCAGAGTCTGGAAAAACAACTCTCGAAATTGAATCATTTGTTCTTTGGTAAAAGTAAGTTTGTACATAGTACGATTTCGCAAATTTTGGGGAGCATAAAACTCTTTATTGATTTTGTCATGATCAATTTGAAATTCATCAATGACAAGAACATTATAATCAAAATCATGAAGAGAAGGATCATAATTGTTTTGGTTTTGATTTGATGTGGTAGGAACTTCAGTGGGAGGAGTTTCTACTGTGTGTACATGGTCTCAAGGATAGAGGAGTCATTATGACGAACTCCTTGGAAAATGATTCTTGGTTCCCTGAAAGAGGAACTAGTACTGGCACTAGAGGGCCTTGAATGACATGACTGGAATCTAGTGCTAGGAATTGAAGAGAAAGAATGTCTCGAAGGTTCAGATCTATTGGAATGAAGAACTTTGTAATTTTGGGTTGAGGTTTCTGGCTGACAGACAGGGGTCTCAATTATATGATCTATCTCAGTTGTCTGGGGGTTAGTTTGCCTATGGGAAGCTTTATTCTCAATTACCCAATCCTTAGGTGGAGTCAGTTCATTAAACTTGATGCAACGAGGTAACATGACATTTGTTTTGTCAGGATTGGATTGGAAGAGGATGACGGATTTGCCTGGATCAGCAATTTGTTTGAAGGCCGCATATTACTTTGAGTCTTGATGTCCAAAGTCAAGACATCCATAATATGAGGATCAGATAAAGAAACTGAAAAATTAGGATAACAATTGAAATGCATAGGGCCATTGCAAAGACTTGTTTCAACCATACCCAGAAGAGAATCATCAAAACTAGATGGTGATCCTCCCGTAAGGCAGCCCATATATGAGTAGCAAGACCTTTTGTTAAAGAAGTAATTCCAATTTGAACAAGACCAATATGCAAATATCAATATTTTTGTTTGTGTTTCTCTAAAGCAAATTTGGAAAACAATTTGAAAGACTGATTGTCATTTGAAATATCCATAGTCTGCTCAACAGACTTGATTGAATAAGTTTGTTTTAACTCAAACTGTTTGATGTAAAGAGAGGAAGGATTAACCTTCGGAGTTGACCAGTTGTTTAAATCTTTTTCTATATTTTCTATATTTAATTCATGAATATTCTTGCTAGAGCTAGTCTGGCTTTTAGACATATTAGTAGAAAGAGATATGATTAATCTAGCCATTTTAGTTATACAAAATGCTCGACTATCAACCAAATAGTTAAAAGTAGTTACAAACACTCACAGGCTAAAGACCGAGAACTATCTTAAAGGCGACTTGGGTGTCGAAACCATCTATCGAATTAGATAGAAATTTCAAACTAGGACCTAGTGACCCTAGTAATGAATTTATTAAGGAGTTGATGTCTAAATTAGGACAAATTAAAACTCCCAAAGAGAGGCACCCAAAAGTTGAATCTCCTCAATCTTCTCCCAGGAATATAAATGTAATAGGAGAAATTGAGTCTGAATCCCTAGTAGAGCCTGATGACCTAGAACAACAATTTGTCACAACTATAGGATCGTCCAACCCTGAACCACAATTAAGAAATTATTATCCCAGGCCTACCCCTGTTGATATGCAATTAGAAGAAAAGAATTTTTCTACTCCTTTCAATGATTCCTCTATTTACGAATGGATTCTCGATGGTATGATTGATTACCAGATCATTACCTTCCTCCAACATATGCTTATGGCAGCTAATAATGCCCAAAATCGTAACCCCGGAGAAAATGAAGCAGATATAGCCAGATACTTGATTGCCGGTTAGACTGGTCAACTCCGTGGTTGGTGGGATCATTATCTTACTCCCATTGATCAAAATAATATCCTTAATTCTATCAAGTCTGAACCAAATGGCACTCCCATACAAATTGAGGGTCAACCTTAGATGTCCTACACTTACCCATTTCAGATGGTACAAGGATGTTTTCCTGACTAAGCTTTATCAGAGGACTGATGCCCAGCAAGATTTTGGAAAGAAAGATTCATAGCTGGCCTTCCTACTTTATTTGCTGAAAGAGTTAGGACCCGCATTAGAAGCAAACACAATGGTGCTCTGCCTTTCTCCCTTTATACTTTCGGAGAGTTAATTAGCGAAATATGTGCTGAAGGACTAGTTCTCTGTAATGAAATTAAGCTTAAGAGTCAGCTTAAGAAAGAACATAGGACAGGAAGGACTGAATTAGGACAGTTCTGTTACCAATTTGGCTATGATAGCCTCTATGTTCCCACTTACGGGAAAAAGAGAAAACCACCAGAAATAGGAAACCTTTTCGACCTAGACTCCAAAAGAGCCATAGGAAAGATGAGTCTCCTAGCACTTCAAAAAGATTTTCCAAACAAAAATATTCCAAAAAGTTCTCAAAATCTAAAGTCATTTGCCACAAATGTGGTAAACCTGACCATTATGCCAATAAATATTACACCAAAAAGAAAATCAATGAGCTCATAATTGATGAAGGGCTCAAAAGGCAGTTAAGTGCTATTCTTCTCAATTCTTCTGAATCTGAAATAGAGGAGGAAATAAACATAATTGATTAGGAACCCCAAAACTCCAGTGGTTCTTCTAATCATGACTCTGGCCATAATAGTGATTGCCAAAAGTGTAATAGCAAGATTGATTATTACAAAGCTATTTTAGAAATGAATGGCCTGAAAATTAATGTCATTTCTTCTGAGGAATCCATAATCCTTGATCTCTTACACAAAATTGATGATCCTGAGAAAAAGAAACAGGTCATATTCAAATATCTTCCTAATAATCAACAGCCTCCATATCAAAATCCGAGACATCAGCAAGGCTACCATAGAAAACACGTTTAATTTTTCGGCTGTCATGAATCGTCTCCTGTCTGTTGACCAAAAAGATCCTACTATTCAGGATCTTCATGTAGAGATCTCTACTCTCAAAAAAGAAGTCAAAACTCTCAGCACTCGTATTTCTCTCCTTGAAGCTCGCAATATTGAAGAAACCTTTAGCGAAGAGGATGAATATCTTGCTCCACCTATCATTCAAAGTCCTCCTATTCCTCCTAGTGATCCAAATTGCTCTAGGGATTAAAAAATTCTTAACCTTGAGAAAGTCACTTTTCAAAAATGGTACGTTAGTATCAAAATCATTATGAACAATGATTTTATTTTCAATGGTACAGCCCTTATAGATTCCGATGCTGATCTCGATTGTATTCGGGAAGGAATTGTTCCTACCAAGTACTGTCAAGCTACCAAGCAAGCCCTCACCACGGCTGATTCTAGCAGAATGAAAATTAGCTACAAGATCTTTGATTCTTGGGTTTGCAATGACGGTATCTGTTTGAAAGCCCACTTCATCGTTGTTAGAGGTCTTAGTCAATCTATTATCCTTAGAACACCTTTCCTATCCTTGCTTAACCCTATGACCATCGATAATGATGGTATCCATTCCTGTATTATGAATCAGGATATTTGCTTCAAATTCATAAATCCTCCTCAAGAGCAAGTCATCCATTCTCTGAAAAAGGAACTTATTTTCCGACAAAATCAAATATGCTTTTTAAAAGAAGATTTAAAGTTCCAAAAGATCAATCGTTACTTGGATCAAAAGAAAATTAAGATCCAAGATTTCCAAAAAGAAAATTGAGTCTGAAATTTGTGCTGAAGTGCCCAATGAATTCTGACACTGAAAACAGCATATCATAAATCTCCCCTACAAGCCTGATTTCAACGAAAAGAATATCCCTACCAAAGCTCGCCCCATTCAAATGAGTCAAGAACTTCTTACTGTAAGAAGGAAATTCAAGATCTTCTGGATAAAAAGCTCATTCGTAAAAGTTACTCTCCTTGGAGTTGTCCAGCTTTTTATGTAAACAAGCATGCTGAGAAAGAACGTGGTGTTCCTCGCCTTGTTATCAATTATAAGCCTTTGAACAACACATTAAGATGGATTCGTTATCCTATTCCTAATAAAAGGGATTTACTCAATAGGTTTAATAAAGCTACTATTTTTTTAAGTTTGATATGAAATCTGGATTCTAGCAAATTCAAATTAATGAGAAAGACCGATACAAAACTCCTTTTACAGTTCCTTTTGGCCATTTTGAATGGAATGTTATGCCTTTCGGATTAAAGAATGCTCCTTCTGAATTTCAAAATATCATGAATGATATTTTTAATCCTTATATGGAATTTTCAATTGTTTATATTAATGATGTTCTTGTTTATTCTCATTCCATTGATCAACATTGGAAGCACTCGAATACTTTCCTTAAAATTGTTAAGCACAATGGCTTTGCTGTTTCTGCAAAGAAAATATTTTTGTTTCAAGCAAAAATCAGATTTCTTTGCCATAATATTGAGAAAGGATCTATTATTCCTATTGATAGATCCATCGAGTTTGCTTCCAAATTTCCTGATGAGATAAGGAAAAAACTCAATTACAAAGGTTCTTAGGAAGTCTTAATTATATCGCAGACTTTTACCAAGATCTGTATAAAGATACAAAAATCTTGTATCAAAGACTCCGTGAGAATCCTCAGCCTTGGACTATAGCTCACACTCAAGCTATTCGTAGAATCAAGCTTAGAGCTAAATCCCTGCCTTGCTTATGCCTCCCCTTACCAGAAGCCTTTAAAATTGTCGAAATTGATGCTTCTGATATTGGTTACGGCGGTATTTTAAATCAAAAAATTGACAACAAAGAACAATTAGTTCGTTTTACCTCTGGGCATTGGAATAATGCGCAGCAAAATTATTCTACTATTAAGAAAGAAATTCTTTCAATTGTCAATTGCATTCTCAAATTTGAAGGTGATCTTTTGAACCAAGAATTTTTATTACGGATAGATGGCAAAGCTGCCAAAGATGTTCTTGAAAAAGATGTTAAGAATATTGCCTCAAAACAGATTTTTGTTAGATGGCAAGCTTTACTTTCTTCTTTTGATTTCAAAATTGAATTTATTAAAGGAGAAAATAATTCTCTCCCTGACTTTTTAACTCGAGAATTTTTACAGGGCAAATGACTCCTCCAAGGACCAATTTACAAGTATCTGGCAAAGGTCTAAGACCACACGGTAATAATCGTTACAATTCTAGACAAAAGTCTATTGGATCATGTTCCTCATCTTCCAATCAGAGCAATATACTTGAAAATTCTGCATACAATACCCATGACCACTTGTGGGATGTCTTCGTAATTGAAGATGAAGAAGAAGACATGTCACCAATAGAGGTGGCAAACAATTATCTCAACAAAGATTGGGCCATTCTTCAACGAGCTTATGCTAAATCTCGTGAATATTACGAAGAAATTCTTCGAGTGACGAAATCAGCAATATTCACCCACAATTATGATAAGGATGTTGACCCTAGACAGGCTAATGCGCCTTATCAATTCTCAAAAATAGAAATTTTGAAAATGATTTCAAAGAAACAATGGGGAATTAACCCCCACCAGGACAAGAGACCTTCCTACTCACATCTCCCCAAGATATTTCAATTACTTTGATTACGTGGATGCCTGGCATAATGTCTTATTTTATCAAAATCCCAGACAGAAACATTATTCGTTCTTATTCTTTTCAAGGGACTTTGATGGCATCTTTCCAAATTGGATAGGAGAATGGTGGCTCCAATATGGACCAGAGATTCTTGAATGGCGCACACAAGAGGTGGAAGATGCATATAAATTATATGCGCCAATGGTAAGAGGACTGCCACAATTACAATTCATGGCAGATTTCAATATTCCGTGGATTTTATGTTGGCAATACACCATCCTTAAGGGTAATGGCACCCTTGAAGCTCCTCCAGCACTAGTAAGACAGTTTGGCTCCAAATGGTGGCCAAAATTCAACTACAATCATTGCATTGTGGACACAAATATTCCCTACTCTTCAAGCTACCGTATCTCGCCGACCGTTATCTCCTGTTACCAAGTCTATGGTAGTCAGATCCGAGGCGGAATTTACCAAAAGAAAAAATGATATCATGGCAAAACTTGCGGCACAAAAACCGTTCTTGACTAAAAAAGAACTACTTCAAGAAGTTGCTATTGAATTACTTCAAATGGAATAAAAAGACACTTATCATAATAAATCAGATGAATCTGATTTACAGGCCAGCTCTGACCAAGACTCAGAGAATTTATGATAGACAATATGTCTAACAAAAGTAATCCTCAGAAGGCTCCAAGCTCGAAAGAACTAAAATTAAAACAAATTGAGCATTTTCCTCCTTTATAAAAGGATGATTAGACATATGAAATGCATAATACATGCAAGCAGACAAGAATGCCTTATAAAAGCAAAAAGCTAAAAGCAAAGTGCATAATACATGCAAGCAGACAAGAATGCTTTATAAAAGCAAAAGGCAAAAGGTGCTTTATTAAAGCAAAAGAAGATGCTAGGTCTGGAATACTCCAACCTTATCCAGGACACGCGGCCTACTTTTCTTTTAACTATAGTTACTTTTAGAAAAGTAACCAGGGTTCATATCCTAACCCTTATCCCTTATTTGCCTCTATAAACCTCCTTCTATGGAAGGGGAAGGCATCGAAAAAAAAATTGGAGAGAGTTTCCATTGTACATTCCTGAGTGCAAGTGTGGTATATACTACAAGTGTTCTTCAGTTTGTACTCCTGTATCACTTCCGCATGTACTCTGTAAGTTTTATGTTTTGTAATAATAAGTGCATGTTCTCTTTTCCCGTTCTCTGTTCTCAGTTCTCAGTTCATTTCCTGGGCTTCTTATATGTGTGTGTGTGTGTGTGTGTGTGTGTGTGTGTATTCGATTGTTATAGGATAGTTGAAGTATATTATGGCTAATATTCATCTTACTAACGTTACTTCAGTTCAAATCATTAAGATTTCAATGGTGTGAAAAGTTTTCTAAATGGCTTGCCTTGTGGTATTGAACCTGCAGTCTTTGGGTTTCTGAGATACATAGAATTTATGTCGGTAATTCGGAGTAAAGACATATTTATTTATACAACCACGTCTTCAGTCTTTGGAATCAGATGAACATAACCCTAAAACTCTTACAAAAGTCATCTAACTTTGATCATGATGAAATATACTACATGAACTCAAACCAGATAATCCAATCAAAGCAATTTCATTGTTTGTGGCATAAAGGTCATTAATCTTTCAAAGTCGGGTTATCCAACTACCTGGTGATTCAGTGTTCTTCAGTTGGACATGTAAAGAATAATAGTAAAATGCATAAGAATAATCATTTTCTCCCTCCCTGCTCATATTTCTTTGTTCGGCGTATTGTTTCCAATTCTGCCGAATGCTCCCCCATCTATAACCATCTCTCTTTGTAGGCGAGTAAATCTTAGAAAAAATTGTCCTTTCTACCTACCTGCAGCTCTCTTCCACTTTGTAATGAGTAAAATGAATAATTCTTGTTTAACAATCTGAAAACTTTCTAATACTAGGTCAGTAATACATAGAAGGTAAGGTAAGGAAGAGCACGAGTCATCTAATATATTAGAGAAAACTATCCCAGTTTTAGCATACATTTTGATGGCCCTACTCCAGTATTTGCTATGTTTTGATATCGCGGTCCCCCATAACTTAGCCGACGAGAATTTAGAGGATCAAGAGTTTGTGCCTTACAGGTAAACTAATATTGAAAACTGGCTATCAAGTCATATATAAATTATGGTGGTGATTTTAAATGCCTGCGGTTTCTGTCTTTGAGCTGTTGAGCTCATGTTTCATAATGGAGATTTAGTATAAGGGATCTGAAACTTGGCAAGTCTACAGTTGATTAGACTCTTCAGCAATGGAGTCGCCTTGTTGCAACTGTCTAGCCCTTTCACTGCTGGGGAAAATTTCATGTAAATGATGCTCTAAAACATGACCTTAACAAGCTAAAAGTAGCAGATATTTCTCTGGCATCAAGAAGAGCATAAGAGCGTCACTGTGTGGTCGGTGTGCCCAAGTGCTCGCCTAACAATCATTATCTGTGACTAAAAGTTAATAATGCTTTCAACTTTATTAATCAGACGGCAGGAAATATCAGAAAACATAAAGGAACCTGCTACTTACCCAACCATGTATGCTATGAAGACTAGAAAACGAGACAAACATATTATCTGAACTATCAGCTCATGACGACTACCAGCTATAGACTCATTTAATATTAGCCTTTTGAATCAGGAAAAGTTAAACTGATGGCACAAACCTCTGCAGATGCCAGAAACATTTTTGCTAGAGCTTGTTTCATAGAGCTCGACAATAATTTTGTAAGCCCAAAATCAAGTAAAATAGGAGTATAAGGAGGTTCCTTGCTCACAAGAAAATTCCCTGAAAGAAAAAAATGAAGCAAATTGTACTTCATGTAGAAACCAAATTTCCCGCTGGAAATACCATGTGGGAGAAAGAATCTGGAGAGAGAGAGAGAGAGAGAGAGAGTACCAGGATGAGGATCACCATTGAAAAATCCGTCAACGTAAATTTGGTGGGCATATGCACGTGTAATCTCTTCAACGAGCTTTAGTTTGTCAACACCAAAAGCTTGAAGAGATTCAGAGTCATTTAAACGGATACCGTCCATGTACTCCAAAATGAGTATTTTCTCTGTTGACTGCAAATTGGAATAGGCATAACCAAAAAAATATAAGCATTGAGTTACGCAGACTTATCGCCACGCTCATGCAGAGGCATTGGCACATTTCTAACCCGTGACCTTCAAGTCACAGCGTAGCATCCTTACCATTGCATCAAGACTCGTCATCTGGGATCTACTTTCCTAACTAATAACTTTGAAAACAACCTGTTGTTTAGAGTCCCAATAGACAACCACAGTAATCTATGATCACATATCTCTTGGTCTGTAATGCAAACCCATGTAAATGTGGTATCTCATTAAAAAGTCTGTATTCTAAGTACTTTCTATTAGCACATATCTCTGGATAGTAATGTCTGTTAAGTTTGGGATCTGGTTTATGTCAGCTCTGAAGTTTTTGGTCATTATATAAATGGAATTATGTGCTTGGGGTTAGATAAGTCTGAGATTAAGATGAGCAGGCCAGGAAGAAGGGGTAGGCCAGGGAAGGCCTTTGCGCTGGCAAATTCTTGGGAAAATTCAGGGTTATATGCTTTGGGCAGAGAAAGGGCTCTAAAAAACTGAGATTGGCCCCCCCAAGTTTCTTACTTTGTGTTTCATCTTAAGTGAGCATCTTAGCCTCAGAAAAAGATGACATAAGTGGGCCTCTTGTATTCACTCTAGAAAGCTACAGCTTCAACTATTATGAAGCCCAGATCTTTAGTTCAGCTTCCCATTTTTGTTTTCTTAAACTTTTTTCCCTTCTAGCTTTTAATTTTGGTAAATCACCCAGTTTACATTCATCGTCCATCATCTTCCCTCTACGTTTCCCCCAAGATTCTCCAGCGTCACTTATCATCTCTGTAGCACAGCTGAGGCATTGGGGTTGAAGCACCGCACCAGATGCGCGTCGGCGCGGGTGTGTGTCCAGTGAGTCCAATATCTATGATTTATTTTTTTTAATTTCCGGGTGTGGTTCGGATACGGATTGGGTCCGTATTGGATATTATGGGATGAAAACACAAACTTAAAATAACTTTCAGGGTCAAAACATAAAAAATGAGTTCTGGGGGGTTAAATTATAAATAAGAAACATTTACTTAAAAACCTAAATCAACAGATCTTAAAGAGAGGAGAGAGATACTCTGCGAGAGAAAGCGGCAGCGGTGGTGAAGTAGCCATGACTGACCACTCAAGACCACCGACAACCGCCCGAAACCACCGGTGAAGAATTTGAGAAGAGAGAAGAGGAAGCAGCAGCCACCGACTGGAGGCAGCACCTTCGATGGCCATCAAACTGCTCCTATCTTCTCGGGAGGACCCAAAGAACAAAAACAGAGCAGCAGCAGCAGAAGAAGAAGAACTCCAGCGACAGTGAACACGGCCGCAACAGCTGCTTCTCTGACTCTCTGTCTTCCTTCACCAGTGTTGATATTGGGTCGGTGGACTCATTATCCGCCCACTAACAGATAATGTTTATTTATTAGTCAGGATTATTACCGTTAATTAGAGGATATTTATCTCCTGTGTTCGAGATAAATACAGCTTTTATCTCCTAAGTGTTTGAGAAAAAGTCAGTCTCTTATACTATCTCTATATAAAAACTAGAAATATCCCAAGAAAAATAATAAGTCACAAGGCATAAGTCTTCCCTGCAAATAAAAAATCCTTCCCGTGGTTGCACTCTCTCTAGAGCATACCAAGCTCTAGGATTTGATTCGTGCTCGACTCTAGTAACTGTTTTCGTACCTGCGAATAAATATCAAATGTGTTGGAGGCTCACAACAACAAGGATCCTTCGTCGAAATTTTTGAGTACTTCGTACAGTATGTTCCCGAACCCACTACATGTTACGAGGTAGACGTTTAGAATTTTTACAACCAAAGACTTCTTTTTCTTTTGACTCTCTCACTTTCTGTCTTTGCAGAATCTTTTGGCTCAACTTTATTTAGTTTTGCGCAGGGAGCAGGCCTATGTTGTGGGCTTTGTCACTTGTGGCCATTGGTAGTTCACGTGTGCAGCTGTATGTTCTTTTGGATTTTTACTTATATGAAATGACCCATAATTTCTATATATTCGTACAAGAGCTCATTAAATATATATATTTTAAAAGCAAATATTAATTCTTTAAAATTACAAAAAATTGCCGTATCCTAGCCGCACCCCGTATCCTGATTTTCTTGAAAATGCCGTGTCGGCTATCGGCACCCGTACCCGTGTCCGTGCTTCATTGCTCATCCTTTTCCCAAGAAGATGACTTTGGCACTCATGCTTGATACCAATTGCCATAGTCACTCATCATTTCTCCAGTCTCTTCAAATATGAAGAAATGCAACTTTCACTTTTCATTAAAAACCTAACTGGCTAATTCTTATGTTATTACCAAATGTTCTTCGAGTTTATTGAGCTTCACTCCTGTAGTTATGGCTCACAGCAATATGCATGGCTACAGAAAAATTGTCTTACTTCTTCTGAAAAAGATATTGCTGACAATTATAGGAAAGTGACACACACAACTTAAGATGCCGCATTTGATTGATATGTATCACGTGCGGTCAATGTGACTACTTTGTAGCTGGAGCATTATGTGGACGAAATACAGGGTAATTTCTGTATCCATCTTATCGTTTAGCAGGTACAGACTCCTGGTATCTAATTCTTTGTGAAAACATATTTATGTCAAGATATCCTTTGCAATATTTACATTGATAGAAAAGTATACTTGTCATGTTCTAGATTCGCCACAGCCAGTGAAGGGTTTATTCGCAAAGTCATTCGAAGCTTCCAGATTATTATAAAGGAAGACACGTCTGTCTGCTCAACAGTTTTCCAAGACAAGAAGAAATAACAATGCGCTTCACCTCCACCCCAACTAGGGCTTACAAGCATTGGAGGCTTCGGTTTTCAGGATCTAACCCGCGTCTCTGATACCATAGTTGCTGTGTGAAGCAAAATAGGAATCCAGTGATATAATAAGAATTCGGGGAGCAAGCATATCACAGCTCTAAACAAGGATCAAATCAGCACATCCAAGCCGAAACGCTTGATTAGGAAGGAAGATGCTTGAATAAGTACATAGATTAGCTAGATATACTCAAAAGTCAAAACCAAAATATATGATATTAGCAGGAAAAGGATTATAGATATTTGTACGGAGAAGGGACTAAATTCTAATCTAGATTTAAAATGCTAAAATATCCCTCTTATGACGAGGCAAACAAGAAAACAGATAAGAGTTACAATCCTAAATAGAAAAAGTCCTAATCATAAGGGCTAACGCAAAAATTGTGCCCATTTAAGCATACATCAGATCCAGCTTGAGTACCTCGCTTTTAAAACGTACCATACGCCTTTTTCAAGGGCAACTGTGTCACTCACTAGATAACACATCTGATAAACATGAGGCACTATCGTGTTCGTGTGATTTCTTAATCATAATAGGTCAATAAATTTTGCGTAACTCGATATTAAAGGTTAAATATTTGAAAGAAAAATCTGTTCAATGACCAAAAAGAAAAGAGTATAGAAAAAGAATTTTTTCCCTCATCTTCTCTAATGAACAGCCTACCACCAAAGCAACAAACACCGCCACATCATCAAACCACTGCATCACAGCCTGGACGATCTCCACAGCAACCCACCATCTCCAGAACGACCCAATCTTATATATTCAAACCAAAACTCAAATACCACCCAAATTCTGAAGCGATAAATGAACCATCAGCCGAACGACCCCCCCACCAACTATTGCAATCGGATCCAACACTATGAACATACAGAATCTCAATTTAAAAGAAAGCTAAAAACATAATCCAAACAACACCAAGTCAACGATGAAAAAAAGAAAACAGCAAATCCAATATGGACAAAATCACCTAGTTCACAAATCCAACACGAATGAAACCAAACTCCAAAGTTAAACATTAATCTGAATGAAAATGCAACCAAAGCTATAGAACATCACAACCCATTGTTTTCTATAAAGCCGAACGAGATCCATATATCCAAATATGTTCATATATAGAGAGAATTGAAGACCAAGATCTGAAAAGTAAAGCGGGAGTGAAATCCAGATCTGAAAATGGTGATGGGCGATCAAAAATATGGTTCTAATTCTTGATGATGTGATAGTCGATGTGGTAATGGTCGCGTCGGAGGTTTCACGAGTCATGGTTAGACCGTGGAGGTGGGTACTTCTGGTTGTTTGCTCTAACCATTTATGCTCAGAAATGTTAATGAGCAGGAGGATGCTGCTGAAGGGTCGGCTGCTGAAGGGTTGGCTAAGTTAACTTTGGGCTTTGGTGTTACAGAAAGGACTTCAAGAAGAGGCCGACATAGAAAAGTGGTCAATGTGGCCATCGAGAAAACAGTTTTTCATAATTATCATATTGCCCCTGAAATCTCTAGAGCACGTTCAAGTCCGCCACATTTAGACTAATTTGGGTTGAAGAAATACTTCAAGGTACTGATATGGTACATTTTATATATGAGGTACTCAAGCTGGATTTGATTTATACTTTATGGCAAAGTTTTGGCAATAGCACTAATTACTGTATAAAGTACAATCACATAAATAATCTTATTGAAGAAATTTAATCTTAGCCTTAAATATACAGGGCTCCTACAAATAGCAGTCTCACGTGCAACCAGAAGCAGAAGCTGAGGCTATATACATTGCGTTGTTAACTTTTACTCATAATGACCCTTAGCGTAGTATATAGCCCAGCGACGGTATCAGATGGAAAGAACAAAGAAATTTCACAACCACTAATTAGGCATAAATTGGCAATAAATGTCATTTTACCCGGGCCACGCCCTCCTCAATTCTTATTAGGAAGTCTCATATCACAAAAGTAGCCACCATTGTTAAATCTCACAGTGAAAGCAACAACATAAATCTAATCAGAAGATACCAATCACAGAAAGTTCATCAAAAGGCAGAGAATGAGACCTGAATAACTTCTGGAATCAATACGTCCACGCAAGGCATGTTATCATTTCTTCTATTTCTGCAGCCTAAATTTCTAGATACTGTCCTTGTATTTTCTTCAAGGACCAAGAGGAGCACAACATAAAAAAAAAAAAACCATAGTTAGATACTAAATGGCCCAAACACAAATGAAAGAGAAACTATCCTAGGCTATATTGAATAGTATTTTCCTTGTTTTGCTTTCAAATTTCTGAAACATTAAAAATGAAAGCTCAATTCGAAAAATAAGAAGGGTAAATTTTTAAAATAAATTTATGTCCACATGAGTACAATCGAGGTCCAAGATGGTCTAAAATCATAATCATCATGAATTGGTGAACAATGTTGCTTAAGAAAAGGTAAATTTGGTTTTTTTTTTTTTGGAAATGATTTGCAAGCTGGTAAAGAAAAAATGTTTTTCCCCTTAAAGAAGAACAAAAAAGGCTATCCAAACATACCAGCTTCATGGTTGAAGTCTAGTTCTTTGGGTGCTTCTTTGCACCATTCATCTATCATAGGGTTGAAGTCATATTGTGGTTCTGCCCACGCTATCCAGTCGACTATTGATTTTGCGTTCTTTAAGTCCTATACACCAATAAGATGCCAATCAATTATAGACGACCACAAGATTTACTACTATACCCAAGTCATGGGAACTTGGGCCAAAGCAATATTGACCTCCAATATAACTGTCTTGATGCCCTCATGTTGAACTTTAACCACGACCTCCTGCCCATCTCTTAAGGTTGCACGATGAACTTG
Source organism: Escallonia herrerae (assembly GCA_033070095.1). Taxonomy (NCBI): domain Eukaryota; kingdom Viridiplantae; phylum Streptophyta; class Magnoliopsida; order Escalloniales; family Escalloniaceae; genus Escallonia; species Escallonia herrerae. The sequence goes on along the minus strand of JAVXUP010001850.1, from coordinate 145,059 downwards.
TGCAATCTGCACAGCGGGAAATAACAAAGATATTAAACTTTCCCACATAACTTGTATTCCCTTAAAAAGCACAAACAACAATAAGGGCAATATGTCCATGGTGTCTGCGTTGAAGCATATATTATTCTCGGTACTTACAAACACATCTGACTTGCCTCTTAGGCGTGTCTATAAACGAAAAAACTTGCGAAGAATGGAGTACTTATTGTTGGGCTCGTTTTTGGGACATCAAGCCGATACTTCCTCAGCACTTGCCAAAACTCGGCCGGCAAACTCTGTTTTAACAGTGACTTTTTCTGGTTTATAGAGGAGTACAACGTTTAAAAAATAGAATTAACAAGAGAAATGTTCTCGCAACTATCATGGGAGGACTTTGTTGAACGAATGGGCAAGTGACGGAAAAACACGTCATAATCAAGACGAGTATGATTTTTGCAAAAGATTAACATACACTTACGTATAATGTGTGTATTTACATGTATATACATGAAATGGTTGGTCATTAACTCCTTGTGATTAGTAAGTTTCACGTTAAAGTGATGCTATTCATTTGCATACTTTTGTTAAATATCACGACTTGTAATGATAGACAACCTCAACTATTTGTTGGCATATTCCCAGCAGCTTGAGTCCTTCTTATTCGGAGTTTGCTATATCCTGTATTCATGTTCATCTTCATAGGTATTGCCATGATATAAATCGACACAGACACCACTGTTCAGTCCAGGACGTTGAAGTCAGTGGTAGGACAACCACGGGTCTTATATCCACCATGTTATACCAGTGAATCAGAGAAGATGTTTCCCCCTACTCAAAACGCGTTTTTCGTCGTCTATAACCACTATCTTTACTCTGAGAAGAAAAAGCTTAACACATTGCATCATTCTCTCCTCTGCTTAAATAAGCATAGAATCAAGGAACAAGACCATTTTGGTTTCTCATAACTATACAAGGATATTTAATGGAGCCGTTTGCCGTTATAACATACCAATTGACGAAATCACTCCTAAATTCTTCTTACCGATGCAGTTGCCAAAGGCAATTCAACAAAATTCAAGAAGAGATCATCCATTGACATTCCCAACTCTTTCTGAATACTCCGGCAGACCTGCACTTAAAAACATCTCCATGTGATAATTGCATTCTCCCAATGATTTAAGCATTTAAGATCGATACAAACATGCACATAGATTTATATACTTGATTTAAAATTTGTACAAATGAAATCACTAACAGACAATTGATTATGTATGGAAAGAAAACTTTAGGCAAAGAGCATGCCCCTGCCTCTCCCAATCGTCTTGTTGACAGGATGCCCCTTTACAACAATCACGAGCATCCATTGTTCCTCTTTTCAGTCCCTCCGCCAAGCAGAAAAAGAATGCCCATTCTCCTTTTCTCTCAAGCCACCACACCATGCGAACTGTGACAAGGCAGACATGGTGAAAATCCACTTGAGGGACTAACGGTCAATGATAATCATCTTTGTTGTGCTGCATGTGGCATTAGGCGTTGGAATGACAAGTTGAACTGACGAAGATTTCCATTCTAATTCATCACAAGATGCTTGGTCGTCTCCCGATCACGGATGGATGGCCAGCCAGATTAGCGTTGGCAAGTTCCTCTCCTTGCTAGCGCTAACAATGGAATAGCTCCCATATGTACTCATATCGGAGTGTGTCCCTACTTAACATTGGGATGATCCCTATGAGGACAATCCAAGATGCTTTGTTCATATGCCAAAAGCTAGTGCTTTAGATAATCGGACGTACGGTTCACACTGACCAAAATCTCTCCCTCTCCCCCCCTCTCTCCCTCTCTCTCTCTCTCTCCCTCCCTCCCCCCCCCCACTCTCTCCCTCCCTCCCTCCCTTCATTTCACGACCACAGCCACAACTACTCACCACAACTGTCACAACCACCACCGGTAGCCCTCCACCATCATACCCACAGCCGCCAATAATGCCACCCTACAACCACCACCATACCCGCAACCATCACTAACAAAGTCAAATTGTACCCAAAATCTGTGACAGTGCAACTACTGCCATACCCATATAACCCCAACCACCATCACCTTCACCAATTCAACCAACATCACCATGGCCACAACCCATCACAAATTTATTCTAGATATGAGCAAAGCCAACACCACAAAATCATAAACACCAAGCCACACCGACATTGACCTCATCAAGAAACCAACCCCTTCACTACCATTGAAGGGAATTAAATTACTCTTCCTCTCCCTCCCTCCCCACCCCCCTTTCCCCTCCTTTCCTTCCTTTTCACAACCGCAGCCACAATTACCCACCACCACTACCACAATCACTACCGAGCCTACCACCACCGGTAGTCCTCCACCATCATACCCACAGCCACCAATAACACACACTATAACCACCACCGTACTGGCAACCATCAGCAACAACGTCAATTGTACCCAACAGAACCGGCGACTACAATCACCGTCGCCGAATCAACCAACATCACCATCACTAACACCCAGCACAGATGTATTCTGGATCTGTGCAAAGCCAACATTGAAAATCTGTAAACACCAACCCACGCCAAAGTCGATCTCACTAAGAAAACCAACCCCGTCACTACAACTGAAGGAAATCAAATTAATATACAGATCAACACTTGCAATTTGTTGTGTAGCAATGCAATTATTGTTGTCGTTTGGTGAGTCTGGCTCGATTGGTTGATTTGCATTTGTGATGTAGAGGACAAATGCGAAGACACTTTGCTGGAGGTTGCCATAATGGTTAAAGTCGATGACGACAATGAGGTAGCCATTTAAAAATTTAAGTCGGTGTTTTGCGGTGCATGATTTATCTTGCTAACAAGGCCGCTGGAGCCAGAGCCGTACAAGCCCTTACCATATCTGCTTGATGACCACAAAACCATAGTTATATTATCAAAGAAGCAGAAGTTTCAAAGTAGATTGGTTTGGGTTTCAATATGCGCTTTGGAGTAGTGGGGATCATTTACCTCTAATGATTTTAGCTGAGATTAAATCTGTTCAGATGTTTTTCAACAAACATGTAATACCACAGGGGACGATTGCAAATTGAGGCAGAGAGACACAAAGACTGAAAGGTAGCTGAAAATTGGGGTATGTGACCAAAGATAGTGCGCTAGATAGTGTGGCACGCTATCTGCAAATACCAAACTGCCACCAATGTCTAAGGTGGTGGCAATTTTATAAAATAGGGATAATGTGCCAAACTATTTGCTGCCCCTGACTTTTTGGTGGATTTTATGGCTCGTTGTGGGCTTGGCATCGATTTTTTAAGAAAAAGATGGAAGAGGGAGAGTCAGAAATTTCACCCAGTATGCCAAATTATCTGGCACCCACTGTCTTTTGGCATTTGAAAAATAGAATCTTGGACCCTTCATGTTTAACGCGAACGTTCCAAGATGGTTGGCACATAAGGAGCCATCCAGCATTAGGTGGGGAATAGGGATGCGCTCCAAAAGTTCAGTCAAGCACGAAAAAACCATGCGCTCCCCCCCCCCCCCCTTCCCCTCCTCTCTCACTCTCACACACACACACTCTTCCCTTCTCCGGCTCTCCCCAACCCGCACCACCAGCAGCCCACCCCATGCCTCCGCATCATACACCCAACGACCAAGCCTCCATCATAATCCTCTACAGTTGCTAATGATTGAACCCGAAATTCTGTCATTTTTTTCCCCAGCAGAGATCCAAAAACTGAATGCAATCAACCTTAAATCTGTTTTAATCTGAAGAATATACTGGATCAAGAGGAAGGCATTGAAACACTCATCATGTCATAACAATTCATTGTAAACACAAATTTGCAAACTTCAACTAGTATCGATTGGCAGGAGAAAAAATCTTAATCTGACACAATATATTAAATACTTAGTGTCACCTGACTAAGGGAAAAATCAAAAACTATATATGAATAATCAGCTGACTGTTCCAACTGTAAAATCAGAAGTTTCAAAAGAAACAGATTCACTCTGTTTTTTTTTTCTCCTTGCTTATGGATACTGTAAATACCCAAAAGTACACTTATTCTTGTGTTTGTCTATAGTGACCAAAACCATTACCTCTTCCAAGCGGCGAGGAGGAAGGGAGTCCTGTAACTGCTTCAAAAGACGTATATAGGCATCAGGAAGGACATCAGCACGCGTGGATAAGTACTGTCCAAGTTTTACCCATAAACCTTCCAGTTCTATCATCAAACGAAGGACACGCTTAGCATTACGCTGGTGAGCTTTCTCCCATAAAGTAGCTCTTTTGGATTTGTTAGTCCATTTCTCTCTCTGCTGTAAAGCCTTTGGGTACAAACCAGACACCCCATTCGCAACGAAGAAAGAAGTGAGAAACAAAAAACAAAATAGAAGTTCTTCAGGTACAGAATGCAAGCGAAACACCAAAACCTTATACGGAAGAAACCATGCAAAAGAATGTACCTTATAGTCCAGATAGATTACTATAGCCAATGAGAAAACTTTCATGCGCCTCCTGTATATGTTCCCCCATGCCATCAAATGCAACTAGGGCGCAGAGTGTATCCTGAAAGAACTAAGATAAAAATCTCCATCTAAGATAGCAGAAGAGGTAAATCAGATTCTATGGAAAGTTAAGCCATGGAAACCGGTATAAACATTATCAATATTCATTTCACACAAAAAAGAAGTCCGAGTGGCCATCAGTTTAGCATAAATTCTAGCACACAGTAAAGTGCCTGAATAAAAAGTTGTATCCGCTAAAGGAACGGCTACAAGACTTAAAGAATCAGGGAAAATCAATGTTAGATTTAAACATGCGAACCTAAGACGTCATGCTTAACATGGTTAATTTGGAAAGATTACATTACAAGAAACATTCACTATAAGGCATGTCGAAATGCTTGAAGTCCATAATTTGCCATAGGCCGCTAGCTAAGAAGCATGGATTCAAGTGCAGGTGGAGGTGCAGATATGCGGATACCTCATTTATTCAAAAAATGGGATATAGGCACCTCATCAACATACATTACTTGTGAAAGAGCAAAATTAATTCTGATTTAAATAAACAATAAGATAGTTTGTTAATTTGCTGGGCTGCTTTAGAAATATTGAAAGTGCATAGCCAAATACGATAAAGCTTGTACAACTTCTGTTATTTCTTGACAGTATTGAGGCTAGTTTTAAAAGTTGTCAGTAAAGCTGGTACCTAAACATAAAAAATGGAAAGTCGGCTACAACTGTCACCCTAGTTTATAAGTTGCTGTCACCCTGAACAAGGGCACACATCAACGACATCAACAGAGCTATCGAGAAGTCGCCGCTGCTACTGCCAAACACCACCGGTAGCCTCTGCTGCCAGACATTACCGGTCATCGCTGTTGCCAGAAGACCGTCGCCGCTGCCGGTGCTCTCCGATGCAGCTCCTTCTCCTTCTCCTACTTCTCTCTCTCTCTCCTCGCTGCCAAAAAACCCTAGGTAGGTGCCCCTGCCATATCCCTGCGCTGTCCAACCCAAACCCCATACCCAGAAATTTAATTAAAAAGAAAAATAATTCTGGATACGCACCCATGCCGCACCCGACCCCACCTGAACCCGGCTCAACGCGCACCCCCTGCTGGTGCTTCACCCAAAATGCCGCACCAGTGCTTAATAGGGAGCTAGCATTACCTTGGCTGATCAAACTTCCACTCCCTTCATATTCCCTTGCTTTCTCAACCTTAATTAAAGGACTCAAGCCACAAAACTCAGTTTGAAATCATCCCCACCGTGAATATTCGAAAGATTGGAAGCAATGAATGACAATTCAGGAGATGACAAGATGACTTGATTATGGGAACCAATGGGCTGTTTTCAGTGCAGTCCTACTAGTTGAGGTAGTGAGACATTCCTCCTGAAGGTATTTGGTGTGCTAAGCCCCCCACCATTCAACCTCCTCCCCCCTCTTCCGGCTCTCTCCCCCAGCCCCAGGGTCTCATTCTCTGTGTACTGGCGAATCAAAAGCAAATTTCTAACTGTATAAAAAAGAAAAAGGAAACAGCGTAGTCGATATTTATCGGATGTGAAGAGCAGGTAAATATTGTGCGACTGATATCACAAGCTTTTCTCCCTTTTCAGCTTCATGTGGGTCTTGCAGGATATGTTGAGAGCTTTCCCATGTATTGAAGCTGAGTGGGAATGGGAAGCAGATTTGCAGTTTGGCAGCACTACATCTTATTTGGCTGGTTTGGGAACAATGGGAATGGCAGGACATTGAAGGGTACCGAGCTTCCTGTGCATACAATCAAGCCCCAATTTTCCTAGTACACCTATTATTGCTTAACTTTGACTTCCATGAGAACACAGAGTATTTGATGTAGCCGCTTAAAGATCAACCTTAATTCTTTTACATCGTCAGGTGCAGTGTAGCCCCGGAAACTTGGCATTATTTTCTTCCTTAAATTGGTTGACTGCTTTTGTATCCTCTCAGTGCCAAACCTTCTAGCAATTTCTATATATTCATTTTCCTTATCACGGAAGAAAAGAAATCTATTAGCCTCTCAAGCAAGCTTAGCATTTCTTGTACTAACACAAGAAACTTCAGTCGGACACTCACAGAGCTGGAAGATTCCAGGATATCTAGATCATAATCTCTGTAAGGACTCATGTGGGATTCCAACTCATTCGAAACTGCGACGGGACAATTTCTTGCAGATAAAACCCCTAATTATGCACTCTAACAGAGAGGGTCCAATTCATGGACTCTATTTCCGTTGGGTGGCGATAGATACTTGGCCCTATGCAGGTGATTTGCAGTTCAAAGACCAAGTACTGTACGAAGTATCTGCCCACCTTGTCCTCCTATACACCAGACTAGCGAATAGTTTAGTCATCGGTAGTCCAAGAGTGACAGAACCCATCCAAAATTTCCTCGACTTGATTAAGAAAAAAGAGAGTTGAGAAAATTTGTAACGTGAAGAGAAAGTTTACGAGTGTCACAAAATTTGTCGAACATTTGCAGAATGTCCATTAAAGTGCTGAATCGAGAGTATCGTCTCATAAATCATCATAAGTAAGAATAAAGGTAACGGCGATAGATACTTCGCCCTGAGCAGTTGATTTGCAGCTCAAAGAGCCAAATATGCTTACCCCGTTCAAATACAAGGAATTTTTCAAGCAATCCAATTAAATCACAGCAAAAGCCATGAAAATGGCCTTTCTTCAAGGAATTTCATGAAAACTCACCTGAAACTGAATTTGCTAGCGGAGAACGAGAGAGAGAGTGGTTGTTGATTGGAAAAATTCCTGCAAACAGTCAATCAGACTTGGTTATGTTAGCCCACCGGCTCCTTCCACAATCAAAAGTCGAAATTCTGATTTGACTCGGGGGCGACGACTGACAACCCAGACCACAAGAAACAATATGAAAACGGAAACAACGTGAGCCAGATGCTTCTTTAGAATCTGACAGGTGCTGTATTTATTTAGCAGTATTTTATAGTTATTATTAAATTTTATAATAATAATTTTTTGTGTAAAAATATATAGCAGTATTTTTTAATATAGCACCTGATGTATCCACGCCAAATTACCGAGTATATAACTATTACTAAAGAAAATCCTGAAGCCTTTTTTAAGCTTTTAAATAAAAATATTCATAGCTCCATATCTTTTTTGCCTTTTTAATTAATAACAGACAGATAGATTAATTAATTAATGGTAATAAAAGATATTTCATATACTCGTAGTTAGTTACATTTTGCTCAACAAGAAATCGCGTCCAACACCAAGATCCACTATACTTGACAGTTAGCTCATTAGAGCTTAGAGATGTCAAATGGGCCGGGCCTGGGCCGGCCCAGCCCAAGCCCATCGAGCCTCCAGCAAAACGGATCAGGGTCGCTGTCAAACGGGCCAGGCTGGGCCAGAATGGGGGAAATCTAGGCTCAGTCCAAGTCCAAGCCCATGCCCAGGCCCTAGGCCCAACATCTAGGGCCGGGCCCGGGCCCAATTATTTTTTTTTGTTATTCAAAATAATATTATTATTTTACTATCTATTTTGTTATTATTATTTACTAATATAAATACTATCTTTTTATATGTATTTTAACAGTTTTTTTTACGCACGGTGCCAATACTAATTTATATGTAAGAGGGTGGAATTAGTCGGTTTGGTATTTATTGACAAATAAGTTTGGCTCATCCAAAACCACTAAGGCCTCTTCAAGGAGGCTCATGATTTCTCACGGTTGATTGTAATCTTTGTAATTTAATTCTTATTTTACGTCAAACATATCTTTGATTATTGAACCAAGGAAGAACGATCATCATAATTCATGTTCAGATTCATTACCCATTCGATTATCGTTGGACACGCACACTTATATATAATAATGTGTTTATACTATAATACTGGACCAAAAGAGGGCCTGTGTGTAGGGTCAATAAAAGGCTAGAAGTAGGGCCAACCTAAGGGCCAAAAGGGGGCCATTTTTCAGGCCAAAAGAGGGCCGGGCCCAACCGGGCGGGCCATTTTAGGGCCGGGCCCGGGCCTGTTTCTCAAAAAATTCGGCCTGGCTCTGGCCCAAGCCCTAAGGGTTAGGGCCAGTCAGGGCCCAAAAAGGGCCAGTGGGGCCAGGCCGCCGGGCCCTTCTGACAACTCTAATTAGAGAAATCAAGCCTTTGATTTGTACAAGTTATTACTAGTTGTTGTGGCCAAAAATTGATCGGGACCGAACGAGCGTCGGTTGGGACTGAACGAGCACGCCAGCAGACCTGCAAAGCACAACACGAGCAAACGGTGACACGTCGGCACCCCAAGGGGGCTCCGACGGGGAGTCTCCGATGCTTAAGTCAGTAAGCTATTTTGAGAGAGTAGCTGAGAATATTAAAGAGAGTCAGAAACTTACCTTCTTTCCCTTTTCATTTCCCTTTTATAGAAATGTATTAAAGGGTCGGTTACGTCCCTTTAATGGGGAGTTACTCTAATTAGTGGGAGGTTACCAGGACTTCATGGACAGTTATTGCTCATTATTAAGATAATGGGATAGTGGAAAGGTGGGCAACTGCCACTCCCACTTCTCCAATAAATCAAAGAGCAGTTTTGGTGCCACTTGACAGTAACAAGTGTTACCTTCCCATTGGTAGGTATTTTTTACCCATACCATTTGCCCCCCATTCTGTATTCTTTTGGGAGTAAGAATGCAGAATCAGGACGATTGTCGTAGCATCGAATTTTTGGCCCTTTTTAAAGGGATGCTCTGTGTTAGGAATTTGAACCAAAGGTGACATATTTCACCCATTGGTAGATTGCAGAAACTTTTGGTTTGGCTAAGGAGGGGTTGTCTACTCGGCTTACCGAATATAGGCTTAGAAGGGCTCATCTACTCGATTGGCAGAGTAAAGGCCTTTATGCGCTTGTCTACTCGGCTAATCGAGTAAAGGCCTTAAACGTGCTCGTCTATTCAGCTGGCTGAGTAAAGGCCTTAAACATGCTCGCCTACTGCTGACTGAGTAAAGAGTATGGATGCACTCGTCTGCTCTACTGGGCGAGTAGAGAGTGAGACTAATGTGCTTGTCGGCTCGACTTAGCGAGCAGAGGCTTAAGAGACTTAAAGTAGCTTGTTTGTTTGGCTGGGTAAGCAGAGAGACTTTGAGTCTAATGCGCTCGTCTTCTCGGGTTAGCGAGTGGATGATTGACTCTAAAGGCGCTCGTTTATTTGACTTAGCGAGCAGAGAGACTACGAGACTAATGTGCTCGTCTGCTCAGCCTGGGGATCAGAGGCTTGGTCTCTAAAGGTGCTTGTTGCTCGGGTTGGCGAGCAGAAAGACTCTAATGGGCTCCTCTACTCCACATGGAGAATAGAGGCTTAGTCTCTAAAGGTGCTCGTCTGCTTGGCTTGATGAGCAGAAAGACTTAGAGGCTCTAATGGGTTTGTCTGCTCGGCCTGATGAGAAGAATTTCTAAAAGGTACTCGTCTGCTCGGCCTGGTGAGCAAAGGTTCTAAAGGTACTCCTCTGCTCGGCTGGGCGAGTGGAGGCAGAGGTCTAATGTGTTCATCTGCTCCGCATTGCAAGCATAAGCTTAGACCTTGAAAAGAACTCATTTACTCGGCTAGTCGAGTAGATACAGAGAGGTCTAATGTGCTCGTCTGCTCGGCTTTGCAAGCAAAAGCTTAGACCTCGAAGGGAGCTCGTCTACTCGGCTGGGCGAGTAGAGGCAGAGGGGTCTAATGTGCTCGTCTGCTTGGCTTCGCGAGCAAAACCTTAGACCTCGAAGGGAGCTCGTCTACCCGGCTAGGCGAGTAGAGGCAGAGGCTTAGACCAACGAAGCTCATCTACTCAGCTAGAGCAGAGGAATAGGTCTAATGCGCTCATCTGCTCAGCTGAGGCTAAGACGATCGGAGCTCGTCTACTCGGCTAGAGCAAAGGCATAGGTCCAATGCGCTCGTCTGCTCGGCAGAGGCTAAGACCATCGGAGCTCGTCTACTCGGCTAGAGCAGAGGCATAGGTCCAATGCGCTCGTCTGCTCGGCAGAGGCTAAGACCATCAAAGCTCGTTTACTCGGCTAGAGCAGAGGCATAGGTCTAATGCGCTCGTCTGCTCGGCAGAGGCTAAGACCATCGGAGCTCGTCTACTCGGCTAGAGCAGAGGCATAGGTCTAATACGCTCGTCTGCTCAGCAGAGGTTAAGACTATCGAAGCTCGTCTACTCGGCTAGAGCAGAGGCATAGGTCTAATGCGCTCGTCTGCTCAGCAGAGGCTAAGACTATCGAAGCTCGTCTACTCGGCTAGAGCAGAGGCATAGGTCTAATGCGCTCGTCTACTCAGCAGAGGCTAAGACCATCGGAGCTCGTCTACTCGGCTAGAGCAGAGAGGCATAAGTTTAATGCGCTCATCTGCTCAGCAGAGGCTGACTATCGAAGCTCGTCTACTCGCCTAGAGTGGAGGCATAAGTCTAATGCGCTCGTCTACTTGGCAGAGGCTAAGACCATTGGAGCTCGTCTACTCGGCTACAGTAGAGGCATAAGTCTAATGCGCTCGTCTATTCGGCAAAGGCAAAGACCATCGAAGCTCGTCTACTCGGCTAGAGCATATGCATAGATCTAATGCGCTCGTCTGCTCGACAGAGGCTAAGACCATCAGAGCTCATCTACTCGGTTAGAGTAGAGGCATAGGTCTAATGCACTCGTCTGCTTGGCAGAGGCTAAGACCGTCGAAGCTCGTCTACTTAGCTAGAGCAGAGGCGTAGGTCTAATGCACTCGTCTGCTCGACAAAGGCTAAGACCATTGGAGCTCGTCTACTCGATTAGAGCAGAGGCATAGGTCTAATGCGCTCATCTGCTCGGTAAAGGCTAAGACCATCGAAGCTCGTCTACTCGGCTAGAGCAGAGGCATAGGTCTAATGCCCTCGTTTGCTCGACAGAGACTAAGACCATAGAAGCTCGTCTACTCGGTTAGAGCAGAGGCATAGGTCTAATGCGCTCGTCTGCTCGGCAGAGGCTAAGACCAGTGTTATTAAAGGTGCGCCTAGGTGCAAGGCGCAGCTAGGTGCACAAAGCGCGCCTCGCCTAGGCGCAGCACCTTCAATAAGGCGCGCGCCTTGTGTGCCCAGGCGCTAGGCGCATAGCGGGGCAGGAGGCGCAAAGCTAGGCGCACGATGTGTAACCGTTCGATTTGGCTTCTTGTCTTCACGTGGACCGTTGATTTCTCTTTTAGTATTTTACCCTTTTTGTCTTTACCAAGTCAAAACACTTTTTTCAAGACTAAAATATAAAACCTAACTAATTTGTTAGCGATAAAATACTTTTTATCGCTAATTGCTCACCAACTACGTTAACCTTTTTATGAAAGCTATTGAAGACAGAGTACACATGGCTAAATTTGGAGACCTAACTGAATTGTTAGTTTCACTTTATATTGTTCATAAGGCAAAAGCTCAATCTTGAGAAAAGATTTGAATTTTTAGTCCCTATATTATGCCCATTCCCATTGAGATCGATCTAATTTTTAAAAGCAGAATTTATTTTTATTGTTGGAAGCTTGTTAAATTAGAATGTTGGTATTTACAACTTTCTCTAATGTTTAGAAGTTTGTTAATTGTCATGTTTTAAATTTTTTTTACTTAAATTTTTTTATTTAATGCACTTTTATTTATTTATTTTTATATATTTTAATATTGCGCCTTGCTTCGAAAAGGCACGCACCTGCGCCTTGCTTCGAAAAGGCACGCGCCTGCGCCTTGCGCCTAGGCTTCAGGGACCTTTTGTGCCTTAGGTGTGCCTGCGCCTTTAATAACTATTGCTAAGACCATCGAAGCTCGTCTACTCGGTTACAGCAGAGGCATAGGTCTAATGCGCTCGTCTACTGAGCAGAGGCTAAGAACATCAGAGCTCGTCTACTTGGCTAGAGCAGAGGTGTAAGTCTAATCCGCTCGTTTGCTCGGCAGAGGCTAAGACCATCAGAGCTCGTCTACTCGATTAGAGCAGATGCATAGGTCTAATGCACTCGTCTGCTCGGCAGAGACTAGGACCATCGAAGCTCGTCTACTCGACTAGAGCAGAGGCATAGGTCTAATGTGCTTGTTTGCTCGGCAGAGGCTAAGACCATCGGAGCTCGTCTACTCGGTTAAAGCAGAGGCATAGGTCTAATGTGCTCGTCTGCTCAGTAGAGGCTAAGACCATCGAAGCTCGTCTGCTCGGCTAGGCGAGTAGAGGCATTGATGGGTCTAACGCGTCGTCTGCTCGACTGGGTGAGTAGAGGCATTGATGGGTTTAACCCGCCGTCTGCTCGACTTAAGAGCAGAGGCTAGACCTTAAAAAGAGTTCATCTACTCAACTAGGCGAGTAGAGGCTTACTTTAAAGAAGCTCGTCTACTCTATCTGGGGAGCAGAGGCTTTATAGAGGATTCAAGTGGAGTAGCATGTCTACTCGATTTTGTCGTTTCCATCAACGGGTACAAAGGGTAACTTGCCCCCTGTTATGCTGATCGAATGGCACCATGTGTTAGTTGTCCCAAAGGTCGTGAGAGCGTGCTATTATATTACAATAATATCTCTATATAAGGAGAACTTTATTTTATTTTGAGCAAGAGAGACTCCGAGAGGCCTAAAGGAGCTCGTCTGCTCGTCCTAGAGAGGTAAGAGTTCACCATAATCCTTCAACTCGGTCTGGCAATCATTGAGCTAGGAATTCGAAGGATCTATGCAATGTGAAGCTTATGTGATACCTCGAGAAAGGAGTACGGGTGCTTAGTTGGGTCAAGGTTTAAGTGACTCTGTAGAGATGAGCAAGGATTCTCAGATAGACCAACGTAAATGTTCTCTATGAAGGGTTGTTGGATTATGACTAACACTGTGATGCTGAACTTCTCAATGTGTCGGTCATGACAGTGGCTAGAGCACGGCTGAGGCACTAACAAGTGAGCCTCATAATATCTCTTTGAAATGACCATGTTCCTTGTCGTTTAGAAAAAGTGATGTGGCCATTACAACAGTCAACGAACTTGTCCTTGTTGTGATGCCAATGGTGAGAGTATTTCTGAATTCATCGTCGGGTGACCTTGGACGTTGGTTACAAAAGCTCTCAGCATCATGATGAAGAGGTTAGGTAAGGCATCACTGAATAGGTTGCCTTTGACAGGTGGTGGTTTGTAGTGCTCGATACATCTGAGGGGGATGATTGACCAAGGCTTGCAACTACTTGGTAGATTCTTAAATGGCTGAGTGGTGACGAGCAGGTCGTGCTGCTCAGCCATCGTATGAGGGGGAGTGCAGGCTCCATGCCAAAGTGGTCGTAGTATCATATACAAGAAGGTATAGATGCAATGATAGCTTTTGAGTAAATGTGTAGGGCATGTTCGTAAAAAGAACCGTTGTTCGTCGGCTCGATGAGACAAGTAAATAAAGCTAGGGAACCATGGTCTATCCAAGCAACTAGCAGACACGGAGTCCGTACCACTAAATGACTAACAAAGACGTTGCAACATTTTGTCGATACGCTGTGCAGCGATGTGCAACAGTGTGGCAAGTGAGAATACTAGCAAAGCTATAATCATAGGTTGTGACGCTCTCATGGTTATCAGATTAGTGGTAGCTTGTGCGTTTCTATTACACAAGTCATTTGACACTTACCAGGCAGGATGCTGCCTTTGAAGCTCTTAGCGTAATTAAAGCCACAGGGGCTGTGAATTTTCTTCAAGTATAAAGTGGGGTGCAGTATAAACCCTCGTAATAGAAAAAACATGTCATGAAAAAATATAGCAAGAGAGCGTACGAGCTGATTAAGGCAACTATATTTTAACACTAAAGCACTTAACTGGGAGTAGTAATCATACTTTGTGACACCATTACTACTTTGTTGTTTAGACAGTTAGTGTGTGTCATATTGTGTGACGCAAGCGAGGCATAAATAATTATAAGCACTCGGAAGACCCGATCGTGCATGTTCAATCTAATGAATTGAACTATGCTAGACCTCGAAAATGAATAGATCTAGATAAAATAAAAGGCATCAGATGCAGCATGTGTAAAGCTTATTGGTGCCTACAATTGCTGACAATGGGCTACAAGGGCGAATAAAGCCTAGTTTTAGTGACGAACATATGATACGAAAAGTCAAGGCTACGTGTGTAGGCTTTAAAAGTATGTTGCATATATCTAAGAAACAAGATTTTTGGGCTCGAGTGTAAATATGCAAATTCGTGGGGCTAAAAACTTTATTCTACAAAGAAAGAAAGAAATGACCTAATTAAACAGAAGTTTGTGCCGCGTTTTCTCCTCAGCGTCGCCCCTCTGATCACGTTCTCCATGGCGACGTTGGAGCAAAGCCATGATAGCGAGTACTCCAGCCATGCAGCAGCAGCACTAGAACGCCTTCGCCTCGAGGTCAAAATGTTGGTTGGGAAGGGCCACTGACCGGTGCGTTGCCGGACGAGGCGTCGTTGTCGTCGGGCATATTTTTTTCCAATTATGACTGCTAAGATTTGGTCAGAAAGGAGACTGTTCTGTTGGTCAGAGATCGATGGTACTGCGAATCAGAGATTGACGGGGCCACTTCGTGCGGCATTAGAGATTTGGGCAGCGACGCGATGGTTGATCTTCTTTGTGATTGGCGTAGCTGATTTATGGTGGATATGCTGTGACTCTTCTTCTTGGCGGTTGAAGGCGCGTATGTTCAGCGTTTAGCCACGGCACTGCAATTAGATGCGAGAGCGGCCACTGATGATGGCGTATGGCTGTGGTGGAACTGATATCAGGCGCGAAGGTAGTAAGTTGCCAGAGCGATGGCGAAAGCACGCCGCTCAGTGGCTACGGTGCTATTGTCGGGGATCGATGGCACTAAAAATCGGAGATTGACAGGGCTGCTTCGTGCGGCATTAGAGATTTGGGCAGCGACGCGATGGTGGACTTTGGCAAATTTCAATTCCCTCCATCCTTTCTCTCTTCTTTGAGCTTGTAATTCCATGGTGATTCCGCGGTGGCTGTGACGGTGAAGGCGACATTGTAGATGAAGGCCCACAGTGATGGCCTATTTGGTGTGGCTGTGTAATAGCCTGTCATTTGGTGATGACAGTTGGTCACGACAGCGGCAAAGCGTCCAATGGGTCGAAGCCCATGGTGGCGGCAGTGATACTATTTTTTTTGGTATCGTACTTCTCTGTTGATTCGATGGTGGAGCTGCCGATTGAGTCGGAGATGACCGGAGAAAGATGAGGCATTATGGCTGCCCCTTTGGGGCAGCAGATCAGGGGACGCCGGTCATGGTAGTTACTGAGACGCTCGATTGGGGTGGTTGTTGCGACGCCGTCACGGACCGAGGCTTCTTTTTCCTATAGCAGCCATCCATTGACGGCGGCGGCGGTACACTAACGGCAACAATGTTGCTACGGACTGTGATTCTTCGATGGCAACTGAATTATCATCTGTCAATTCATGGTGATGAGTCGAAAATGATGTTTGTTTATGCTTGTTGATGTTATCGGCGAACTGTTGTATGGAGTACTTCACGGCGGCAGAGGTGCGATGTTGCCATTGATGGCCAATGATCTGTTGGCAGCTTGTGTTGCCTAGGCTATTGATGGCGACAACTTTAGTGTTGTTCATCGTGAGGCGTGGCTTGAAACTCGTCATGGAGTGTTCCACGAGCCGTTGGGCGGCTCTGTGGATGAGTATCCGGCTAGTGTTTCGAACTCCGTCTTTCTTTTTTCTTTTCATTTTTTATTGCAATGGGGCACCATCGTAGATGGCCGTAGCTTGTGTGGTCGGTTGATGCGTCCATTGTGGCGTGGAGTTGGACGGAATGGAATTTGCGGGGAGTTGGGCGGAGTGGTGCCGACAACTCGCCGCTCTGTTGCGACAGAAAATTTGTGGTTTGCCGTGGCGTGGCAGTGGGGCGGTTCCCATTTTGAGGTGGCTGCTATTAGATAGCAAGAAAAAGGGCAACAGTGTCGTGACTTCGTGGACGCGCGTTTAGCGGCAGCTAGGGGTGAACTTATCACTGTGCGCGGTGTTGTCCAAGTTGCAAAAGCATCGCTGGACATAAACAATTGTGTGCGATCTGGCTGGCAAGTCAGTCCCACGGATGACGCCAAAATGTTGTGGCCAAAAAATGACCGGGACCGAACGAGCGTCGGTTGGGAGCAAACGAGCAAGCCAGCAGACCTAAAAGCACAACAAGAGCAAACAGTGACGCGCTGGGACCCCGAAGGGGTCCGACGGGGAGTCTCCGATGCTTAAGTCAGAAAACTATTTTGAGAGAGTAGCTAAGAATATTATAGAGAGTCAGAACTTACCTTCTTTCCCTTTTCATTTCCCTTTTATAGGAATGTATTAAAGGGTCGGTTACATCCCTTTAATAAGGAGTTACTCTAATTAGTGAGAGGTTACCGGGACTTCATGGGCAGTTATTGCTCAATATTAAGATAACGGGATAGTGGAAAGGTGGGCAAGTGCCACTCCCACTTCTCCAATAATCAAAGAGCAGTTTGGGCTGGCAGTAACAAGTGTTACCTTCCCATTGGTGGGTATTTTTTTACCCATATCACTAGTTAAAATGTTGTACTTTGTACAAGACCAATCAGGTCACAAAAATACGATGAAAACTAGAAACTTTTGCAATGTGAAATTTGAATCTTCCTAAATCTAAAATGATTAAATGCCTTGCATTTTTATTACAGTTGTCATAATTATAACAAAGAAGTACTTGAAAATATCATAACATATGAAACAATTAGTAAGGCAGAAGCTTTAACTAAAAAGAGTAATATGAATCATAAACTACAACCCTCGGTAAAGAAGTTCACCTCCGCAAGTCATTGCCTCAAACTTCCTTAAATGCTCATTGAAGGGAGTATGTACTTGACCAAGTCCTCTTTCAAACACGCAGGGCAGGCCGAATTGGGATGGTGAGATGAGGTAGATAGTTTTACTTTTAGACACAATATTAATATTTTAATATAATCGCACAATTAATATAGTTTACTATAAATAACATAGTGACCAGTCTACAACGTGGTCCACGTCTTTCATATATCTTTTGCCTGTCCAAATAGTAAAAGTTCAGTATTATACCGATTCTCTTCTTAGATGCAACAAACATCATGAACTATGTACCTTACTGAAGAGTTTACAACTTCTTTCTCGTTTTCAAGTATGTCGAATCTCTCTCCTTTTTTTTCTTTTGCTTTTCCTTATTTCCATATTTCTAACTCTATCGTTAAAGGAAGAATGTTGTATCATAACACCATGCAACCTGAATCTGATGCCATGCCATTCCCCGTGCTAACGTACCTAAAAATACTTGTGAGAATTGTATTGTGATTTTTTCTCCTTGGCTATATGAAGTGGCGTTTCAGCTCAAGTAAACTATTTGTTAATACAATATTCCATATGTGCTACATAGTTGAAAAGAAGCAATATTTTAGAGCACAATATGTAACAAAAATAAAAATATAGACTATTTCTAAAGTGAATTTGTTTGTGTGTTTGGTGTCAAATGCAATATGGTGTTGCAAATTGCACACATAGAAAATTATGCTTGGCATAAAAAAATATGGATGAAAAGACGTAAGTATGAGGGAAAAATGGGAGCAAAGAGAATCGGTGCGAGACCGTAAGCAGCTAGCCAAAGATTTAGGAAGTGCATGCACTTCTTTTCTTTGTACGACTGACTCAAAATTCATGCCTAAATAACTTGGTACAAACAATACTTGACTTTTTATTGGAAGAATGATCGAATTTAACAAAATACGTGAAAAACGTGTCCAAACGCGCTTAACTAATTTTAGTTGCACACAATTGTGTATGTCCAGAAGTTAGTAATTTTAAAGATGCTCGCTAGGGATAACTTGTTATGCCCCTACATCAGTGTGTTAAAAAAGGCTCCCATGATCTTTTCAATAGTTTTCATGTTTTAAGTTTGAAGGATGATTGTTTTCGGCAACCACAGATCATATGTTAGAAAAAATATGGCCTTGGGCAAATAGCTTAACAATCCACAAAATTCTTACATATTTTTATAGATCGATTGATAAACACACGAAACACTTAAAGATAAATGGGAAAAAAAATGCCATTGCACAAATAAATGTCAGCATCAATTCGTCGTGTGTCCATAAGATGCCCATGAGTGTCCATTCATCTTGTGCCATAAAGGTGGCTGGTTTCACCTGTCTCCTAGTTTTTGTCCCTATCAAGTATCAACATATAAGTGAAGTGTCATGCCCCGTCAATCTTTTCTCGTAAGTTATTTTATAATAGATTGTTTTACGCCTTTCTGCAATATAAGAAAGCTGGAGAGTCCTTTTGATAATTTTTCCTTTTAGGCTAAATTTAAGTTTTGCTTTTGGAATTTTAGCCACCATATTTTTGGTTATTCTTCATCCGTTACAATGCACGTGTACGCACACACACACACACACACACATAGAGAGAGAGAGAGAGAGAGTTACAAAGAGAGGGGGGCTGAAATTAGCGACGGTTTCAGTGATTACGTTTGATTTTCCGGTAAGCTTCCTACTCTTTTACCTCTAATTAATTAGTGTTTTGTATGTATGTGGGGCTAAAAACTCGGCCATGAGGTGTGTGTAAAAACTGTGTACGGGGAGTGGGTGTGCAGCGTTAGAGTGTGTTTCTTTATGGTGTGTGTTTTGTGTGTGTGTGTGTGTGTGAGAGAGAGAGAATGAGAGAGAGAGAGAGAGAGAGATGGAAGAAGGGCTGCAAGGCAGCCATGATTATGTAAAAAGTGTGTGGTGTGTGGGGGGTGTGGGGTGTTTGTGAGTAAGATGAAGGAGGGGCTATCAAACTGCCCCAAATATATATATATATATATATATATATATATATGTGTGTGTGTGTGTGTGTGTGTGTGTTGTGTGTTTATGGTATTTGTTTGTGTGTGTTTTCTGTACTTTGCATGTGTGCGCGAGCGCGTGCTTGTGTGTTTGTATTGTGTCACGCCCCCAGGAGGGCGCAACACCAAATAAGCTAATTAACATATAGACCACAAGGATAAATAAAATTTTACTACAAATCTCAAAATAAATAGCTGAAGTATGGCTTAAACGTTACAGTCATCCATAAAGTAATATTATATTATACACCATTTCTCTCCTATACTTGTGCTACACTCCGACACAAAAGAAAAACAATTAAAACTTTTCTCATCAGCTTAATACTCCAGATAATCCTCTTTGACCTTTGGCAATCATTTTGGCTCTGAACCCAAAAAAAAAGATGAATTGAGGATAGGTCAGCCTGATGGCTCAGTAGGGTATGCGATGTTTCTAAATTCAAACAAGAATTAATTATATTATGAATAATTAGTACAAACATGCAAGTTCACTCAAACTAATAATGCTTTTGTACCTAAGAATATTGAACATATCGAGTATCACTTATAAACATTTTCTAATACTTTGCCTTGAAAATGAGAATAACATATCGAGCAAGATCTGAAATCTTGTAAAACATACACGAGAATGACAAACATGACTTAAATATTAACTTGATTTCAAGGAAATATAACCACAACAATATAAACAGATTCAAGACAAATATGAGACAACTACGGGATTACTAATATGCAAATATGCCCCTCATACACAAGCCAACCTTCCCTAAGTTCGAGAGACTCTTCGTATCGCAATCAACTGATCTAGTGAGTTCGATAGAAGAAGTCCAACGTCCTCACTAACATGCCAATAATTCTTTTTGGGAAGTAGTACCCATACCCATAGCTAATACGTACTACCGAGACGTGAACGAGAACGAGCACCTTGGGCCGAATAATTCCCAACCCCGGCAATAGCACCCTCAACTCACTTTTTTCTCCTCCTTCAGGTGACATGCATAATCATGTATAGATATCAACACAAATGTCATCAAGTATATCGAAAGAGATTTAATCCCCGACCAAGTCATATTTTTCATATTATCAACAAAACATAATTCCATGTAACTTGCCAAACATGTAGACTAAAGGCTAAATGCACGAACTAAATGATAATCAAGCAAGAAATAATTTGAAGTTCTTCCTTAAGTACCATACACACATGTATACTTATAATAACAACTAGATGTTTAAGTGTTCGTTTAACATCTATAAATTAACTGGTTATCCAATATTAAGCCCAACACAAAGAACTACTAATCTAAGTTGCATTTGCCCAGTATTTCAATTAGTAGCAGGTATAGTCTGTACTCAAAAGATCATAGCAAATGAATTATAAGGTCTCTAAGTCAAATTATACATTTACGAAACTCAACTTAAAGAGCTACATCCTAGTATTTTATTTGGCATGAAAATATCATTTTAAAGTCATGTTAAACCCTTCCAAAAACTTACTTCAGAATCTACCCAGTAACAGTTTCACAAAATAGACCTCAAGCCACGAACTTTAAACCATAGTAATAATATTTGAAAGAATCTGAATTTTGGTATGTATAAACATGTATTAGTATAACCTCTAAAATAACCAAATCCATATCTTAACTAAAAGTAATCATTTCTAATCACCAAAATTACTTCAATTTATAAGACTGTTCTGCAGATCTTCAATCATACATTAACATATTTCACTTAAAATCATTTCAATCAAGTTTATAAGTGGTTCGCTACTCATAATACTTCTCATACATGCTTTAAAAACTTAAAAACACAAGATAACCTACTTCCGAATAAATCAAATCCAAACCAATTCAAGAAACTTGATCCAAATCTCTTTTTTTTTCTTCTCTTCATTTCCTCCCTTATTCTCTTTTTTTTCTTTTTCTTCTTTTCGAACTATTTCAGCAGACTCTCCACCTCTTTCTTTCTTTTCCCTCACACTTGGTTTTCTGCTCTTTCCTTTCTAATTTCTCCACTACTCTTTCCTTTTGTTATTCACCATATACTCTAGTTTAGGTTAGTCACCACCTAAAGTAGGAGGCGACAAGTATCTCACAATACACACCCACACAATCACATGTGCACATGCCACTAATCTCTTCAATGAAAAACTTCAAATTTACCCCAACATTTTGCATAATTACTTCTTAGCCCCAAAATTTTACATAATTATTCTGGCTCGTAACTGAATTTTAACATATGTTTTATATAGACAACTAATGTAACACAATTATATTTCACTCAATTTAAATGTGTTTAAACTTAATAAAAAGATTAAAAGTTAATTAGCATCGGGGTCTCACATATTGTGTGCGTGTGTGTATGTAATATATGCGTGCGCGCGCGCGCGCGTGTGTGTGTGTGTTCGTGTGTGCAGAAATATGTGTGCAGGAGTGTGTAATGTGTGTGTGTGTGTGTGCATATGTGTACTATAGTCTAATGAGTTTATGTGTGCGTGTGTGTAATGTTTGAGGGTGTCTGTGTTAGTACTGTGCGCATGTAGGTATGTATGTGTAACGCCCCGAAAAGTTGGAGCTTCGTCGTCCCGAATTTCCGAAATGTTAATATGCTAGTTTAGTCAAACCTGCCAAATCATATTCACTAACACATACTTCAAAACATTTAATCCAATATCAACTCAAATTCGTCAAATACAAGATTACAAAACTGCTTGAACTGGAAGTATTAAACCTAGGTTCTTTACAACCTCGAACCTCTATCGTACGAATTGACAATACCGACCCACTCAGGGGTCTTGTTATACAGTATTGATGGGCTCACCGGAATCTCACACAACTCTAACTCATTCCTGAATATGCTACAGCTTATCATCACCTGCATAAGGGAGTCAAATGAATGGTGAGCCTTTAAGAGCTCAGTAAAGTTGTACAAGGACTATCAAAAAAATTACAAAACAATTTCAAGGAATCCAGCTAACAATGATTTTCAAAATACTTCAAACGATAAAAAAAACTCAACGATTTTCAAAACGATCAAAATTCATCATAAATAGATACCAAAATAATCAATAACAACCACTACGGGTTTTAAAACAATAAATAAAATATCATCTTCGAGGCCATCATTCCAATATACAATGATGGTTTTTCAAAGGATTTCAAAATGCACACTGATCATTTGAGACAATCATTTCCGGTCAATTTGGTAACAGTCATGGTAAGATACAATGTCAATAAAATCAAAGAAGTTGATCCTGGGCGGTTGCAATGCCATTCCTGCAAAGCCAGTATGGTGTAGACATGCATGATTTACTAGTATATAATTACTAGTCCTACTAGGATCTAACCTGCGTTGCACGCAGGATTCATACCAGGCTTATAACGCCACCCCACAGAACAGATTCTCAGGTCAACACAAAATCAACAATATCAATGAGCATTAACACAAGCTCAAACTCACCGAAAGCAATTTGGGTTCTAATAACAATAAATATACTGTTATAAGTCATCACTCAAAATTTCAGAAAAAATCACAAATAAACAAAAAAAATGATTGCGAGTAGTTATCAAATTTGGCACAACAATTCAGAAGAACGGACACAAACAATTATCAAATTTGCTCAGCATGCAACAACAGACGAGCATCAACAATATTTTCAAAATCGATTCAGGTTCAATATTGGGGTTTTCTGGGTAATAACATGATTATATCAAGGGGAAAGTAGGGAATGACCCCCTCTACTTTACACGTTGTGCGATTTGCCCCCCTCCACTTCAAAATTAACCACTAAACCCCCTCACACTTACAGAAATTGGGCACCTTAGACGGGTCCGTTATGAATAGTGTGAAATGACCAAAATACCCTTATTTCTTTATTAGTTAATGACCCCCTGTACTATACACGGTGTGCAATTTCCCCTCCTCAACTTCAAAATTAACCACTAAACCCCCTTACACTTACAGAAATTGGGCACATTAAATGGAAACCGTTAAATTTAATGAAAATTTTGCCCATGACCCTCCCCCCGCCCCCCTTCATTCCCCACCCCCCACCCGTTAGACCAGTCCCCCACCCCATTCTGCGCTACCAGATTCATTGCAAACAAGGGATTGTTGTAATCTGCACCTCCTCTTCTGGTCAACCCCGCTATAATTGGTGATTCACTGAGCACAACCACTGGTCTTTTTCTCCGACCACCAGGGAGTTACAAAAAAAAAAAAAGGAACCACGATTGCCGTTGTTATATCACCGGCACAACAACTACCATGATCAGCGTCACAGTAACCACCATTCTGGCCAACTCCCCCAACTTTATACTGTCTGGCTACACATCGTCGTGAGTTGCCTCATCGCTGCCATTTCCCACCACCTTGCGTCTACAAGCCAGTGGGGCTTCTTCATCGGCCACCAACCGACCGACGCAATCAACACCGGTAACATCAATCCCCACAGACACAGGCTATCAGCGTCTGATTGCCGCACATCCGTCCAGATCCCTGCCACCACGATCGACGACCACGTCCCCAAATCGCAGGTCTAACCTCCGTCGTCATTCCACCCCAATCCACAACATCGCGCCAAGCAGCGTCACATGACCACCGTGATTGGCTACACGCCACTGGGGCTGCACCAGATTCGCGATGACATTGCCGCCACAGTCGCATGTGAGTAGCGTGTGTGTATGTTTGCAGTGGGTGCGCGTCTGTGTCTGGGTTTAGGGTATGTGTGTGTGTGTGTGTGTGTGTGTGTGTGCACGTGCGTGCGTGCTGGGTGTGCGTGGAGTGTGTGTATGTGGGATTGAGTAAAAAGTTTGAGAGGAGAGAAAAAGAAGTTGAAAGAATAGTATTAAACTTAAATAGGGTAAGGAAATAAGGGTATTTTGGTCATTTCACGAATATTCATAACGAACCCGTCTAAAGTGCCCAATTTTAAGTTGGGGGGGGGGTTTAGTGGTTATGGTTGAAGTAGAGGGGGGGAAATCGCACACTGTCTATAGTACAGGGGGTCATTAGTTAATTACCCCTAACAGAATGGGCAAAAACGTCATTTACAAAAAAAAAAATCGTTAGTCAACGCGCGTGTTGACCACGCGCTGTTAAATTTAACGGTTTCCTTCTAAGGTGCCCAATTTCTGTAAGTGTGGGGGGGTTTAGTGGTTAATTTTGAAGTGGAGGCACAACAAATGTAAAACGTGGGGGTCATTCCCTTCTTTCCCCTTATATCAATACATAATTCAGCGTTCGATATTAGTCATAAGTAAATCAAAGAGTACTTACGAGTACGAGTTATCAAAATAAGGGTTCAGATGAAAGTCCTTATCCAGGGTTCAGATAGAAACTCTTACCTGGATCCGCTACTAGATTATTTTAACCAGAAAGTTTTTAGTTTTACCCTAAACGAAATAATCAGCTGATTAGAATACGGTCACCATTACGATATTATAAATCAATACGTACTCACGCATACTCCCAAAATGAACCCCTTCACCGGGCTGATTAAGGACAATTACACATTGATGTAATTTATGATTCTTCTCCTTACTTTTATTTTTTTCAAAGATATTCAAAGTCAAAGGTACAACTTTTTGTTTGTTCAAGGTTTTGAGAAAACTATATGCAAGGTATTCCTTTGTTGGAAGGTCTTTATTCGCTCCATGTATTCTTTCATTTGCTTTGAATCTATAAGGTTGAAATATCCCATTAATCATTACGCATCCTTTGAAATTATGTTGTCCCAAATGCGGACTCACACATACTCCCAAAATGAACCCTTTCACCGGGCTGATTAAGGAGTTACACATTGGTGTAATTTATGATTCTTCTCCTTACTTTTATTTTTTTCAAAAATATTCAAAGTCAAAGGTACAACTTTTTGTTTGTTCAAGGTTTTGAGAAAACTATATGCAAGGTATTCCTTTGTTGGAAGGTCTTTATTCGCTCCATGTATTCTTTCATTTGCTTTGAATCTATAAGGTTGAAATATCCCATTAATCATTACACATCCTCTGAAATTATGTTGTCCCAAATGTGGACTCACGCATACTCCCAAAATGAACCCTTTCACCGGGCTGATTAAGGAGTTACACATTGGTGTAATTTATGATTCTTCTCCTTACTTTTATTTTTTTCAAAAATATTCAAAGTCAAAGGTACAACTTTTTGTTTGTTCAAGGTTTTGAGAAAACTATATGCAAGGTATTCTTTGTTGGAAGGTCTTTATTCGCTCCATGGATTCTTACATTTTGCTTTGAATCTATAAGTTGAAATATCCCATTAATCATTACACATCCTCTGAAATTATGTTGTCCCAAATGCAATTAGTATATGAAGTTAAATGTTAGTCAAAATTTGTAATATTTTGAACTTTGGGAGGGTGTTAAAATAATCATCAGTGCTCTAAAAAATAAATGGACGATAATTTTGAGCAACGCTAGGGTGTTAGTAGGGTATCGAGGTTTAAAATGATTTCGGGGCTAAAATGTAATTTTTGAAACTTTGGAGGCATAATGGTAAATCGATATTTTGGTGATGAAAAATAATAAAATGAGTGGCGCTGTATGTTTTAGTGACATTTAATTAAATTAATAAATACTAAAAGAATCTTGGAGCAAAAGTGCAATTTCTAAAACTTTCGGGGTCATTTTGTAAATTTTAGAATTTGAGGGGCTATTTTGTAATTTTTGAAAATTTATACCTAGGTGTCAAGATGTTAGTCATAAACAATGGCCACCTTCTACTATTTTTGGTGACTCATGAAGTTAAATAATAAAGTAATGGTGATTTTTAAAAAAAAACAAAATTAAAGAAAATAATTTAGGAAAAAGAGAAATAAAAGGAACAAAACGAAAAAAAAAAGAAGGAACAGGAAAAGAGATAAAGTAACAGTGAAGAAAAAAAGAAGGAAATAGGGCACGCAGAGGAAGAAAATCAGGGGGAAAAATGGGGAAATTCGGGCCAGGGACTTCGAGAGAAATTCTTCGGGGTAATTCTCTTTCTCTGTTACGTGAATTTAGTGCGTGTTAGCGTCTGTTTTACTACACGTTAGAGGTGTTCAGTGTGTGTTGCCACTGCGTGTGCTCTGTGTGTTTTGGTGTGTAGGGAGCTACGGCTGTTGGGTTATAGAGGGAGCTGAAGTGTATATTATGTATATAGGTGATTGTTAGGATTAAGGTGTGGGTGTATGAGGAACCGTAGGGGTGAGGGTGTGATGAGTAAGAGTTGTGCATGTTTTAGTGGGTTCAGTGTGTGCATGTGTGTGTGTGTGTGTTACGGGTGTTTGTGTGTGATTCGTGTATAAGTGTGTGTTTAAGTGTGCATTTAGGTGTAAACACACTTGAAAAGGTACTTTCGAGGTGGTTGAAGGAGTGTGCAGTGTGTGTGCCTCAACTGAGGTTGAAGGAGATGTGTGTCTGATGAAGGTGAATTGGTAGGTGCTGAATCCAAACAAATTTTTTTTGTCGCTAAAAGGGGGCATTATTCAAGCAGTTTTTTACGAATTTTTATAAATAGTTAGCGCCAAAATTAGATAAAGTTCAAAACTGTGACCCCTAATATTTTTATGAGACGCACGCTCTGGAAGTTTTCAATAATTTTCGATGTCCACAAAGGGTGCTAAGTTTGGATACCGATTAAAGAAATTTATCGACTTATTTAACATAACAAACCAAGCTATTTTGATCTGAAAATTTTCAGAAAATATTATTTTACTGATATGATTCATATTCTAAAGTTTTGGGCAATTCTGAGGCTGATAGGTATTTTTTCGCGAAACTGACTTTTAGCGCTCGATCTAGACATCAGTTCGGAATTTTCTGACAAAAATTCTCTAAAATATTTTTTAGGCCAGAAATGATATCAGGATGCTTCAAATAGCATTTTAAGATATTTTTAAAAAAATTTCGGTGCCTGAAACCCCAGGGTATTTTGGTAATTTGTCACCCTGAGGGGTATTTTGGTAATTTTATCCATAAAG
This sequence comes from Escallonia herrerae, assembly GCA_033070095.1. Taxonomy (NCBI): domain Eukaryota; kingdom Viridiplantae; phylum Streptophyta; class Magnoliopsida; order Escalloniales; family Escalloniaceae; genus Escallonia; species Escallonia herrerae. The sequence goes on along the minus strand of JAVXUP010001850.1, from coordinate 117,775 downwards.
TAGGGTATTTTTGAGTAAATTGCATAAGGTAAGGATATTTTATTGATTTGGCTTACAGAAAAATCATTTTGATGATTTAAGTGTAACAAGGGGTATTTTGGTAATTCCATAAAGTAGGGTATTTTTGGTAATTTTTACGGCAAAGCCGTTTGAATGATTTAAGTCCGAGAGAGGCATTTTGGTAATTGTTTATACGCGGTGAGGGAGGTTCATTTTAGGAGCATGTGTGAGTCCGTATTAAGTTATAATATTGTGATGTAGACTAAAACTAAAGACTTTTCATTAGGATAAATTAGCTTCGGATCCAGGTAAGGAATTCTATCTGAACCCTGGGTAAGGACTTTCATCCGAACACTTATTTTGATAACTCGTACTCGTAAGTACTTCTTTGATTTACTTATGACTAATGCCGAAATCTGAAGTATGTATTGATATCAATATGTTATTGCCCAGCAAATCCCGTATTGAACCAGAATCAATTATTTAGAAATCTTGTGATGCTCACCTTTATTGCATGCTGAGCAGATTTGATAATTGTTTGTATTCGTTCTTCTGAATTGTTGTGCCTAAATTCGATAACTATTCATAATCGTTTTTGCTATATATTTGTGATTTTTCTTCTGGAATTTCGAATGATAACTTATGTCAGTATGATTATTATTATTGGAATCCGAATTGATTTCGATGATTTAAGCTTATGTTAACGCTCATGGTATTGTTGAGTTTTCTGTGTTGACCTGGGTTTTCATTTTGTGGAAGGGCGTAATAAGGCTGATTTGAATCTTACATGGAAAAGCAGGCCAGTACGCAATGGGACTAGTATTTATTATGGCACATCATGCATGTGTACATTACTAACTTTTTCGGGCTGGGCCCGAAAAAGCCAGGGTTGCGGCCCAATTTCAGCCTGAAATCAGCCCCATTTTTGGCCCAGGCTTCGGCCTTGATTTGGTCCTGTTTTTGGCCCAATTTGTGGCCCGATTTTGGCCCTTTTTCTGGCCCAAAAGTGGGCTGGCCTAATTTTGGCCCAGGCAAAGTTACCTATTTTGGCCAACTTTGGTTCTATCTTGTTATCAAACTAGCAATTGAAATTGAAGCATGAGTCGTATCTGTTGAATGTTCATGGCGAGTACAAGCCAATGTTATTATTTCAATTTTTGTTTCTGCTTTTTATATTTGATCATTTCAACTGATTTTTAAATTTTAATTGATGTCAAGTAAGTCATATGTAGACAATTGTATCTTCTGTTGTTGCCAAATTAATATAAAGCTTTTATATCTTCTGATCTACAAGTTAATATTAAGAAAGGGTTTTACTTAAATTACATTCGAAGCACTCTTTCTTTCCGTACTTGTTATTTTTTTATTTTTCGTTGTGTTTGATATTCTTTACTTTTTTTTAGTATAAGAACTCTCATTCTTCTCAAGCCCTAAACGATGTCGATAAAGGCTAAGGCCTGCAAAAAAAATCTATTTGCTTCCTTTTTTTTCTCTTATGATGGCACAATGTAAGATTTGGGGGAAGCGGCGTTGTAATATTCTGACCGATATTTATAAAAGCTTTATTATTGAAAATAATGGTCTTTGGAAAGATTTCTTTTTGGTGACTTTGTTACTGCGTACACAAGTTTATAATAAATTTCCAACGGTGATAAAGTGAACGAGGTTATGCGACAAATATTCATCACTGCATTGAGATTTTGGACTAAAAAATTAAGGAACGAATTTCTCATGATTTTTAGTAACAGAGGATAATGTCTAAATATTTTTCGTATATAGATAGTACCCTTAACCTTAACATTTAAGGATATGTTTAATATCTAAAAGTTTCCAGTTGCAAGAGGCTAAAATAAATACTCGTTTGTAACTAAAGAGCCATAACTCATGTTTATTTAAATGACCAAAGAATTTGAATGTAACAAGAAATTAAAAGATGTTATTTTATCTTCATCTATCTTGTTATTGTTGTTGTTTGATCTACTTTTTTTTTTGGTTTGACATTTATAGGTTTTACACCATATTACTAAAGAGATTGAATTTTGCACTTAAAATCAGTGTGGTGCAGGCTAGAACAACTAATTTTTGCACTTAATCCGTGATTAATGGTCAACCATCATCAATTTGCCTTTTTGAAAGGGGGTTAATTCTTGAGAAAGTGATTGTATACTTAGTGGTCCGTATACAGAAACTTTGCCCTTTGTTGAAAAAGAAGTCTTTATAACAAGGAGTTGGGAACAAAAAAAATATTTTGGGCTCGGGCCCGGCCCAAGCCCGGCCCTAAATATTGGGCCGAGGGCCAGGGCTTGGACTGGGCCCATATATCCCAGATTTCAGGCCCGGCCTGTTTTCATTGGAGGCCTGCTGGGCTTGGGCTGGGCCGACACCAGCCCGCCCATTGACATCTCTAACTCTAGTTATAAAGAATCTAGGTTTTAATAGACCAAGTTTAAGCAGTTCTGTAAGCTTATATTTGAAGAATTTGGGTTGGTATCGGATTAAATGTTTTGAAATATGAGTTAGTGAACAGATTTGACAGGTTTGATGTGATCTGGTAGGTTAACGTTCAGGGAGTTCAGGACAGCGGAGCTCCGAATTTCCGGGGTGTTACAAAATTATCATAATCGTTGCATGTATACTTAAGTTTTGGTCAAAACTTTTGACAAAGTGATTACAGTTTCTCTCTTTTTGTTTTTTTAGAGAGAAAGTATAAATATATACGAAGATGAAAATGAACATCAAAATATACAACATATAAGTAACTGCCCCAGAGCCCTATTAACACTTGAATGACAACCTCGTCTAATAAGTAGATGACTATGAGAACAAAAGGCTACAAGAAACTAAAACACCACAAGGATGGTCATCTAGACAGTGGACCCATTCGAGATAAGGAAACCACTGGATGTACACAATCAAACCATTCCTACGGCACTCCTTTACCTAAACAGGAAAAAAAGATGGTGGTGCGCAATTTCACTTGTTATGGCCTGATTTTTCAATTCCATGACTAAAGAAATCCCTAATTTCTCTAGCCACAAGAAGGATCCAATCTATACTCATTTATCTGTCAATGCAAAATATTATATAAATGGGGATGAGTCTAGACTGATTAGTTTGATTTGGAATTTATAGATAAAGGGACTTTTCCCTAGCTTGGCGGCTTTAATTTAGGTGGATCGAATGATAAGTGAGGTAGCAAATAGAGGTGTTGATAGTGGTGCTAGATTTTTCTTGATGAAACTGGTGAAGCAATGTGCTCTGAATTAGGGGCGGTGGATGGTTGGTTTGGGTCAGTTCTACACGTGTACACAAAATTTTCATGTCTAAAATGCATGACAAGAATTAACTGCACAAAATTCAAATTTTCAATTTTAAATTTATGCTTTCTTATTTGGTCATGATCCAAGGGCTGAAACAACTAGATCTTGAAATGTGAATTTGATTTATTCAGCATTTGTAGTTTAAAGATCGTCAAAATGATTATTGATTGAGGGCTTCAAAGCATAATCCCGAACAAGTGTGGCGATTATTGACTCGTAGAGTCACTCATGTTGATTGCAAATTCCTCTTATCAAAAGAAAATTAATCTTCGTGTCTTGGAAATGTTCGATTGAAGAACGATACTAGGTTAATGCATATTGTTCGTTAAATGAAGCACTAAGCGTGGGACGACAGAGTTTTGGCAAATCTTTGGCTTTTATTGAGAGGCTCTACTTAATCTTCTTCTCTGCCCCAAGCCCTTTATATGTAGGCAAAATAATAGGCCTAATTTTGGAAAACCCATGAGTTGGGCTTAGACTTCATAATCAAAGAGATTTTGTCCCCCTTAATTTAATCATAATTTCGTAGTTGAATACATTCTTATTTTTCTTTAATTTAAGTACTTTGTTTAGTCAAAGTTGACTTATTGACTTTTACAGTACCAAGACCGCACACTTGGGCTAGACTCGTTGACTTAATAATATTAATTGGATTGCTTCTTCGGATATAACTTTTGTTCAAACCCATCACTTTATTTGTCTCCAATTTAGCACCTTGACCCGCATTTCCGCGATTTTGAGTATTTGACTAGTCAACAAAAACTTGCATTATTGACTAGTACAATTCAGTGTTTACAAATGCCACCCACTTCAAGACTTGTCCGGACTTTTTTCCTTTTTTTCTTTTTTTCTGTACTTTTTGTTGCTTATATCGCAAGGCGTGAAGTAACGTGTCTCTTCTTTCTTTTTTCCTTTTTTTAATAAGAAAAATTCTGCTGATTAAGCCCTATCCAATATATCGGCCTTGACACACTTGCCCAAGGCTTGCTGCCGGTGGAGCTTTAGGGGTTTATGCCTTTATAAAGATATCCTAGTCCCGATCACCAATTCTATGTGTTGTTGTTGTCGTCGTCGTTGTTGTTATTATTATTATTATTATATTATTATTATTTTGCATCGGTTCTTTTGATTGGGCTCACCCATGAGAGGCAATAGGAATTCAAGGGTGAGAGCTTACCCACAAGGTTGGTGCCAAACCAAATCTCGCCGGTTAGGCAGTGGAGCCTTAGGGTTTCTTTACCTCCTTTATATAAAGCTAGCCCCAAGCCATTGGTTATTGTTCACTAACTGTTGGCTACTAGTCTCGGCGGTTGTAATACTAATATTAAACTAGTTTTAATTCCGTGCTTTGAACATAGAAGCACTACAGTATGATTACTAGAGTATTAAATTATACACGGAGAGTCTCTTTTTTACCTTATGATCTTTGCTAAAAAGTTAGCAACTGTCCTTAAAATACATTAGTAAAAAAAGTGAAAAGTACGTGAGAGAAAGCAAATGTATTTCTTGACTACTTGATAAGAGCATCATAATATTATCTTAAGCAATATACAAAGAAGCACCACTAAGTATTAACTCTTTACATAAATATCAAACTTTTTTTTTTTGAAATGGAAGTATCATTAAAAGTGATAATCTAACTCTTCAAACGGGTAAATTCTTGTGCCAAAAATAAAGAAAAAAATGTGATGAGAGATAGAAAGAGCAAGAGATAGAACACAAATGCAAGAGAGGGAAAGGAGAAAAAGATAATTACTGATTTGAATATCGAGTTTAAGAATGATAATTTAGAGATAATCTAGTGATTGGTTTGTAAAACACATTGTTAAAGTGAGATTTTAAACAATATCTAACTATTATAGATCATAAATATAATCAGAAATGTAGAAAACGTTGGAGATAACAAATCAAAACCATCAAATTGCTTGAGTTATGTGCAAATGGCATTAGTGAGAGTATATTGTCACCAAAACTTTATAGTGAAGCGGAGATAAAAGAAGTATGCATAGTTAGATAAAAAGAGAGATAATATGAGGTACTGACATAATTTTCTGTGTGTGTGTGTGCGCGTGAGAGAGAGAGAGAGAGAGAGAGAGAGGAACCCAAATTGAAGTTCAGTAAATTCAAAATGATTTCAAAAGTCAAAGTTAAGAAAATGCACATCGCAAGTTAAGAGAGTATCTATGTCAGCGGTGACAGGATAATATTCTCAGCTTCGACTTACAAACACACACACACACACACACACACATATAAAGAGAGAACATTTTTTTTATTTTTGGTGTAACACCACGTGTCCATTTTTAGGACAAAAGTGTAATATACTATTAGTCAGTTACCTCTGAGAATCTCCCACTCCTTATACTTCACGTAACTGCTCTATCTTTCTTCCTCCCCATCTCTCTTCCTCTATATCCATTGCAAATCCAAAACCTAGGACCTTAGCTTTCGTCGTACAATTTTATTTCAACATCTCAACAGCAATGATCTCTGTCTTTTGCATTTTTTGCAACTGATCAATAATGTTGTGCTCATTTTCTTACATTTCATGCATCTATCATTTAATTCTTTTTCCACAATTATTGACTTTTCCATTATATTCTCTGCATTTTCCCTTCCCCTTCCCCGTGGTTGTACAGTTACGATTGGTGGCGGTTGGGAGTTTAGTGGCTGGGTAGGACGGCCGTGGGTGGGTCAATTGATGGGTTATTGATTGTTGGTCGTTGGTTACACTCAACGGCGGTGTGGATAGGCAGTGGTGGGGGACTGGACTGACAGCAGCCGTGGATGGGCCGTTGGCGGCCCTCGGCGTGCGAGATTCTATGTGTGTGTTGTGTGGCACTTGAGAACCGGGATATATTGCTGATGTGGTCGTTGGTATGCCGGTGTCATTGTGGGTGGTCCTGGGTAGGCGACTGATTTAGGTAGCCGAAGGGTGTCGCCCGCGATGGCCCTTGGTGCGGTTGGCAGCCTTGGGTGTGCTGGTGTGGTTGTGGGTGGTTGTTGGGTGTCTTCGTGGGGAGTTGGTGGCCGACGGTGGTAGGTCGTGGTGATGGGGAGAGTGGATTAAGAGGGACAATGGGTGTTACTGGTGGTGTGGGTCGTGGGTAGGTTTGGGAGGTGGAGGCCAGCATGGTGGGTAGTCGTGATGGGTAGGTCGGTGGCAGGGGCAGGGGCAGTGGGTGATGCCGGCGTGGTTGCCGGAGGATGCTGCCGGTAATGTCGCCGAAAGGCGTCGCCGGCTGTGGTGGATGGTGATGTGTGAAATGAGGGCAGCCCAGCGGCCCCGTTTGTTCCTGCATTATTGATTGTACAATGTGAAGTTTTGGTTGTACAACATGCATTGTTGGTTGTACAACATCATTGTTGGTTATAATATTCAAACTCTTAAATGTTATTGGAATCTTTAGTCTTTGTATTAAATTCAATCTTAAACATTTTATTGCAATTCATTTTTTTACCCACGAGCAACAATGAACACGTGAAGAGCGTGTGACTCGTATATTATATAATTTCTAAAATAACTTTCTGCCCCACAGTTGATAAAAGTTAAAAAAAAGATATAATAGATTTAAATTTCGTGATGTTAAATATATATATTTTTTAACTTTTATCAACTGTGGTGCAAAAACTTATTTTAAAAATTTTATAATAACGAAGTTGCATATGTATTGCGTGTACACGTCTCGTATATATAAAGAGAAAATCTTTTTTGGTATAACACCTATTTAGTGTTACCAACGACCTATCTAGAATGGTGACAAATGATCTCTCAAGAAGTTTTCTAAAAAATGACACAAAATACAAAACTTAAATGGTAAATAACCTACTTATAAAGGCATGTTCGGTGATCATAATTTAAACTTCGTTAAAAAATACATATAATTAAAGTAAATTATAAAGTCCAAACTTGTATTACAAAAATATCATATTGCTAATTTTATCTTTTCACATGTTTAGTTTTAACAATTTCAAATTCATTAAAAAAAATGTAGTTAAAATTAAACCTAAGTTTGATACACTAACTTATTTTGACACACGCATGACTAACTTATTTTTGTGCAATTTAAGATTCATTTTAAGGAATGTGGTAATAAATACTTAATTTTTTAACGAAACTGATCAGCTTTATTTTCTGTGTATGTCACAGTGGCTCGTGTGTATATATATAAATTAGATCGGTTTGAACAGGTATGCATCCTCTCTCATCGTCCTACAATAAACTATCGTTTATTTCTGCTTGTAGGTGTCTTTGGCACCAGAGGCTTGTCTGCTTCCCTTCTATGCGTCATTGAATACCACAGCAGTCAATAGCGACCATAATGGGACGACAAGTCCCCTATTAAATTGGAACTATCACTGTGACTGGAGCGGCCTTAGCACAGGAAAGGGCGGCGCAATTTCCAGCATCTGCAATCCCTAACCAGACGATTTGATTCGTTCACTTGAATAGAGAGCGCAACCCTCCACGTTCTGGCCCCAGATCGCCGCTGCCACGAGTTGATCGTTCCCACCGCTGTCGGTATCTGCCGTGACCGTCGCTGGGTCACCCGCTAGCACCCTGGCGCCATCGACGTTCGTCTGGGTTGCCAGGCTCCCGTCACAGCGCTCCGCGAACACCATGTCGCCCGCATCCGTGTGGCCGCCGTTGGCTTCTTCTGCCGTCATTCTTCTGTTCGACCAACTTTTTCCTCACCGTGTGAAATTTTGACTTTAGAACCCGTTTGTTTCAAAGAAAATGTTTGACGGAAAATGTTTTTCCAAAAAGGTAAATTGTACTAAATCCCCTGAGATTTACACTCGAGTCTCACAAAGGATCCTAAGGTTTCAATTTTAACAACTAACATCCCAACTTTGCATTTTCGATCCAATTGGACCCAAAATCGATTTTTCGTTACAAAAGCTGTGGATGGTCGTCGCCCATGAGAGGCATTTTCGGTAACCAACAAAAAGAAAGCATTTGGAAGGAAAATATGATTGTTCTCGCCACTCTCTCTTCTGAGCGCGCACGCGCACGCGCACAAACACACACTGAAACACAGATCCAACCACACACGGTGGTGCCCCCTTCCCTCTAATCATGCACCCCCAGCATCTTCCCTAATCATAAAGTGCACATACACATACTACACACACAGAGGCATACACAGTCACGCACACAACCCATTCACACACAGAGTCACGCGCACATAATCTGGTGGCACGGGTCACCAGCGAAGCGCTGTGACAACGCCTCCACAACACAAGGTCATCAGAAGACGACCGGAGGAATTGGATGGAAGAAAACGTGTCGTGAGTGGGTGTACATGGGTGGACTGTCGTGAAAGTGGGTTTGGGGTGTGGAATAGGGCTGCAATGCAGCCATTAGTGTGAGTGTATAATAGATGAAGAGACGAGAATGGTTTTAGTGCTGTGGGTGATTGTATGGGTGGCTATGTATGTGTGGGTGCTTGGAAGATATATATATATATATATATATATATATATATATATAGAGAGAGAGAGAGAGAGAGAGAGAGAGAGAAACCATTTGTCGTAGGTGTATTGTGGTTGTGTTTGTGTGTGCTGTGTGCGTGAGTTTATGCATATATAAGTGTGTGCGTGAAGCTGCCAAGATCCAGGTGTGTGAGTTTGTGAGTTGTGTGCTCGATTGTGTATATATGTGTGTAATTCCATGAAAAATTTGTTGGTAGGAGCGGGGACGACAATGGGTTCAATTGGGTAACTGCCGTGAGTTAGTTAGGTGTGTGTTGAGTGCATGTGTGTGTATATAGGTGTGTTTGCATGACTCTGTGTGTGACTGATAGGTGCGCGAGTTTGTGTGAGTATGTGTTTACGTGTTTATATATATGTGCATAAGTGTGTTAAAAAAGAAGGGAAAAAAACCCATTGCCGTGAGGTAGTGGGTGTGGGAGGGATGAGTTGTGTACAAGTGGGTGTGTGCGTGTGTTTATATATGTGTTGTGTGTGTATCACTGTGTCGTGAGACTATACATTTGTGTGTATGTGTGTGTGTGTGCGTGTGTGTGTGAGTGAAATGTGCAGTGGTGTGTGCTGTGTAGAGACGAAGAACGAGTGAGTGGGTTCATGGAAGAAAAGGGTAGAAGATGGAGAGAGGGAGAGCACCAAATATTGGTTATCCAAAATGCCCTTCAAGGTGAACGGCCATCCACAGCTCTTGTAACGGAAAATTGATTTTGGGTCCAATTGGATCGAAAATGCAAAGTTGGGGTGTTAGTTGTTGAAATTGAAACCTTAGGGTCCTTTGTGAGACTCGGGTGTAAATCTCAGGGGGTTTAGTGCAATTCACCCTTCAAAAAATACTTTATTGAAAATAACAATCTCATGAAAACGTGTTCTCGAATTCTTTTTTCTTTTTTCCGTTGTTTGGACGATGCCTGGAAAAACGATTAAACAACGAATTCTTTTTTCCGTTGTTTGGACAATGCCTGGAAAAACGATTAAACAACATGAACCAAAAAAACCGGTGGTCAAACATCCACCACCCCTTCATCATCCGCAACCTGCAACTCCATCACCAGAAAGACGCAGCTAGTTAGGACCACCACTGATGGTCAAATGCCCACCGGTGGTCAAACACCCACCACCGGTTCCTACTCCAGAACCTCCAACTCCAACTCCAACTCCAACTCCATCTCCATCTCCAAAACCAACACCCACCATCGGTCGCCCACACACTGTAAAGATCACAGATACGTACCAGGATTTTTCTGTGAATTTGTAACCAGAAATTTCAAGTGAAGAATGTAGAGGGAACTTGGAAAGAAAACAAGAGGGAACATAGATGACATTTTCTCAGCAAAATCGTGTGTGCTTTCTTCTCCAAGGATTCAGCTCTCTTTATCAGAGAGTTGGTTACAGCTGAAAAGCTAACAGCTTGACTTACAAAGGAAATGAAATGGAATTACTGAAAATTAAACAATTAAGCTAATTAATCCTAATAGTTCTCATACATAGATTGAGACTGCTGAGAAGTAATTATCCCCTTAATTGCCTTGTTGAGATTTTCCAGCATATCCTCATGGAACCAGGTGCAGTGCACGAATCTTCTTAGGATTTCCATTAAATGCCTTCACGCGCCCAGGTTGTCATTCTCTTCAGTAGCTGGTATTGCACGCGCCTGCTTGTGGATCACTTGGACTGCAGCTTCTGTTGTGGCTTGGGCTGCAGCTGATGTTGGGCCCTTTTGATCTTAATCTTCAAAGGGCTCCTGGTAGTATCCATGACATCCCCACCCCCTTTAAACAATTGCGCCTCTTGAGCTACAAATGTTGGGAACTTACTTTTCAAAACATCCCAGTCTTCCCAAGCAGTCTCATCCTCTGGCATATTAGACCATCCAACTAAAACTTGAGGAATATACACATTCCCTCTTTTTATCATTCTCCTGTCTAGAACCTTTAGAGGTTTCTATTACTAGCTGTCCTTCAGGTGATATAGGTGGCAATTCAGTAGAGGCCTCCACTTGTTTACCCATAGCAGACTTCAATAAGGACACATGAAAAACTGGATGAATGTGGGAATTTGGTGGCAGTGCTAGTTTGTAAGCTACCTTGCCAATCCTAGCCAATACCTGATAAGGCCCAAAATATTTGGGTGAAAGTTTGAAATTACTCCTCTGAGCCAAACTTTACTGCCTATATGGTTGCAGCTTAAGGTAGACAATCTCCCCTTCTTAAAAAATGCTCTCAGTTATGTTCTGGTCTGCATAGAGCTTCATTCTATCTTGTGCCATCAATAATTTGTCCCTTAACAGGCCTAAAATCTTTCTCTTTTCAGCCAATTAATTGTCAACTGATGCAATGTTGGTGTTCTCAAAACTATTCAGATTAAGTACTTTAGGTGTATAGCCATATAAAGCCTGAAAAGGTGTCATTTGCAAAGCTGAATGGTGGGTTGTGTTGTACCAATACTCAGCTAGGTAAGCCGTTTGTGCCAAGTCTTTGGTTTCCCTCCACAGAAACACCTCAAATAGGTTTCAAGGCATTGGTTAACCCTCTCAGTTTGACCATCACTTTGAGGGTGGTAGGCAGTGCTCATACTTACTTTAATGTTTAATAATGAAAGCAACTTTTGCCAAAATTGGCTGAGGAACACACTGCCCCTATCACATATGATGTTATCTGGTGTCCCATACAGTCTGAAAATGTTATCAAAATAGATTTGGGCCACATCTTGTGCTGTATATGGGTGTTTGAGGGCTACAAAATGGGAATATTTACTTAACCTGTCCACTACTACTAGTATGGAGTCCTTGTGGTCAGATTTGGGGAGACCATATATAAAATCCATAGATATGCTACTCCATAGCTGAGTTGGTATGGGTAAGGGTTGTAGTAGACTAGGGTAATGTAAGTGTTCACTTTTGTTTCTCTGGCAAGTATCACTTTGGCTCATCCAAGCCTTTATATTAGCTCTCATTCCAGGCCAAAAAAATAAGGATGATATCCTTTTATGCGTGGCATGAATACCTGAATGACCCCCAATACTTGAAGCATGCAGAGTCTCCATTATTTGCTTTCTTGGGTCACCATTTGTTCCAACACACAGCTTCCCTTTGTACCTCAAAGTGCCATTCTCCAAAGAGAATTCAGATGTTGCATAAGGATCCAGTAACAACTGTTGTTGTTGCTGTTGTAAGTAGTTGTCATTTACATAAGAATCCTGCAATTCCATGATCCAAGCAGGAGTGACTTGTGCAATGGCAAAACACCCGTCTTCTTCTTTGTTCCTTGCACACATTCTAGAAAGAGAGTCAGCAGCTCCATTATCCTTGCCTGCTTTATAATGTATGGTAAAGTCAAACCCCAACAGTTTGGATAGACATTTCTGTTGCAGCATGGATGTTACCCTTTGTCCCAGTAGATATTTTAGGCTGCAATGGTTAGTCATCACAGAAAAAGGCTGGAAACTCAAGTAGTTGTGCCAATGCATAACAGCTTGGACTAGGGCTATTCTTTTTTCATAGGTAGACATGGCCAGAGCCTTGTTACCAAATGCCTTATTGTAAAATGCCAAGGGCCTACCATTTTGCATTAAGACAGCCCCAACCCCTATATCACTGGCATCTACTTCTACCACAAAAGAGGAAGCACAATCAGGTAGTGCCAACACTGTAGGGCTCACCATAGCATCCTTGAGTTTACTGAAAGCTTATGTAGTCTCCTCATTCCAGTGAAAATTATCGTTCTGTAGCAACTTGATCAATGGTTTGCTGATTATTCCATAATAAGGAATGTACTTCCTATAATAGCCTGTTAGGCCTAGAAAATCCCTTAGTTGCTTGATGGTCTTGGGAAAGGGCCACTTGATCATGGCTTCAATTTTTGTAGGGTCTGCAGCCACCCCACTACCTGATATTAAATGCCCCAGGTATTTCACCTCTTTTGCAGCAAAAGAGCACTTAGACTGCTTGACATACAATTTATGTTCTCTCAAGGTCTGAAAAACCACAGCTAGATGGTGCATGTGTTCCCCATAGGATTTACTGTAAATCAAGATATCATCAAAGAATACCAATACAAACTTCCTAATGAATGGCTGAAAAGTGGTGTCCATTATGGATTGTGGCAGGTGCATTAGTGAGCTCAAAGGGCATCACTCAAAACTCAAAATGTCCAAAGTGTGTAGTAAACGCTGTTTTTGGCACATCAGCTGTGTGGACCCTGACTTGGTGGTATCCACTTCTCAGATCAAGTTTTGTGAAGACTTGAGCTCCATTGAGTTCATCTAAGAGATCATCTACCATTGGAACAGGGAATTTATTTTTAATAGTGAGTCTATTTAACCCCCTGTAGTCCACACAAAGTCTCCAAGAGCCATCTTTTTTCTTTACTAAGAGTACTGGTGACCCAAATGGGGATGTGCTAGGCTGTATGATCCCACTTTCCAGCATTTCATGCATTATTTTTTCAACTTCAGTCTTTTGTGCATAGGGCATTCTATAGGGTCTAATGCTTATAGGTTGTGCATTGGGAATCAGAGGTATATGGTGGTCTTAGGGTCTTGGGGGAGGTAAACCCTTGGGTTCTTCAAAAATGTCATTAAACTCATGCAATAAAGTAGCTAACCGAGGCTCATGTTCATTTTATGTAGGAATGGCAGTTAAGGTATAGACTTGTCCAAATGGAGCTCTAGGGTTTTGAGTAAGGTATTTGTACATGACTTTGGCTGACAACATCTTGATTTCAGGTGATTCATTACTCCCACAAAAGGTAATTTCCTTGCCTGCCCTTGTCAAAGTCATTGTCATGGTTGCAAAGTCAAATTGAACTTGTCCCAGTCCCTTCAACCACTCTAGTCCCAGTACACAGTCACAACCCCCAAGTGGTAGGAGCATCATTTGAGCCTTAAACTCATGTTCCTGCATTTTCCATGAGAATTCTCTACACATGGAGTCATTGGTGACTCTATTGCCATCAGCTACCATTACTGTCATAGGCTTTGAAGGAGTGACAACACACCCCAATTTCTTAGCAGTTGTAAGGTCTATAAAATTATGAGTAGCCCCTATATCAATCAAAATAGAAAATGCCTTCTTGCCATGCCTTCCCCATAACTTGAATGTGTTTTGATTTGCATTCCCTGTGATGGCATTTACAGTAATTTCAACTCTCTCTGTTTCTTCTTATGGTTCATTTTCTTGCCCTGTTACAATTTCTTCATCATATTTTGGTGGGCTGTCTTCAGGTGTTCCTTCATCTACCACAAGCATGGAGAACTGTTTATGTTTGCAATTGTGTGCTGGTGTGTAAGGTTCATCACACCAATAGCACAATCCTTTCCTTCTCCTTTCATCAAAGAATCCCCTGGTTACTTTCTGGGCTGGTGGGTTGTTCAATAGTGGCTGGTTATTTCTGGTAGCTACAGGTAATGGGTTTGTCATGTGGTTGGTGGTTGGGGTACTAAGTAATGGTTTTGTTTTCCAGGATGTAAGGTTATTTTGTGGTTTGGAAGCTGGTGTATACTGTATAGGGCTAGGTAAGCCTGGTTTAGATGATACCCTAGGACCATGCCATGATTGCTGCAAAGTAGCTTCATGTTTCCTGGCTAGATATATTGCTCTGGATAAATTACTGGTTTCAAATTTCTCCACTTCTAGCCTTATCTCTTCCTTCAACCCACTCACAAACTCTGGGTATAGTAGTTTTCATCAAAATTGCACCCCTCACTGATCTTATAGTTTCAAATTCCTTATAATAGAATTCCACTGAGGTATGTTGCCTAAGCTTGTGAAACTCGCCCACTACACTTTCTCTAAACAATTTAGCAAACCTCGCATGTAAATCCTTCACAAATTCATGCCACAAGACCCTCCCCTTGGCTTTAATGTATGCCCCATACCAATATTCAGCTTGCCCTTCAAAGTTTATGGAAGCAAAACTAACCTTGTTTTGTGCTTCTACAGGGTCAAATTCGAAGTACCGTTCTGCCTTCCTAACCCAGCCATAAGAGTCTTCACCTAAGAATTTTGGAAATTCAATTTTGGGCATTCTTGAGTATAGGTTACCATTTATGGTCTGCAAGTACTCTTGGTGTGAAGATTCTGGCTCCTTAGTGTGATGGTTGTGCTTTGTATAAGAACCCTCACCTTCCCTGAAGTTTATGAGATGCTGCATCATCTGTTGTAGCTCCGCCAGGGAATGCCTCACTCCAGGAATTTCTTCTTTTAACTGGTCCACTGCCATCCTTAATTCAGGAATTTTGGAGATGGTCTCCTTCAATCCCAGTAGTTGATCATCGATCGACCCAAAGTGATCAGCAATTTGAGCTTCCATTAAGCTCACATGCTCATCCAAATGGTTCTGTTTATGAGCCTGACGAGTATTGTATCCCATGATTTCTGATAAATTTCTTGTTTGTAATCAAGAATTTTGGGTGGAATAATGGTGGATCGAATCTGCTCTGAATACCAAATGTAAAGATCACAGATATGTACCAGGGTTTTTCTGTGAATTTGTAACTAGAAATTGCAAGTGAAGAATATAGAGGGAACTTGGAAAGAAAACAAGAGGGAACAAAGATGAAATTTTCTCAGCAAAATCGTGTGTGTTTTCTTCTCCAAGGAAAAGCTAACAGCCTGACTTACAAAGGAAATGAAATGGAATTACTGAAAGTTAAACAATTAAGTTAATTAATCCTAATAGTTCTCAGACATAGATTGAGACTGCTGAGAAGTAATTATCCCCTTAATTGCCTTGTTGAGATTTTCCAGCATATCCTCATGGAACCAGGTGCAGTGCACGAATCTTCTCAGGATTTCCATTAAATGCCTTCACGCGCCCAGGTTGTCATTCTCTTCAAAGCTGGTATTGCACGCGCCTGCTTGTGGATCACTTGGACTGCAGCTTCTATTGTGGCTTGGGCTGCAGCTGATGTTGGGCCCTTTTGATCATAATAATCTTCAAAGGCCTCCTGGTAGTATCCATGACACACACCACCACTATACCAGCCAAGATCCGCCGCATTCACGGAACACCTGAAAACCACCAGATGGGCATAACAAACCAACAATACGTTCAACGCTAAACACCACACCAGTCAATGTTGCTGCACTCACTGTCGTACCCAACATCAGAAGATCGGCATCACCTTCGGCAGTAAAATTAGCATCGATCCACCACAACCATCAATCACCACAAAACCTACTTTCATAAACTGAAGCCATCCAATTAAAATCAACAAGAAGTAGGATGCAGAACGCCCAATCTATGCAATTGATGTTGATGCTTCCATTGCATCTCTGGTGACGATCGATTTTGAGAGGATGCAAATAGGCCATGGGGGTGGAGAAAGTTGCGCTAGCAGTGGTGGTGCAGTAGCGGCTGCGGCGGTCATCGCCATTGATGGGGGCGACAGAAAGAAAGAGAACGACGCAGTGGTTCTTTTACCCTTAGCATAATGATGATGCTTTGATGACTCGACTTCCCAGATCCCCAATAGACCATACAGATTGTTTCGGCATTGCCGTCGTGGATTCCAAAATCTTCATGCTCAGCGAAAATTTCACGGCGTCACGCCCTGCACTAATGGTCCACGATGGCAGGATCTACCTCTTTGGCCCCTACGACGAAGTGCCTAATTCGGATTGGACGTCATCAGCGAGTTTTTTGATCCAAAACAAGGCCGATGGGAGGTCATCGGCGTCGCTTCTGGTCATCTCGATGACCTGATGAGGGCGACATAAAGAGAGAGAAGGGTGAGAGCAAGAGAAGGGGGAGGGGAGGTGGGGGCAAGAAAGGGAGAGAGAGTGTGTGTCGGGTTTCAAGGAAAATGACTTCCCATTTTTAATTTTGTAAAACATTTTCCTACTCTTTGGTGAATCGTAAACATTTTCTAGAAATAGTTTTCTAATAAACACATCCAACATAGAAAAATGTACATAAAACAAATAGGGCCTAAGTTGTAGCTTGACATACTCTTTTTTTTTTGTTTTCATAATAATTTCTGGTCTCTTAAATTAGTCTTTACCTGAGGCTCTTCGGATAAGCTTGTAATTAATGCAACATTGATCTTTGAAGAGCCTTAAATGTACTCTTTTCTTTTTTAGTAGGTTCAAGGTGCCGGCATGCTATTGGGTGCAGCGCTGGTAAAACAAATGTACAAGACTTATCGTTTATCGAATCAATTTGAAGATTAGCTCGACGTGACTAGCATTTTGAGCTGGCCCTCATGCTCAGAGTCCTCCATTGACCGGTACTTTTGACACGGGCAAGACAACTCTACATTTGACAGCATTGAAAGTATACTCAAATGTGACTTGCCATTGGTCCTTATCAACATGTTCTTTTAGTTGACATTCACCTTCCGTATCAAATATGTGGTCGACATGACTTGCAAATTGAGATTGCCTTCTTTGCATGCTCTTTAGTTGACCTGTACTTTTTGTTCTGAAACTATGCTCGTCTGTAACTTACAGTTGGGCTTACCTTATTTGCATGTTATTTAGTTGATTTGCATTTTCTGTATCGAGTATGTGCTCGACAAGACTTGCGTTTGGGCTTGCCTTCTTTGCATGTTATTTTGTTGACATGCACTTTTCGCATTGAAGTTGTGTATTTGGGCTTGCCTAATTTGCATAATCTTTTGTTGACCTGCACTTTGTGTATTGAAGGTCTGCTCTTCAAGACATGCAATGGGCTTGTCATGCACTTCCACAAGACCAAGAGACAGCTCCGCATTTGATCGCATTCTTTGTGCTTGGCATAATTGACTAATTAACCTCAAGACTTGATTGTATATTGCAATTTTCATTTTTTTTTCTTTTGTTACTAAGGTATTGCGCTCTCTCTCTCTCTCTCTCTCTCTTCTTTTTGGGTTGCCTTGTGCAATTTTAGCTCTTTCGGGTAAGAGCATTGATGGTGCAGTTTAAGCTCGTGCCGAGACATTGATCTTACAGTTAACAGTCTGTTGACAAGCATTGATCTTGCAATTTAGGCTCGTGTTAGGGAGCTTGGACTTTCATTTTGGCCTTAACTTCAGCTGTGATTCAAAGGCTTTAGAACTTGATATAAAACTAGATAATTTGACTTTGACATTCAACTCCGGGTTTGAAGCTTCATCAATTGCCTCCCAATGAAAAAAACTATGCTACCCTTCCTCACTTTTAATACCAGCTTCTACGTGCTAGCTTACTTGTAAATCCTAACCTCTCAACCAAATTCGGCTGTGTGTGACAGGTTTCTCGACAACCAACCCGTAGAAACTGTAAGACAACATGCAACCCTGACGATGGTGTTTCGTAAACAGTTTGAATTCTCCTCAAAGTCTAGGATTCGTTGACTTGGACATTAAAGATCTTGTGCCGCATAATGTGGCACACTTTCTTTAATTACCAAATGTAAAAATAGTATAATAGGATAGTTTGGAAATTTTCTTTAGTGGCACACTTTCTTTAATTTGCCACTAAAAAACTTCCAAATGTAAAAATAGTATAATAGGATAGTTTGGAAATTTTTGGGATGGTAATTTAAATCTGATCCACCCCGCCCCATTAGGAACGGTTTTTTTTTTTAACTTTGACTGGGTTATGGGCGGGTAGGGTATTTATATTAGTAACTTGCAGCGAGTACGGGTCAGGTTCGGTATTCTCTCTAATGGCCCCGGTATCCGACCTGTACCCGCCGCGGTTACATATAATCCTAACTCTAAATTAGATGCAATCCCAGCCGTCCATCGAATAGTATATATATGCTCACAAATCAGAAAATCTAGCACACTTTCCTTTGCTGTTTTCTTCTCTCTCCTCTCAAACTCACTTCAGCCTGCCCCTCTTCTCTCCCCCACACTGTCACCTCCGCACGGCCACAAACCTCCTCCACCTTACCACCAAACACCGTCCTCACCATCACCGACCCCACGGCCACAAACCCACCTCCATCCGTCCACCGCCAACCGCCACCAATCTCAAAAGTTTAGGTGAAGACCGGAAGAATTAGTGTTGAGAGGTGCAATTGGAATAAAAATAGAACAGGATAATCCGAGGAGTAGGAAAGATGGAAAGATAAGAAAGACAACGAAACAAGAAAGTGCAATGTCCTCTTTAGGAATTGAGAGTAATTGGCTCGTAATCTCAAGCACCTGCTGCTCCTTTTGATCTATCTTTCTCTATCTTGCTATGTTCCCTTGATATGTGAAGGGAACAGTGTATGCTATAAGAAAACAAGTTTCAGTGATGGGTCAGTCTAGATGGTGCCAATTTTTTGAGGTGAATATGGTAGCTTATATGCACAGGTCAATAACTATTTGTTACCTGCTGAAATGATTTGTTTTCTGTAATAGTAGTATGGATGATAGTTAGATCCGTACCCGGTTGATATAAACTCTACCCCGCACCTAAAGGAGCGGATGTTTTTAACTATAATCAGGTCATCAGCGGGTTTGATATTTACTTTCATAACCCGCAGCGGGTACATGGGGTATGGGCTTAAGAGCATTTGCCCCACTACCCAACTCAATGTGCTCCACTTTATATCCTATTCAAGATTAAATCTTAACCATCCATATCTCCTACTATATAAACTATGGAAAACCCTAGCCCCTTTCATCTTTCTCCCCATTCTTCTTCTCCTAAAGCCGCTACAAACCCCTAAGCAGGTCCACGAACTTGGTTCTCCCAGGCTTCTTCTCCTAAAGCTGCCGCAAACCCCCAAATAGGTCCACGAGCTTCGATCGCCTTCTGATGTTGACTGTTGCCGGTCAATGGTCGATGTTCACCGGTCGCCCTTCGGTCCATTAGCCTTTCGTCGTCTCCTTCCTCCGCACCCCCTGCGTGACCATGTCCTTGAGGCTAGGCTCTCAGCGTAACCTAGCCTCCTGCTTATTGACAGGAAAAAACTCTTTAAATAGATGTGTACCTCAGAGACTGGACAACCACTATCCACCAACGCCTATTTCTGATCATCGGTCATCCTCCAATGACTCCCCACTCGGGTCGCACGATCACAGGTCTATCACCTGATTATTTTTTGGATTTTGCCCAACCAATTCTCAGAGTTTGTGATTGAAATTTAAATGGCAGTACAGGTTGGGTCAGGTTACCAAAAAGGCCATCGGATCGGGGATAATATCTTCATCTCCCAACCCAATGGCAGGGTGAGGTAGAGTCACATGGTTGGTGTAGGGGCAGGTGCGCATCTTTTGAAACCCACATTCAACCCGCGCCATTGCCATCTCTAAATGATAAATAGACACCACTATCTCCACTGTCGGATCAAAGCCATTATACTATTCCCCCTAAATTCAATCACTGATCTCACGCCTCAATCACTAATCTCAAATCTCGGATCAAAGAAAGAAAAACTAGAAATATACCCACTTATTTAATTTTTGCTGGTGTGATCTATTATGTTCTATATTGGGATATATGGACATTTGCTTAATTTTTGTCCTACTTCATTTGTTGTAATAAAGATTAATTTTGCAATTTTAGTACAGGTACAGTTTTGAAAAACAGGGGTGAATCGGGCTAGATTGGGCACAAGGGGGATTTTTTTCACGGTTAAAAAGGTCAGGGTGGGCAATGTCGAATTTTATAGAAGTCTGCCGGATCAGGGATGGTATTCCATCCCTTGATTCGATGGCAGGACGGGCAAAAGTTGTGCAAGAGGACAACGCGGGTATGAATTTCCTAAGATCCGCACCCAACCCACCTCTAGGAAATTTCACATAACGCACTAGACACCACCCGGCTTTTTAACAAAAGTTATCTGGAACCGTCATGCCGTCCACCGTCCACGTGACCAGAGTCCACGGTCGAAGATCGGTTGAAAAGATGAGTGTCACCTTACCTTGGGTGGGATGGACGCAACTATACGTAAACAAAGAATATTAAAGTAATTGCTTTTACAACTGTGGATTTGGATTATAAAAGCAAAACGAGGAATTACACCCTAACCATGATACCATAGCCATACATGACTTTCAGTCTATGGTGTACAAAAAAGAATCCAAATCCCGTGACTATAACTATTTGCCCCTAGCACATCAATTCAGAGCGCAAAAACTAAAAGCTTTGAAACAGCTGCTGAGATACAAGGAACAAACACGGATGTCAACTCCAAAATGTCAATGTTGAGAATGCTCTATCTGCAAGGCATTGAGAGGCCACTGAGACCAAGATATTCAGGTATTACCCAGCAGCAGAGCCAAAATTCGCACTGTAGCCAAAAGAATTATACTTAAATTTCCAAGATTAGACCCCCAAATCTGACTTGACTACTTTTCAATCAATCGTTGGTGACCATATAGAGTGCTTAATGCAAGTAATAATATTTAATGTGCCACAACACAGTTCCTTAACCATGGTCAAGTTTTGCTTAGTACAAATCGATTATCCGAGCATTAATCGCATGACAATCTGCTGTCTAATCACTGCATCATTTGTTCTTTCCATACAAATCTGATCGAGCCTCACTCTCCTCATTGCATATTTCAGTGTGTTTATACAGGTTTCATCGATAGTACGCCTGGGTAGATCTGCTAGGATGGAAGTCGACATCAAAGGCAACCTTGCAAGGGTTGGGGATATTAGGCCTGGGTAGATCTGCTAGGATGGAAGTTGACATCAAAGGCAATCTCGCAAGGGTTGGGGATATTGAGTCTCATTGCTATGGGTTGGCCAGACCGGTACATGAATATACGTTCGAACGCGGGGATGGAAGGTCGGACTTTCGGTGAACCTGGTGGAGGAGGCCTTGAGTGTGAAGTTTTCACAGTTTTCCCGCTCAGTGGAATATCGGCAGGTATGCTTTTCAGATTGTATCAAGATAATATTCATAATTTGGAGTGGGATTGGGTGCCTCCTAAGGTGGCTTTCTTTGCCAGGACAAAAGTTCCGAGGGAAATTCTTGACAAGTGGTGCTCTAAGGAAAAGACGGCCGATTATAGTCATCTGATGATCTATGGGAAAGGAGAGAGATGAACTGCAGTCCTTTGCTTCTACGCAGCTTTGGCGTCTTCTTTTTGCTGTGACATGAATGTTGGCTTGGAGGTAAGTTCCTATTTAAACTCTGGGCTTTGTGGAAAGAGAGGAACAGGCATTTTGAGGATGTAGAGATGTTTGTGGCTAGGGTGGGGTAGATGTTTCAAAGCCTTCTCTCTTACCGGCTTAACAAGGATTCCCTGCCACTGAAGAGCCCTTTTTGAACATTGTAAATGATCTCTAATTGCAAACAGAAGATTTGTGTTTTAAACTGCAAAGACTGGACAGTTTTTTGAACAAGTAATAAAAGTGATTGAAAATTTAACTGAATTACCGAGCAATACTAAAAGAAAAGCACTATGAAGAACATGCCCAATAGTAAGTGGCCCACTGAGATGCACAACGTCATACTACACATCGAAGCAAAGAATATCAGGTAGTTCGTATCATGCACCTATATACGTACCCCAGTAAGTTTCCAGTTGAGCACACCTTAGATTGCTTAAAGACAGCATCTGACATCCTTGAGCTACCTATCTTGATGTCCCCGTTTAGCCTTACGTCGTGCATGGTTAGAACTACCGCCCCGAATGGGTTTTACCGCCTTCTTGCTGTAAGAATAGGAAAGAAATGTTAATAGAGATAGCCAACATGAAAGAAATCCTGCTCGGTTATGAGTTAAAAAGGAAACCAAAAAGATGAAACTGACCAGAAGATGGCTGAGCAAATTCTGGACAGAACTATAACGGGCAGAGCCAACAAGGCAGAGGCCTACACCATGTATTCAACTTAATTTAGATGTAGAACGAATTTCAACCACAATGGAAGAAACTAAGGGACAACGCCAAGAAATACATACGGCAAACCAAACCAACTCTTTAGTTGCAAGAGGCCTCGTAAGCTCGTGCTTTTTCAGTGATTCTTGGACCCTCCCTTGAACCTTCACAAACAAGGGAACGGCTTGAGAAATGAAAGCCCAGTACAATTGTAAGAAATAAAAATCTCCTTAGCCAAATGTTACAATCAAGTATTTGACATTATACCATCTCTAAAAAGAAAGGAAAATGATACCTTTACGTCTGTAATTTTGTCCAATACTTCAAACAAATAACTTTTAAGAGGGACATTTCAATTATTTTCATATTCATCTCTTCCTACCCACAAACACTACTATGAACGGTTAAATGTGACTTAACGCAACAATTACGGAAGACAAGGTACGTACGCTAATCTAGACACCACACATCGATGCTAAAAGCTACTAAACAAAATGACATGTACGAGGAGGATGTGCTTAATCTTTGAAATCATTTCATAAGTTTAACATGGTCTACCGGAATAAGTCAACTCCTATCAGTTTGAGTTCTGCTAAGCTTTGCAAAATAAATTCTCTCTCTCTGTGTCATGTTAGTGATGCTTATAGGAACAATTAACCAAGTTGATCAATTTATTACATCGCCCCAGATGTTGCACTATGCACCCCAAGGAAATGGATGAGAAGTCTAACGTGCACCAGCATGTCATTTATGTTAGTACATACATGATGCTCGTTGAAGCTTGTGCAGCTTGCTACAGTATTTAATGAAGCCTGAAGATCCTCGGACTACATAAAAATATTTGAGACTAGTTTAAGGGGTTTAATATACACATTTGTGATTTGTATATCAGTTGTTTCATATACATAATTGAGATTTCTAAGAGTTCGTTACGTCGGACATTGGACTTTTCCTCTCTTCTCTTGAAAAACTTTACCTGATTATAACTTAGATTTGCTACACATTCCATATTGACTACTTTTTCTATGTTTTCCCGAGACAAAATCAAATTTGGGGCAAAAACAATGATTTCCAAAATGCCAAATTTAGAAATTCAACCATCGCCTTACAGACGCTGGTGTGTGACTGAAATATGACATGAACAACTTGTGCAAAATAATTAACATTCTTATACTGAAATCCAAAATGTACATTATTATCCATTAAGTTAACAAAATCCCTAAACTTCAGTCATTATTAGCGTAATCAACATTCTGAATATTTTCAGGATTTTGTAATCAATCAATATTTCTCAGGACAACCGTCTGACAGGCATGGTAACGTGAAAATAGAAATATGAATCACTTCTCACTATGCTTAAAAGTATATCTAAATTCTTATCCTAACTCGAAGCCCATCTTCCACCAGACAAAACAATCGAAGACTGCCCCTATACGAAGGACAACCTTGACAAGCACATAAATGAAAGCAACTACAAAGCAAGGAACATACAAAAGAAAATGGATGAATAAACGGATTGCATATGAGACCTGATGATGGTAGATAGTTGCAGATTCAAGAAACTTCCTATAAGCACGAACTGCCGCTTTAGTGTAGGGCTTCAAGACGCCCCGAACTTTCTCAACGTGAGGTTTTGCTGCAGTGCCAACCTGATCGATATATGGCTTGCTTAATTTCTCGACTTCCTGTCACCATATTAGTTACATCTCAGGATCCATGTAAATAGAGCAGGTAAACAACTAAGAAGAACAAGAAATTATATACCTGAAAATAAGGATCAATGAGTTCCTGTAATTTGACAATATGAGGGCCAACAGCACTCTTGGATGTCTCATAGAGTTCGATAGTTCTTGTAGTCAATGATTGCATGTGTGGTTCAACATAAGTGGTTATCACCAACCACTGCTCCTTAAAGGCCGGGATCAATTTCTACAGTTTGTAGAACACAAATGAACAATGTCAAAAAGCAGTATAGTCAGCACTGTACTGAAGATACACTAGGAATCCTTATGTAACCAGTCAACCTGTAAACCCTGGGCAGATGAATGGACCCCTGGGGGACAACATATAATAAGCCAATAAATCTTGCCTGTTAGCTTTATTGAGGGCTGAGACAACCAAATCAAACTTGAGCTAATTGTGCGCTAGAACTGTAACATATGGAGCTTATGTCCGGAATCTTAATCTTTTTACTCATCAGGTCACTCAATGTCTTAAGTCCCATGAAAAAATTATAAAAGAACAAAGGATTGTAAGACTTCTGGCTGAACAAAATTTGGTAAGACCTGAGCTAAACCTAACATTACACCACTTCACCAAGAACGACAATTAAATCCACTACATCCAACTCTACTGACAAAAAAAGTGGTGCTGGCAATTTTTCATTATCCTTGATTATAAGTCCTGTAGTACAGGATTACCTTCCACATGATGCAGGATTGACTAGCAAGAAACTAGTGATCTTCAATGAACAAATTTTCAATCAATTGAAATGTGATTTCAGATTAATAGGTCTTCTGCAAAAATTTAAAAAAAAAATAAAAAATTGTGTCTAGGTAGTTGGTACTTTTTTTAATCAAGTCATAGTCAGAGACCCAATAAAATTGTGTTTGCCTCCCTCCATCACCCCCCCCGGCCCGCCACACCACCACCACCACAAAAACCAAAAAAAACCCCACCAATAGGTACCCTAGCTCACGTTGATAATTATATTTTGTCCTTCCCTTCGAGCATGGCAGATCCCTTGCCAGGGAAAGGAAAGCCTATTTCTTCCCCATTTCTTGCAAGTTGTGTCCATTAAACATGCCTTTCCAATCCTTTTGTCCAGTATTACACGCTTGTTCTATCCTGGTCTGTTTAATGGCGAGTTGAATATATGACAATGAACTACAATCAATGCCAAAAGTATGTAACAAGCAAAGCAATTTCTTAGAAATGCATATTAAACGAAAGGAAAGAAAATGATATGCATAAGAGGCTTAGTAAAATCATAGAATAATAGGAGTCCTAAGCCCATAAGTACCAGAACTATTTCACATTCAGAGAACAAAAGGAAAAAGAGGAAAATGTGAAATTACGTTTTCCACACAATTTCAAAATGCATAATTTATCAAGAAATGGAGACAAATACTGAAAATACCCTTGATTCAGTCCCAACGACTCCCACCCCCACCCCCTTTCCAACAACCCCAAGGATGGTCCTCACTGCAGATTATAGAGATGCAAACAGAATTTCTGGAAATAACTTACAGTTTTGACGGTTTCCATATGGGGTGCAGCCCACTTCTCCACTTGGGCCTTTTTTTCTGTAGACTGGACAAACGAGATATGCAATCTTGGTTAACATATTAGGGGAGTGATAGTCATGAGAGGAAAGTAAAAAGTAACACATATTCCATAGTTAGTAAGGAAATGTTCAAAGCTTTGGGAGCCGGGAGAGGGTGCAAGGTTCTAGGGTGAGAGCGTCATTAAAAAATGGAGAATCCTGCAGCTCAGTTCAAAACGTACATAACTACATCTTTATAGCCAATCCCCAAAAACGAAGTTTGAAAATATACCATCTGCAATACAATGTCCAATGCAGGTTTGCCATGCTCTTTCCAATGCGTCTCCACATATGACTGAAAGTTAATCGCATAGTCAAAAGCTCCAAACTTGCAAGACTACACGTAGAAGTTCAAAAGTGAGATAGTTACCTGACAGCGGAACAAATGACCTGCAAGCCAAGGTGGTAGCCATGCTCCATGAACCTGTTTATGCATCAGAGACAACAGTGCCTTACACAATACTCTCTAGAAAAGAATTCAGAAAGATTAAAATCTAAACACCATAGATAGCATAAATACAAGTGACACGTATATAAGAAACTTAAACAAAACTTGCCAAGTTTGTAGATATAACAAGGCAATAAAAGTCCAGGAAGTATTCTATGTAGCACAGACAATTTGACATACTTGACCACCTAATCACAGTGATCACACAAACCAAAAGGTGGCAAGGAGCCCTCACCCTTGAGGGATGGGAACCAAAGCATGATCAAAATGCTGGGAAGATTAAGTTTTTAACAATTATAGCTGTCTACAACTAAATGAAACTCGAAAAGCCTTCGAAATGACAGTCATTCCTCTGCAGTCATATGCACCAGAATATAGAAAGAGGAAATTGCATAACACAAGAAGCTCTAAAAGACCACAATCTTTTAGCGGAAGGACAACGAAGACAAAGATGATTAACTACAATTCTTGAGCTGCTAGGCATATGCAGCAACCATTAACTACGATCTTTTTCCATTTGCTGAAACCATCAAATTGTTTCCAAAGAGGCACATTAAACAAAAAAAATCCTACCTTAGAGGCACTTTCATCTCCCAAACAGCCTTCCACTGGGATCAGGCCAGTCGGCCAGACAAAATCACTATCACATATGGATAATAGGTGCTAACCAGAAAAACGTGTAATCTTAATCATCTTGAAAGAACGCATTTCAAGGTCACAAAGTACAAGCATACCTTACTACAGACACTAAAGGTCTCCTATTTGCAAGCTATGCTATAATGAGCATGAGAACAAACACAAGATTTACCCCTAACAACCACACAACAATAATTAGTCTAGGAAAATAGAGCATACAGGGTGTTTACCTCCGTTAACTCCTTAATGTTAGATGCAGCTTCAAACTTTGCCTTCACCAATTCCTCCTAGTGAGTATAAGTAGAAAGATGTTACACAACATTAGGAAAGCAAAACAGAGACCTGCACCCATTTTCTAGCATGTGAAACAACTGAAGCATCTCAAACAACACATTAGCAAGATACCTCAGCAACTTGAAGAGCACGCTCTGTCTTACGAATTTTGGTCTTCTGGTCATCGACAATCTTTTGGAGCTGCAAAAATATGAACAGTGAAGTAACTTTAAAAAAGATAACAGCAAGCGAAGATAATGCATAACTCCACTATCACTCCAATAAAGTCATGACATTAACTCAACGTTTAGCTAATACGAATATTGATGGAAAACGGAGTAAATGAATGAACCCCAAGGACATGAACAAAACGCGAAAATTATTGAAGTTAATTCACTTGACTGCATCACAAGGAAAGTGGGGGAAGCTAAAGAGACAATGACCTAAACCCAAACTAATAGGGCCCACAGAAACCAAAACTTAATAGACGATAAGAAAAAATACTGTGCATGAAATATGTCAATGGAAAAAGTGAGTATGAGCTTACACCTTACATAAGTTATACGAGGGTAACCTTAATAACTCGTCAGCAATAAAAGTTTCAAAAATTAACCTTTAAATTGCAAAGTTCAGTCATTCTACCACACTATCAAATTTCAAGTGGAACGAAGGTCAAAAGCTTAGTTGAATGAAGCCGGGGCATAAAAACCTTGCACGCTTTTACTATGTACCCCCCCCCCCCCCCCCCCCCACACACACACACACAAAAAACCAAAAAAAAAGAATACCACAAGTGATGGTTAAATGTTACTTTAGACTTTTCACATTAAGTAGCTACCAGCTACTTGTAGCACAGCTGCTCTGTTGATTTCTAGAGACATTTATAGGCAGTATATTCCCGTCCAATAGGGTCAGACATGGGAACAAATTGAGTTTAAGAGAGCCGGCTCTGTTCACTCAATGAGGGTAATCAATAAGGAGCAAGGAGGCTTTAAGGACTCGGACGAAGAGGGAAACAAGGAATTAAGCTGACAAAAGGGCTTGAATTCCAGGTCCCTCCCACTCTTCCATGCATCTACGTCCAGCAGATGGGATAGCAAAAGCGCAGTGAAGAGAGAGAAGTCTCACCATATAGAGAATCCTGCAAGTAAGGTCAATAGAGGCTCGATTTATAAATACTAATTTTATAGCTTAAAAGTAGCTATAGTTTGCAAAAAGATGCATGCAATTTGAATGCGGCATTTCTTGAACTCCCGACTTGAAATTCGAACCTAACGTAAGTAAATCATTTTAATCTATGGTCAGCTTTTCAAAACATGATTTCCATCTGAGGACTGATACATAGTTATAAATTTTATAGCATAAAGGTTGCATCTTAGATGCTATTTGATAAAGCACCTCTTGACCTCCATTTTACTTGAAATTTGGTATACTTGTTGCATACGATGTGTAAGTAAATCATGTAATCCAATAGCCGGCTTTTCAAAATATGAGTTCCATCTAAGATGTCACCTTATATCTCTTGTTCTGGGCGCGTCATAACGCAACCTAAGGTTGAGAAAACGAATGATTGAAGGCACCGTAGCATTTTTTGCACCAGAATAAATTGCGAGATTGTGATGCCTTTATAAATGGAGGTTAGGCCTGTCCATGGACTGGGTTGGGCGCACTACGGCTGGAATTGATGGCTTATGCATTAAAAATTTCTAGTTCATGGTTGGCCCATCCCAGCCTGACCCTAGCTTTGGCCTTATATTTTCAACCAACGCAAAGCTGCCCTACCCTGATCCGGAGTTCATGTTTTGTCTTCTAATTAGAAAGTAAATTCAAACTGTCTTTCTACTTTATTTTGCATGTTGCAGAGTTTATTCGTTTCATCACCAATGCCACACCCACACCCATTGTTGGCGACGCCACAGTAGTAGTCCCCCCTCCCTCCCCCCAACCCCACCCCTTCCCCTCCCTCCCTCCCTGACATAGTCACTACTGCTACCATCACCACCATCCATGCTCATGAGCAAGACCAGATAATGATAGGGCAGAACTACACCAGACCAAAGAGCTCTGGGGCAGATCTAGACGAAGCAAATAACGATTCTGCAACCTGATTCTCCATACTCGTGCAAGTGTTTGATAAACGATGAAGGTGGATGGCGATTAGCGGTGGAACAGTACCTGGGCAGGCTGGGAGGTCACTGGGAGGTGGTAAAGGAGGCCGTGGATGAATAACACTTGACAAAAATGAAGCATCCACAACCTTGTAAAGTCGCGCGGTTTTGTCAACTAAACGAAATTCCAGTTAGCACTTGGTGTCTAGTTAACTTTCCTCTTGTTGATAAGGATCAGGTTTGGTGTGGCGTTTTGCCAATGGATGCTTGTCATATTTTGTTGGATGTTCGAATTTCTTTCATCGTAATATGGACCAAAAGACAACTCTAACTACACGAACAAGAAGCCTACTGCAGCCTTTGAAAGAAGCAGGAGTCATTCACGCACTATTAGGTAGACTTAGAGACAAAGGAAGAGACTGGTTGTAATTGAGGGTCTGCAGCAGGAATGTCAAGAGCTTGTACCGATGAACTCTGCCACCAACGCGAATCTGCGGCATATTGGATACCACCAGCACAAAGGGCTGGTATGCGACAAGAGTTAAGGACTTACTTGCATAGGGGTTTATGTAAGAAAGTAAACGCCCTTGCTTCGTGAAATTGCTGGAAGCAACGACAGAGACAGATGGCTATATATTCAAGGGAAAACAGTTGCGCACACTCACATTGGTCTTTTCCTGAACATGTTATTAAAAGCTACACAACATAGAGGACAGATTGGCCTTGGTAAAACTTTACACATGGTATCGGTTCATAACATTTAGCCAAGGATGAATCGGGAGGTTCAGAGGCTCATAAAACATGGTAGGAAGAGTCAATATGCTAAGCTGCGAGCACAGCGTACCGGGTTATATACTCCACTAAAAGTTGCTACTTCACCAAGGAGTAGTCTTAGAAAATAGTTCGGGTCTTCTAAAGAGTTCAAAGGGGGGCATGATTCTATATTTTTAGTTGCAGATTGATTCCCCAAAATGGAAAACTTCATTCGTTTTGTTCTCGCAACCTTTATGTATCGCATGTTGCGGATCTTTTCTTTGTGGATGTTGTGCTTTTGCACGGTGTTCTAAGCACGATTGTTTTGATCGAGATGTGAAGTTTATAGGACACACTTAGCATACTCTCTGTATCAGCACATAATTGCAACATTCAAGCACTACTCATCCTCAAACAAATGGACAAAATGAACTTGCAGTTGGAGCCTTGGCAATTTCCTTCATCGCGATGTTAGAGCATGCGAAGACATGCCTTAGCTTTTTGCCACAAGCAGAATTTTGCCTACAACAATTCGGTAAATCGCAATCGCACTACTTAGAGCACACTTTTTGAGGCATCTTATGGTCACAAAACCTAAAATACATACCACAAGGTGCACAAGTTAGCAAGGATCCAGAAGCTTTGTTGAACATACAAGGCAGATTCACAGTGAGGTACGTGCTGCTATGGCAGCACTAAACGGATGCAGCAAATCAACATTGACGTTTCAACAAATTTGCAGAAAGTGAGCAGGTTTTGGTTCACATAAGGAAAGTGAGGGTTTCCTAACTTTACTTGCCACAAGCTGAAGGCAAGGAAGATTGGACCATGGAAGGTTCTCACGACGATTAATACAAATGCCAAGGAGGTGAATTTAACCGATGACCTCCAAATTAGTCCTAGTTTCAACATGTTGGATTTATATGAGTATTGTGGTTTAGGATGATACTTAGCATCCAAGAGGTGAAATGGGACTGTCCAGTTACTAGAAAGATCAAGACGTGT
Organism: Escallonia herrerae; assembly: GCA_033070095.1. Lineage (NCBI taxonomy): Eukaryota > Viridiplantae > Streptophyta > Magnoliopsida > Escalloniales > Escalloniaceae > Escallonia > Escallonia herrerae. The sequence continues at coordinate 86,689 of JAVXUP010001850.1, read as the reverse complement.
TATTGAAGAGGTGCTAGAGACGAAAGAAGTTCAGTCTCGCAGGGGTAACCAGTTAAGAAGTTTACTGGTCGAGTGGTTGGGTAAACCTCCAACAGAAAGTATTTGGATGTCTGAAGAGCTAAAGCAACTAGATCAGGCCATCTAGGTCAATATTTTAATGTTTTCTCTACGGACTAGAGTTTCCTCCACCCAAGCTGGAACTAATGCAGGAGCAAGTACAGAGAATGTAGAAGTAGGGTAGTGGTCCTGTATTGCAACAGCAGTTTAGTGTTTCAAGGGTGGTATTCTCTTTGAAGTTTAGCGAAGTATACGCTACAGAAATTTAGAGTTATAAGGTGTGGCTGAGATCTAGAATATTTATTGAATCTTCTAGCCTGTAATAAGTAAGATGGTAGGCCTGTAACGGATTGTTAATACTTGTTCATCAAGGAGTAGGGCTGTATACGAACCGAGTTCGAGCCAAACATAGGTGTGTTCGAACTCGGTTCGTTTAACTTTTGGTACGTTCGAGCTTGGCTCGAGCTCGTTAAGAAGCAAAACATTGATGTTCGAACTCGGCTCGAGTTCGTGACTGTAAAGTTCGGGCACAACTCGTTCAACTCGTTTAACAATACGAGCCGAACTCGAGTTCAGAAACTCGGCTCGTGTACAGGTTAAACTTCCAACCAAATCCCTAAAATTTGCAAAAACATCTTCAAATCCTTCAATTCAAGCTATACAAAATCAAAAACAATATTACAGAGATACAACAAGAAGGGATGCCGAATAAAAAACAGATCTTGATTGATCGGTAATGAAGACATAGAAAACAGGATGATGCATGCGCCGGCGACGGGGAAGAGGACGGCGTCGAAGACATTACGACATCGTAGGCAGATGAAATGGCATCACTACTCGCAAATCTTGGGGCACCGGTGGTTGCATCACTACTCGCAGATCTTGGGATCGAAGCTGAGAATGATCGGCGGTGTAGCCGTGATGTGCGTCTATGTAGAGAGAGAAAGAGAAGCTATGTGTAATCTGTGAGGCGTGTGTGTGTTTGTGTGTGTGAGTGAGTGAGAGAGAGAGGGGAGAGCAGAGTGCGGCTGGGTGATACCATGACTTTGTGACAAGAACGAAGATACAGAGGTGCGGCTGCCAAAGATAAGTTTGGGAGAATAAGGGTATTTAGGGTTTGGGGGTTAATGGGCTTGGGCTTGGGCTTGGCTTAGTCTGGACTTGGCTTATATTTCGGTTTATAAGTGGGCTGGTCTTTTAGTTAATTGGTTTTAGGTTATCAGGTTTTTTTAGTTTATTTTACATGAATATATTTGCAATTAACTATGCTTCAATTATAAAAATATTAATTTATTATACGAACACTGTTCACGAACACAATCATGAACATTTTTAAATGTTCATGCTCGGCTCGTTTAATAAACGAGTTCTAAAAAATTCTTCATGTTCGGTTCGTTTATTATACAAACGAACATGAACGAGCTTTTTAGGGAACGAACCACGAGCTATTCGTGAACAACTCTGTTCATTTACAGCCCTATCAAGGAGGTATTATTCTGGTCGTATTGCCCGGAAAATAGCCTTAAGGCTATGTTATCACTAGTTCGTATCTTGTATCTACCTTTCTTATAGCCAATATAGTAATTGCTGCTTCAGAAATTTTAACGAGCTGGAAAGGATCCCGAAGACAATGCATAAGAAAGATTCTAAAGAGGATGCTTAAGAGGCGACCTTGCAATTAAGTAAAGAACTTACATTTTTGAGCTTGGAATTCGATTCTGCCAACTTCTTCTCTGCTTCATTTGTTCGGACTTCTAATGCTGCTTTTTCCCTATTTTTCTTTTCTACTTCTTTTTCAAGTTTCTCCACCTGTGTTCCGCAATAAACATGAAAATAGCAGCAGTTGCAAAGCATGTCAAGCAAAAGGCTTGATTCCTGTAGCTAACCTGCTTCTGTAGTTTGGTAGCCCGAGACTGAGCCTCTGACACCCGCTCCTCAGCATCCAAGGACCCTTTTATCTGACCAATACAATCAAAAAAATTTAAAGAACATGGACAATAACTATCTGTATTGCAAGCGAAATGAAGCTCTAACAGCTCACCTGGAGAGAAGCTATCTCCTTTTGTAACAATGCAATGGTATCTGATTTCTCTGAAATGATCTTCTCCTTCTTCGTGATTATCTCATCCTTGCCTTTGAGCTCCAAAGCATTACCATCAATACGTGACTCTTCAAAAAGTAAAATAAGTAATCTAGTCAGAAGAAAACCAAATGAAAACCGTTATGTACCTCACTAGCACCAACAACTATTGCAGAATTTAGTCATTCATGAGTTGACACGTCCTTTATAAGGATAACAGTTTCAAGTTCAATAAGCGCAAACTGTTGCCTCAGCACCCCTTCAAAATTTTCCTCAAAGTGGATTACAATTGGCGAAGGAAAACGCTCGCAAATCCGGAACAAGTGGGCAGCAAAATCCAGAGCCTCGATGGGCTTTTCAACCTTACTCCAAGAAGTTGGTCCCACAAGGATGTGGCTCGTTTTAGTACAAATCTTTCAAGACAGCGGCAGTGCGGCACACTAAAGTTCACAATCATTTCAATCACTTTTTAGGGAGTATGGCTGGGAAAAACCTATCGATAGTATAGCAACTAACAATTACCACACAAACACGCAACCAAAGGCTCAATATTTAGCTCTAAACCACGAGGAAAAAGAACATATAAGTGACTCCCATGTTATCTCAAAAGGCAACGAAACACTGCTACAAACAAGCGAAGCGTCAAAGGGAGAGCTCCAATCATATGATCTGATCCAGTAGGGAACGATTAACTAACCAAGGGTATGGATCTTGGACTTGAGTTGATCCAATTCGAGCATCAGAGACGAAGAATCAGGCCCGCTGGATCTGACAAGTTCCTCATCGACGGCGGAGGCGTCACCCCTAACCTGACTGAAAATAAGGGCAAGAAAGATGGACAGAAGCAGGAGGAGCTTCGAGTCCGCCATAGGGTAGGGGAATCGAAGAGCAGAAGCACAGGGCTCCGGTGGTCAGACTTCTGGTCTTTGTTCAGTTTCCAAAGCACGGACCGGGCAGGCAAGTAGAAGAGGAGATACTTTGGTTGTTGATTGGGGTTGGTATATAATTAGTATTACTATTAAAGTAATAATTAATTAACTAATTTAATTATGGTTGGAAGGCTACTAATAGAAGTAGAAGTCGAAGGGCTTTATACGTGTCGGCTTGTGATGGAATCTGCTATAGCCTATATGGTATGCCGACGTATTGTGAATCTTTCTGCTCTGTGTCTATGACTATGGGTGTGGGACCGGTGGGCCCTTTGTTTTCGTGCTGAAAACGTGGCCGCCGATTATGACTACTGCGGACATGACTCGACCACAATAAGGCCAGGTGCGCGGTGCTGGGCGTTTGGATCCCGTGGCTTCCATCCTTCTCTCACCCTCGTTGTTTGTTTATTTCTTTTTACCAATAATATATAATAAAATATAGCTGGCTTGTTTGTTAGTTATTTTATTTTGTGTTATGTGTTGTTTTCCTTCTCATCTATTATAATAATTTTTTTAGAGTTAAATAGTTAATGACCCCTTCTACTTTAGACGATGTGCGATTTGCTCCCTTCCACTTTAAACTTAAGCACTAAACCCCCCACAGTTACAAAATTGAGCACAGTTAACGCAACGTAACAGATCTATGTCAAATGTCATTTTTATCCTTCTCATATATTCTGTTAATTTTGCTGTAACTCTTTACCCAAAGCCTCTCAATCTCTCTGCCTTCTCTCCTTTCATCTTCTCTCTCAAAATCAGAGACTAACCCATTCATATTTTTCATCTTGCATTCTCATTACCTTTAACCAAACCCTACCCACATATCTCTACCGAGTAGCTTTGCACCAATCGAGCGGTGCACCATCACAGCCATCGGCGTCAGGCGGGCCCATCATCGCCAACACCACCGTCACCGCTAAGCTGCCGGATCAACCACACATTGGAAACAACAATCAAACCTAGAGAGAGAGAGAGAGAGAGAGAGAGAGAGAGAGAGACTTTGGAAATGGCCGAGTGAAGCACCGCTATCGGTGGTCACAACTACCGGCCAGCCAGCCAGCACCAGCATCGCTGCTATTCTGACCAGGCGCACGGATCGACGTTCAGCTGTCACTCATTCATTCAGATTGGTCCACCACAACCAACCAAACTCCTGCGTAACCAAGTCCGCCACTAGTCCAGATCCAAGATCCAATCACTGGCCGCCGTGAGGGACCTCCGACCATCGGCCCCTCTCGATCGCCGCCATCAAGATGCGCACCACCTCGATGCCATTGGTCTAGTCAACACCATTGCGATTGAAAGCATCCTTGCCGTTATCGTCTCACCGTATGTGTGATTCCTTTCCATTGCCTTAAAGCTATTCCCCCACTAATCGCTACGCCTCTCAGACATCGCCTTCCGTCTACCTGTATCATGTAAATGTCCAACACTTAGGTGCTATGGTTTTTCAAATTATTTTTCAAAAAAAATAAAAATAAATTATCATTTGACTGTAAATGTTAAATCGTCCAAATCGTTTTGTTGTATTTAAATCCTTGATCGACCTTACTGGGTTCTCAAAAGCTTACTCTTCTTTGACTTCCTTTCTGCATGTGATAAACAACATTAAGTTGCCCGAATAAGGATTGGTGCCGAGGAATTTGAATTTAATTTTAGTATTGATGGTTGGAACCCCTGCGTGGGTGAACATTATTATTTAAACTTCTTTGTAGACTTAAATTTTATGTTTCATCGTTGACAGTCTCCTGAGATTATGATCATTGGCATAATTGCTCTAGTAGTTTACGGTGTTATTTGGTCAAGTTTTGAGGATACTATTGTCTTAGTGAACTGTTCGATCGAGTGTTTAACATCATGAATATTTTGAGATGTTACATGTACCATCACATAAATGGGCTTGATTAGGCCCATGATAATCAACACGTCATGATAAGTTGTTGATGTCATGAGTGATGTGATGGGTGGCACCAGAGTCCGGGTACCAAGCAGGGTTAAAAATAGAGGGGAACTGCGGATCAGCTATATATGCAGCATTGGATGACTGGGAAGAATTATGAGATGCAGGACGAGGGCAATAGGGGCGAATATGACCAGGTTGATTGCAATGGTGACACACAATTGTAGAGGCCAGTATTCAAAGGGGATGACAAGGGCTAGCAGGTAAGGGGAGCAAAGGTTGTTTAAAGGAAGGGCCAATTTCACACCGATTCTTATTTTGCTTGGAGTGACCCCTGCAAATGTGCCAAGAATGAGAAGTCAAATGATGAGGTTTCTGAGGTGATGGAGCATAATGGTGGTATGGCTCAGAATTGGTGACAGTATGAGCCTGCAAGAGGAGACTTTCACAAAGCTATTAACGATCCATATATGATTCGTGAGTTAAAAGCGTCAAGTAAAGAGAGTTAAGGGAAATGCTCTCGGATTGAGTGGTGATGGAGGTCACAAATGATTGATAATCGGAGCCAAGGCTAACCATGATAGCATTGATAAGGTCGTCGTCAAACAGAGGCTGACCATGGCAGCCAACGTATCAAGAATATGCTTCCCATTCTAAAAAATAGTCATGCATAAACATGTCACCTTTGTTCAGTTAGTGTAAATCAAAGTAAGGATTAAAAATCTTCACTTTGGATCGAAACGAAAACAAGATCAAGGGACAACCAGACATCAGATGATGTATGAAGACCAAGCACTTGGGCTAGGATAGGCTGTGTAATGACCCGCCTCGAACTCCCGGTGCCTTAACCTACCACATCACATCAGATCATACCAGACGCTACTCACTGATAGATACAATCCTTGCTCAAATGCAACTTACAACACATTAACCAAAATTCTCCAAATACAAGATTACAAAAAAATTTGCTTAAACTTAAACTATTAAGTTAATAGTGTTGATCCAAGTAGGGTCCTACTACTCATAAAACAGTGGTGGGCACTCCAGAATATCACATATACTTTAACCTATTCCCGAGCAATGTACAGTTGATCATAACCTGCAGAAGGGAATCAAATAGAGAGTGAGCTTTTGAGTAAGGTCGCTCAAGGAACAACCTAAGGAATTACAAAATGATTTAAGAGTCAATTCGATAATAATTTTCCAAACATTTTAAACAATCATAAGCAATTTGATAGCAACATAAGGAAGAGTTTCACCTTAATTCTATTCGACCAAATACTAAAACAATCATTTAAAGATCATTTTCAAATCCATCATTTTAAAATTAAATTATGATTTTTCAAAGGGTTTCAAAACGAGTGCAGATACTTCAAAGACAATATAGGAAGGGTTTTAGATAATCACAAATAGTTTGATAACAGTATGGGGAAGAGTTTCATCTCACTCCCTTTCAATCAAATATAAAGACTTTCATTTTCAATCATTTTTCAAAACAATCATTTTAAGATACAGTATAAACAAATTCAGAAGATATTAACCATGGGCAGAGGCAATGCCATACATGCAATGCACAATACAATGTACATATGCATGATGTGCGATAACCATTTAGATACCGGTCTGCGTTCCACCCAGGAACAAATCCTTATAACGCCTTCCTCAGAACAGACCCCTAAGCGAACAAAGAAGACAACAATCACAGAAGCAAGAAACAATTCAATGCTCAATATACAATAAGAAATGAACATCAACATAAATTCAAATAACGGATTTAGGCTCGATATTAGGGTTTCAATGACCATCAAACATTCTAACATCAATTCGTCACTCAGAGTTCAACTATAGCCACAAACATATAGAAATAACAAATACGAACAGTTATCCAATTAGGCAGAACAATTCAAAAGAAAGAATACGAACTGCTATCGAATTTGATCAGCATGCAATGAAAGGCGAGCCTCGATAAGAATTTGAATAATCGATTAAGGTTTAATTTAAGGTTTCCTGGCAATAACATGCTAATATCTATGCATATCTCAAAGTTTGACAATAGCCATAAACAAATCGAAAGAATACTTATGAAAGCAAGTTGATGAACTTAAGATTCGGATAGAAACCCTTACCTCGATCCGACGCTAAACTATTCTAACTAGAAAATCTTTACTTTAACCTAAACGGAACAATCAAATAATTAGAATACTATCCATCCTGCGATTTTATAAACACAATACCATCTTAATCCTATTCGCAGAATGACCCCTCACTGGGTATATAAAATTAACAAGATGCCCCTCAGTGTAAAATTACAAAAAACACTCCTCTCATTTTCAAATCACCAAAACGACCTTCTCATAAATAAAATCACCTAAATATTCTTATAGTAGGTGAATTTACCACAGAGTATCTCTTATAGGTAAAATTAACAAAACACCCCCTCTAGTTAAAAAAATACTAAAACATCCCCCGGTGCCTTGGCACTGAAAAAAATATTAAAAACACTTTAAAATACCCTTTTAAGCATCCTGAAGTCTTTTTGGGCTAAAAAGTGTTTTAAAAAAATTTCACTTGAAAATTTTGAACTGGTGTCCGAATCGAGAGCTAAGAAGCCAGTTTAACTAAAAATAGATATCGACCTCAAAATAGAACAAAATTTTAGAAAACAAAACATATCAGTTATATAAGGTTTCCATAAAAAATTTTAGATTAAAATAATTTGAATGTTCTATTAAATAATTCAAGAAATCCTTTTGATCGATACCATAATTTAACATTCTTCGCAGATACAGATAAATCTCAAAAAATTCCACACGTGTACGTCTCATTAGAATAACGGGGGTCACTGTTTTGAACTTTGTCAAAATCTAATTGAAACTATTTTTTAAGAAAATCATAGAATAATCTGCCAACCCTACCCCTTTTTAGTGACAATTACAGTCAGTATTCAAATTAAAACCTATACTATTTCACCTTAAAAACACACAGTTTCGTCCACCTCTCCACTAGCGAGACACCACCTACACAATTCGCACTCACACTCACACACACACACACACACACTCTGCTACACATACATACACATATTTACATTTAAACATACACTTTAATTCACCTAAAACACACACATACATACATTGTTACACACAATTATACACACACACACTCACTCATCCACCCAAACATACACATTCTGCAAACACACACGACACACACTTAAAACACACAAAACCATACACACACACACACACACACACACACACTGACTATTTTCCTTCTTCTCCCACTTCTACCGAACCCTACCTACACGCACTAACCCCAGAACACACATAATATACACTAACCTCCCATACAATACCCATACACACACATATACACTACCAATTCCAAGCCGCCCCGAAGAGCAGAACACACACCTACACTCAGATCACATAAACACGATCTCAGTGTTAAAACACATATGCACCTAATGGATATGTACACGTAAGAGGGGTAGAGAGATACACTTGAAGAAATTCTTCAACCTCACCCAATTTCTCTGTTTCTCTCTCTTCTTCTTTCTCTGTTTCCTGCCCGAGCATTATGCTCTGTTTCTATTTTCTATTTTTCTTATTTTAGTTTCTTTAATTTCTACATAAATCATTAGTTTATATTTAATTAGATTAGTCACAATTAAAATTAGTAGGAGATGGTAATTGTACATGACATGTTCTCTAAAATCTTGACTCATATATACCTAATTTTTAAAATTACAAAATAGTCCCCAATGTTTTTCACATTTGCCAAATGGCCCCAAAACTCTACAAAATTATATTTTAACCCCAAAATTATTTTAAACTTTCATACTCTACTAATAACCGAATATTGCTCAAAATTATTGCCCTTTTATCTTTCGGAGCATAGATGACTATTTTAAACAGTTCGAAAAAGTATGGGATATTACAGTAAGGGAGGACAAAAGCCAACTTAATAAAAGTTGGTCCAGTTTATGCCATAGAACATAGGCAGAATTCAGTTCTTGAGGGACTTCTGTTAACATGGAGGGATGAACAACAACGTGTTTAATGTTGGAGAAAGAATGGTAGTTAGAAAGGGCAAGGTATTTTGGCGGTGGGGCAACAGAGCCATCAATAAAGCTTAAGAGATCGTAGCCTTGGAGAACGGGGAGAAACTGACTTTTTCATAAGATATAATTATCAGTGGTGAGTTTCACGGATATGAGGTGTTGAATATTGTTAAAGGGAAAGGAGATGAGGTTAGGTTTGAAGAACTGGACATAGCTGACGAAATGAAAGAGGTAGAGGGGAAAAAAATAATTAGGCTCTTAATACCTTGTCAGATACGATAAAATATGAGATGATTTTATTTCATTCACTTTTATGCAAAGATAAGATACTGAACATGTGAATACATCTTTCAAAAAGTACATCACAGACAAATTTATTTTTTAATTTGAACCGTGTAATCTTCATCTTTTGGTTTGGCTCCTTTTTGCTTTGGTTCTCTGATAGCTTACACGTGGTTGACTTCGAAAACTCGAGCATGGTTGGATCAAGTGGCGATTGCTTTGTGCAAAAATTTCACTAAGGACTTGATATGCTATTAAATTTAACAAAAATTGATTTTGTTAAAACAATGTGTAATGCGTGGGCATCAACCTCATGTCAAAACCAAGGAGTTATACTACATATTTTTCTTTATCTATCAGACGCCACTTGGAGTTATACGCAAGGTAGGCCTCCTAGTTGGTACCCCAACAGACTTTAAAATTCGTTTGGAAATGTAAAAGCATTTTGAGCTCAGTTTGATATTTTCGAGAAGACAAAAAATGCAAGCTGTTTTCAAACTGGACATGTCATGAGTGACTCGAATCCATCATGGGCCAACAGGCTCCAGGGTGACTGGCCGCAGCCTATTTAACAACCTTTCATCGTAGGACTATTTAACAACTTTTTATGAGCACTGCCATATCTAACTCGCAAAAACCAATATGCATAGCAGTAGATATACACATTTAATTTTACTTAGAATCCTTCATAATATAACATTTATCGTGGAAGTCCAAATTAACGGTTACAGTCGTCAAAAGTCCGTAGTGCTTTTCGTTAGAAACTCCAACGCTGGTGACCAACACCCTCACCTTAATTTTAAACTTGAAATGCTAAGTAACGGTTGAGCTTCCATGCGCTGATCAAGTAACAGTGATTCAACTAGCTGCATCGTAACATGTCAGAAAAATAATTTATTTACCAAAATAATAGTTTCACGACTTCTAGAAGACAAGATCATTTTGCCATAAAATTGTAACTTTGAGAAAAATACTTACAATAAACAAAAATTACGTTAGCAAAACAAGGTTTGATGAATTAACCATATCCGATTGTGCCATACCAGCTTTTATACAGTATCAACCCAAAAATTATATTCGCTCAACTCCGACCTGTGCTAAGTCGCCTAACAGTAATGGAAATAATAAGATTAACGGTAACAAAGCCATGTTGATGGGTAACAACAACAAAGGTCCTGCAATGCAATAGCAGAATGGTAACCCAGTTTGTCAAAGAGCCAAGAAACTAAATATTCTCGATAACAGTTTCTATCAAAAGCACTTATTACATGCCGGTCTGATCTTAAAGAAATACAAGTGTCACCAAAAGTATTTCAATTTCGTAAATATGACTTTGTTTAAGAATAACAAAGAAACACACACCAGTAAATAAAAATGCTAGATGTATAAGAGGTCGCCTACGAAATTGACCAAGATATCTTGGACCAAACTTCTTGAAATAAGATAGCACGATACTTCAATCGCATAAACCATTACCAGCTCCTCTTCTTTTTCCTCCCACGGTTACAACCAGTTCCATGGCTCCAAGGTGACCCCTTCATGCTTTGTTTCAAATATTTTTTTGTACATTGAGGTGTAGCTAACATTCTCTATCCTTCTCCCTCATGCTTCTGGTTTGTTTCCCTTTCCTCCATTTTTTCTCTCTTAATTATCGCCGCTTACCAAATATTAGCAACACCTGCACTCTCTGTCTTCTCTTTTCGCTTTTCTTTCTCTGCCTCTTCCTCTTTATTTCAGTGATTCTCCAAGCTTCACATTTGTAGCCATGCATTGTGTTCCTCTTTCATTATCTCAGCCCTATAACTTTCCGACTCCATTTAATTCCCAAACTTTCTCACAACGAATCCTCACTAATGTGAGCATTAACTTGGCATTTGGAATGCAACGATAGCCCCTCTTATTTCCAACTTTTGAGATCGACTCCACCATGCATTTTCCATAGTACTCGATCGCTTATTTCATCTCTTCATTTCAGTTATACTTGCATATCGTCACACTTACATAAAAGTCTCACCAACAAACACCTCACAGTGGTGTTTCTAACACCTATACAGCTTCCCTCGAGCGATGATCCGATTTCTCTCGTTCATCCCCCCTCCCCCACCCCACAAAAAAATAAAAATAAAAAATGAAGCAATAACTCTTTTAAAAACTCCACAGAGCACTTACGTCATCATTTCAATAAAACTTTAGTAGACCAGTAATTTGGTTGCTACCCGGATTGAAGGAATCTTCCTCATACCCCCTATAGTGACAATTACTAGTCACTACATGTTTCTAGTAACTTTTATTTAGAGACGCTAAAAAAATACTGGTAAAAATTGTCACTGAAAGTGATAACAGAAAAGCCACTAAAAATATTTAGCGTCATTGTATACAGTGTTGGAGGAAGATTCCAACAATCCTGCCAAAATTTATTATTCTCCAACATATTACCCACCACTCTTGTCGCTAAAGATCACGAGTAATTAACATTTTAATTGTTGCTGAAAGGAACGAGTAAATATTACTAGAGTTGACCGTAAACCTGACTATGGGTGTGGGGAATACTGGGATTAATTAATGGTTTTTAAATGGAAGGCTAAGACTGATTGGTTTAAAATTTTGAATAATCATGTTGGGTTGAGGCTTACGAAATCCACCATGGGCCGCTTTGCCTTTTGTTTCTTTGAATGTTATGCATGTATGCTTCCTAGACCTTAAAATCTCGGCTCATTAAGGCAATCACTCGTTAAAGTGGAAACTCTCTCTCTCTCTCTCTCTCTCTCTCATCTTCCTTTCTGCCAGAATCTGCTGGTCTGGATTTTCAGTAATCACGTTGCACTTGGAAATCCCAATCTAGTGAAATGAAGACTATTAATCTTGGACAACGGTGCAGATACGAAAATTAGGATTAGTCACTCCACAGGTGAATCTTCATCAGCATCAGTGTTGGAATCCAGCAAGTCAATGAACTACTTGGCTTCATCCTGCTTTCATTCCCATGTATATGATATTATGTGTATTTGATGTTCATCCTACAAACTTGGTCGAGTACGAGTAAGTATAAAGGATAATTTATACATACGATGTTCTCCTGGCTTCAGTGACCTATTTAGCTTGATCAAGCAAACCTGGCTCTAACACCACTCTAAGATTGGTTTAAGTCCTATACATATATGATGGTCAAGTGTATCTTGGCTTGGTAGTACATATGGTAGGGGCTCCAATCATGTATCAGATCATCAAATGTGTGCATGTTCTTTCACTTTTGTTATTTCCCTTCTTCTAAGTTTTCTGAAACCAAGAATGAATTAAACAGAAAAAGTTAGTCTTCTTATGAGTTCATTGATGCTGCAGTTCTGCATTCTCAAACAACATGTAAAAGGTGTAATAGGCAGACCTCCTCATCACTTAGCTGCCCTGCTAACCATTTAGAATTCAGAATCAATTCAGATTTTGAAGCAGTTAAAATAAATAAACTATTGCAAGGAAATAAAAGAGATCAAACAATTGTGGTTCATTACCAACTATTTGGATATTAAATAAGAAGAGTGGATGTAAATCAGTGTTATTGCAGAGAAAATGGTATTTCAACAGCTTTTGGAAATATGATTGATCATAGTCTGGCAGAGAGAGAGAGAGTCTCCATTGCCTTAATGATCCGAGATTTTAGCGATTGGTTAAGGGTCTACGGATGTTGGCTACAATTGGGTTTTCAAACCAAACATAACTCTTAAGGCAAATATTCAAAGACGAAAGGCTAATTAGTTGCTAAAAGTTTTACTCAAAAGGAAGGCGTTGGTTACAAAGAGATTTTCTCTTTGGTCTTCTAAAGATTCGCTTAGGGTGATCTCAGCTTTGGCTGCTCAATTTTATTGTGAGTTGCATCAAATGGATATTAGATCCGCTATTTGAATGAACATCTAGATAAAAATTTCCATATGGTCTAACCTGAGGGTTTTCAAATTGATGGTAATGAGCATCTTGTTCATAAACTAAAGAAGTCCATTCATGGTTTATAAAAAAGCTTCCCAACAGTGGTATATAACGTTTCATGAAGTTGGGACTTCTTTTGGTTTTCAACAAATGCAATGGATCAATTTTTTTATATCCAAATTAGTGCAGGCAAGTTTTTTTTTCATGGTATTATATATATGTTGATGACATCTTATTGAAAAGTAGCTATCCCGGCCTTCTACATAAGACAAATGATTTTACTACCCGACATCTATGAGATGAAAAGGATCTTGGTGATGCATCTTTTTTTTATGGGGATTAAAATCCATAGTGATTTCAAGCATGGACTTCTAAGTTTGTTCAACGAGCTTCTATTGCAAAGGTACTTCAACATTAAGATGCAGATTTGCTCTCCCGGGGATGCACCGAGTGTTAAGGAGATGCTATACGAATGAACCTGAACACGAGCAAATAAAAAATGTTCCTTATGCTTTTATCGTGGGTAGTGTGTTATATAAGTTAAGTTTACACAAGACCTGGCATAGCTTTTATAGTCGAGAAGTTAGATAGGTATCAAAGTAACCCTAAAATAGGACACTGGACGGCTACGAAAAAGGTTATGGGATATTAATATGTTTTTTGCTTACATATAAGAGGTCTGACAATCTTGAAGTAGTTGATTACTCAGACTCAGACTTTGAGGGACGTTCAGATCATAGAGAATCCACTCTAGGCGTCATGTTTATGACAATAGGTTGTGCAATTTCTTGGAAAAGTATTAAGCAGACACTAGTGATATATGAAGAGTTTGTGGCTCCTAGAAAGCTACTATTAAGGCAGTGTGGTTGCTGAATATTATCTTTGACAACAAGGTTCTTCATTTAATACCTAAAACTTTGAGAAGATGTTGTCATAATTTCTCTGCTACACTAGCACTCTATGCCGGCAGCCGTATGGAGGTGCTACCATACATGGTCTATGCTCACAACTTAGATCCAACTGCTTGTGTCAGAGCTACAGTGGCTCATTGTTGAGCGAGAAAAGGAGTTCGCTGCTACGTGGAGGTGTCACAAAGGATGCAGTCTGAGTCAGCTTCTAGGCAGGCAAAGTGGGAGACAACAAGGATGTAGTAAGGGCTGAGAGCAAGGCTCCCCAGACAGGTCGCGAGGGCTGGCAGCGCCGCGCAGGCAGGGTGACGACGAACAGTGCCAGCGGTCGACAGTCCAAGTCAAGGGTGCAACGTTAAGGGTCCAGTGACAGAAGTCTAAATGTGTTTCTCTCATTAAAATTCCAGAAAGAATAGGCTTTTTAGAGAGAGAAAGTGAAAATGTCAAATGAGAGAGAAGTCTTTGAATAAGCTCCAAAGTCCACTATTTATAGGCAAAAATTGGCATGTGTCATAAGTTGACATGTGTAGTCCCCTGGGAGCGACACATCACCAGGGGGTCCAAAGTACTGATTCTCCGTTGGACTGCCGGTCCCCGAGTTCGTGCTGCCCTACCCTTGCAACATCTCTATGCCTGTCTGAGGAGACTGATCATACCGCAATAGCATGATCAGAGTAGCTCGTTGCCCCAGCCACCAGTCTAAGCCCTTATTGAATCCCACGAGATGCGTCAAGAGACGTGCAGAGAACCTGACAGTGGTGAGGGTTGCCCCTGAAGCCATCTGCTAGGCGGACTAGGCGCGATGCCCTCCGAGGACCTGCTCCCGTCCCGGAGTGACCCGGGGGTCATTGCCCTAGTGGTGTCGACAATCAACAGCAACATGAGTGGGCATAGTCGTCGCTAGAGTTGTCAAAAGGGCCGGGCGGCCCACGGGCTGGCCCGACCCAGCCCCGTGTATGAACAGTGGCGGCCCGATTTTAGGGCTTAGGGCCTGCGCTTAAACCAGGCTAGAAAATCCAAGAAAAAAGCCCGGGCCAGGCCCGGCCCGAAAAAGCCCGAGTTTGAACCGGCCTGAACCGAAGCCCAGAATTGGCTTGGGTCTGGCCTGGGTCTGGCCCGGTCCTACCCTTTTCAAAATCAGCTTTTCCCCCCTTTCCCCTCAACGATTTTATTCCCTTTTTTCTCCTAAATTTCACTTTTATCCCCCCAACAACAAAATAACGGCTAGTTTGGGGGGTATTTTGGTCCAACTTAACTTTTTCAACTCTTTTAAGGTTTTTACACTCTTACCCTCCCCAACAACTATAAACGGATAGTTTTTAGGGGTATTTTGGTCTTTTGTGAAGTTTCAAAAATCTATAAATTCACACCATTTCTTTCTAATTTTTCACACCAATATTCTTTATATAAACATTCTACATTTCTACAAGCTTTCTACTATTTCCCTCTTCAATTACTACTCTTGCTAATTACTACTCTTATTTACTAATTAGTACTCTTGCTAATTATTATTCTTGTTTACTAATTACTACTCTTGCTAAATTCTAATTACTAACCACTCCTCTTATTAATTTGTTACTCTCTAATTCTTTTGTCTAGTAATTAGTAATTAGTGAATTTATATTTATCAATTACTATTACTAAATTCTTTTTAATTACTAACTCTCTCCAATTTGGAATTACCCTCAGTGATTCATTTGTTACTCTTTAATTCTTTTAATTGTTATTTCTAATTACTGCTCTTATACTTGTGTATTTAGTTACTCTTACTAATTTTATTTTCCAATCTAGTAAAAAAGTTTAGCGTCAAATATGGCTGGATTACTGAAGAAACTGAAGCGTGGATCATCATCACGAAAAACATCATCATCATCACAAACACCACCACCAGCACGAGCGCCAGCACCACGGCCATCACAAACACCAATCCAAGCACCACCACAACCATTCGTTCCTGGACGAATGAGTACAGGCTGTATGATAGATACCCAAGCCAATTGGGAGTTCAATCAAAACATTCCAGATTTTGAATACACGCCTGATCAAGACCCCCCGCATTATAGTCAAGGACGCAGCTCGGTTGGCGAAGCTACTACTCCGTGGCATAATCTTAACCCTATGCCTGGTCATGATGAAGAAGGGCCGAGCAATGCCTCCGGTAATGAGCCAGAAGTCCAAAAGGAAAAAAAAAGAAAGCCGAGTGTTGGAATCATTTTGATGAAGTTATGGTGGACGGCATCCGAAAAGCTCGATGTAAGTACTGTGCTAAATTATTTTCGTCTGGTAGTGGTAATGGACATCTTAACAGGCATTACCCTCAGTGTGCACCTCGACAAGGCCACGTCGAACCTACCCAAACGCAGTTATCTTTTGACGGTAAGTTATTTGTTTATAATCAGCGAGAGCAAAGAGACGGTCTCGCTGAATTTGTTATTCACGATGAACAAGCCTTTTCTTTTGCCGATAATGCTAAGCACTCTAGATATATGAACACATACGTTCAACCTTTGTACAAAAAGGTTCATAGAAACACAACTAGATCCGATGCACTCCGACAGTATAATGCTGCTAAAGCACGCCTGATCGATTATTTCGATAAATTTGACGGTAAAGTTAGTCTTACTTCTGATATTTGGCAATCTCTGTTTACTTTTGTTAGTTATACTTGTGTGACGGCCCATTGGATTGATGCAGATTGGATTATGCACAAGAGAATCATCGCTTTCGAGCTCTTTCCTTTTCCGCATGATGGAATGAACATTGCTACTATTATATTAAAAGCATGTACCACATTTAAATTAAAGGATAAGATTATGAGTATTAGTTTTGATAATGCTTCTAACAATACAACTGCTGTTGATGCTTTAAAGGAGAGCCTCAAACCTGTACTTTCTGGTAAATTATTTCATGTTCGTTGTGTTTGTCATATAATTAATTTAATTGTTCAAGATGGTTTAGCTGCTGCAGGAGATATTCTTGTCAAAATGAGGGGTATGACAGCGTATGTTAATAGTTCGAGTCCGAGAACACAACAATTTAAAACGTTGTGTGTTGAATATAATATGCCTCGCAGGAGAGCAGTTACAGATGTGGTCCACAGGTGGAACTCTACATACCATATGCTTTTACACATTCTGGCATACAGAGAAGTCTATACGCATTTTCTACTAACCTTGTTCCCAGCCGGCTTGCCAACTCAAGAGGAATGGCAGATGGCCACATACCTAGCTGAATTTTTGGAGGTATTTTACACGTCTACCAATTTATTGTCTGGTACGTACTATCCCACCTCTCCTCTCGCTGTAATAGAAATTCTCAAGATGGCTACAATGTTAACAAAATGGAGATATATAGGACCCTTTAAGGAAATAGTAAAAGTGATGGATAAAAAGTTTAATAAATATTGGAGTGAACTGCCTGTTGTTTTTGCTGTTGCTACTTGTTTAGATCCTAGGTTAAAGTTGCATGGCGTGAACGTCTCGATACAAGAGATATCGATATTAATGTGCTACCCACTAGAGGACACAACCGCACTCACAGCGAAAGTGAGCAAGACATTTGAGGAACTGTTCAACCTCTATCGTAATTCTGCTGACGTGCGCGGACGAGCTTCATCATCGACTGCTGAGAGGTATTATGCGCCATACCTTAAGGGCTTTGAACAACTACCAGGTGAAGGTACTTCTAATTCGGCAGGTTCGTCTACTTTTTCCTCTTTTAATGAGATTGGTGTATATTCAAATACTGATCATTATTTGATTTATCAATGCAAGAACAGGTTAATTTTAATTTGTTAAATTTTTGGAAACAAAATCAAAACATGTATAAAACTTTAGCCCAAATTGCACGGGATGTACTGCCAGTGCAAGCCTCCACGGTTGCTTCAGAGTCGGCATTTTCAGCGAGCGGGAGGGTTTTGGATGACAGGAGGAGTCGTCTTAACCCCGAGTCGCTCGAGCTATGTGTATGTTGGAAGGATTATCTTGATGCGAAATACCGCGAGCAAGATAAACCGATTGATGATAGGAAGAGCAGTGACTCGGATGTTGAAGTACTTCCGGATGATTAGGTAATTTCTTTTTATTTTCCTTCTCTTAAGTTTTAAGAATAAAATTTCTCACAAAATATAATTTTTTTCATATATATATATATATATATATATATAATAAGTTTTTACAAGCAAGATATATATTTTTGTATATATATAAAAAAATAGGTAACTTCGCCTGTTTGTTTACAAGCAACCGGTCCCAAGCCCGGATAAAAGGAGGAGGGCCTATGAACACAAATTACCGTAATTAAAGCCTTTACTTTGAATAACAAGAAAATGCAAAAAAAATAAAAAAATAGGCTCGGCCCAATCCCGGCCCTAGATGTTGGGCCTAGGGCTAGGGCTTGGACTAGACCCAGATTTCCCCCCATTCTGGCCCGGCCCTGCCCGTTTGACAGCCCACTGCCCGGCCCCAGCCCATTTTGCTAGAGGCCTAATGGGCTTGGGGTGGGCCGGCCCAAGCCCAACCCATTTGACACCTCTAGTCGCCGCTCAGTGCTTAGAGTCCGTTGCGGGGAAGTCTTTGTGTTGGAGCCCCCTGTGAGTGCGATGTTGATGGCTTTAAGGTTGTGCCGGCGATGGCTTCAGGGTTGTGAGCCCATCCAGCCGCGAGGGCCGTATCCCCCGGTTATTGTGCCAGCGATGGCTTTAATGTTGTGAGCCCATCCCGCAGTTTGATTGAGCCGGCAATGGCGCTAAGCCCATTTTGTAGTTTTATTGAGCCGGCGATGGCGCTAAGCCCATCCCGAAGTTTGATTGAGCCGGCGATGGTGCTAAGTCCATCCGCATATTGATTGAGCCGGCGATGGCTTTAAGCCCATCCCGCAGTTTGATTAAGCCGACGATGGCTTTAAGGTTGTGAGCCCATCCCGCAGTGAGGGGTCCTCGTGCTGGAGCACTACGAACGGAGCCCCCTGAAATGTTACATACTCTGGATAGTGGGTTGAAGCATGTTCCATGTCCATGGCAGGGGTGCATGGTGTGGTGAATAAGTGTGATGCCTAGAGGCCTGTAACATGATTGTAGCGCATGGACGCGGTGCCTACAGCACGAGACATTGATTGTGGCGCATGGGTTCGGCGACGACTGTCGCGAGACCATACCTGGTGCCGGGGGCACATGTCATGGAAGCAGCGCACGGCCGCGACGATGACTGTTGTGAGACAACACTTGGTGCCGGGACACGTATCATGGAAGTAATGCGCGGGCGCGGCGATGACTGTCACGAGACAACACTTGGTGCTGGGGCACGGATCATGGAAGTGGTGCGCGGGCTCGACGACGACTGTTGCTAGACAATACTTGGTGCCGGGGCACGTGTTATGAAAGTGGTACACGGGCGCGACGACGAACGTTACAGAGATATACTTATGATAGTATGCGGCCGTAGTGACGATTGCGCACGGTTGGTGACGAGCGCCATGTGACCATTGGTGTTGAGCGAGCATTGTAAAGAACGTTGAGCGGGCTCCAGCGACGGGGGTCACTGAGATGGCACGCGGGCGATGGGAGTCGCGGAGTTGTCATGCGGACGCGTGCGACGAAGGTCGCGGGAATGACGTGCGGACAACGAGAGTTGCGGAGCTGTCGCGCAGACACGGGCGACATGAGGACGCCTGCTACGAAGGTTGCGGGGATGGCGCGCGGGCAACGAGAGTCACGGAGTTAGAGCGTGGGCGACTAGAGTCGCAGAGTTGTCACGCGGACGTGGGCGACGAAGGTCGCGGAGATGGCCCGTGTGCTACGAGAGTTGCAGAGCTGGCGCGGGGACGCAGCGGGGCTCTACTGCGGAGATGGTGGGCAGGCGACGAGTGTTGCGGAGCTGGCGCACGGATGCGGGGGACGAAGGTCACGCGACGGGAGTCACGGAGCTGTCACGCGGACGCGGGCGACGAAGGTGGCGGAGATGGCGCGCAGGCGATGAGAGTCGCGGAGATGGCGAGCGGGCGACTAGAGTCACGGAGTTAGAGCGCGAGCGACGGGAGTCGCAGAGCTGTCGCCCGAGCGACGAGAGTTGTGGAGTTGGAGTGCAGGCAGTCTGCGAGCGATGGGAGTCGCGGAGTTGTCACGCGGATGCGGGTGACGAAGGTCGAGGAGATGGCGTGCGGGCAGTCTGCGAGCGACTGTTGTCGCGGCGATAGAGCGTGACCGTGAGCAACATTCGTCAATCGTCAAGGTAGGTGGCTGACCCCCTCAGGTGGCCGACCCCTTTAAGGGGGAAGGCACACCAAGGTTGATTCACAAAGGGAAAATGCATGATGACTTGATTATGTGACGCTTTGATCGGCATGTGAGTGTTAAAAAGTTGACCGTTGATTGGGTGATGTGTCATGCAAAGTGGGTCCCTTAGCGGGCCTTGGGGTGCAACCAGAATAGGGTGTGAACACTCCTTAAGCCAGCAGTTGCATGTCTTGCGCCGCTGTAAACTTCTTTTCATGTAATTCACAAAAAAAAAGAGTACTAAAGATAAGTGCGGAAACATGCTCTATCCAGGCGGTTAAGCCATTCTGATAAGGAAATTCCCTTAAACAATATCGTTATCCTTTTTTCCTCATTATTTTCAATTCATTTTCTTTTAATGAGATCTGAAGTACACGACTGGGGCAAGTTCGTTCTCTATCTTTTCTTGTTAGTCGATCCCTTTCTATCTTTCGCTTACTCCATCCCTCTCATTCTTTATGTAGGAGAGTCCGAACCTTGGTGTTTGATTTAATTAACAAGGTTAATTATGCGATGCACCCCCAAGTTTACTCGTGGTAGCGTGCTGCACCATTTTAGTATCTCGCACAAAACTTACATAAGTATGGCATCTAAGGACCCCCGACCACTTTCTGGCCTAAGAACTCATTGGAGTGGTGATTTAGCTCAACATTGAGGGGTGAGGGTTGGTGTTGGGGGGAAGGGAATGGGGGGGGGGGGTGCATTTTGGCATATCTCTCTATCTTTCATCTTCCACCTTTCATCTTCACCCACACCATCATCGCCAATTTGCAGGCCCACACACACTTCCACCAATCAGCATATCCACCACCCATCGCTTCCACTGACAACATTATGCATTGCCCATTTTCTCCACTAATCACCATACCCACACCCTTATTTCCCACATCACATAGCGCATGGAGGACCACCACCTCACGCTACAAGAACCACCAAACTATCGTACAAACCAAAGCCATCATACTCAGTGCCTCCATTAATCAGCATGCCCAACACCCACGACCTCCATCAATCACCATACTCATAGCCTTATCTCCTACACCACACACCATATAGACGACCACCACACACCACATACACCACCACCTCATACCACATGAACAACCTTCACATTGTCCAACAAACCAATGCCATCACCCTCACCACCTCCACCAATTAACACACCCACCACCTCAACTCATCACCGTACTCACCACCTATGACCTCCACCGATGAACAATCCACTGCCCCACGGTCTTCATCAATTAGCAAACCCACCACCGTGCGTTGCTCATTGCCCTAGTTTTTATTCTTCTCCTCTTTTGTTTATAGGAGAAGAAGAATGTGTTGACATGTCAAAAGTGCCCCCAAATTGTACTTGATTTGCCAAAAAAAAAAAATCCACAAAAGACTTGATCTACCAAGAATTCCCCAAAACACTTGATCTCTAATAATAAGCCTTATCATTACCTTGGCAAGTTTGTTTTGACCCAAAACTGATTTTTTTTGGGGGTGGGCGGGTGAGGCTAGATGCGACATTATGTAGTTTGATGGTACGGTATAACAAAATCAACTTTCTGGGACAATCAACTTTTTGGGACCACGGATAAACTTGGGAGTGCCTTTCGTAGTAACGCTTATCCATTTGATATGCATCTTAGTCCTACGAATGATTTCTTGCTCCTTGTATGAAATATATATCTAATTTCTTTCCTTCATCCAAACTTTTGGGGATTTTTGGTTTAACTTGATGGATTTAGGGCTCATGATTTCTGCCGTTCTTGTAGATGTGTAGCGGAGTACATGGAATCGGGTACGATATAGTTAAAGAGCGCGCATGTGCGTGCGTGTGCGCGCGCGCGCGCGCACACACACACACACACACACTCTCTCTCTCTCTCTCGAATTGCATGCCCATCTAGCACCACTGTAAAGACAACATTTTCCTGGAAATAACATGTACAATGCTAAGGGCTATAGGATAGGCTTGTTATTTCACTAGCTGTCACTAAAAATCAGCACTTAAGGAAAGCTGCCATCAAAGAAAAAATTAAACTGCAAAGGAAAATGGGTGGTGAGTTACATCAACCAACCCATTATTCAGTTGACTCTATGTTTAGAAGACGTAGAATGGCATTCTTGTTTGTGTTTGGAGATTAATCTCTCTTGGATTTCTACTTTTTTTTTTATTATACTTTCTGATATAAAGAATGGGGTAGTAAAACTTGACATTTGAGCTAGTGTAGCTTACTATGGCATGTGCATTTACTAATAAGTAAAACCCATATTGGTTATATCATTCGGTTTTACTTATTTATCGATATTTTCACAATTTTTTCCCTTAAACAAAGAAAGATGGAAAAAGAGTGGATGCGTCCTTCAAGGGAATCCGACATCTATGTGGTTGGCATAGATATGTTTCTGAATTTTGCATTTAGGAATGTGCTTACAAGGTGGGGGGGGGGGATTTTATGTCAATTTAGGTACTATGTGAATGGCATGTTTTAGTCCCGTATTGCGTGTAGAGATCACTTCACCATTAGGGATTTATGCGCAACTGGAGGGTTCATTTGAAAGCTTTGGCATCTTCTTCTGTTCAAAGTGGGAATGATAGCGAACCTGGTGTGGCTGGAGGTGGTATGCACGGAATGGTCAATGACATCTTTGTGAGCCATGCGGGAGAGCCCAATTCAAGTTGTAAATTTCTATAAGTACATGAACGATGCAGAACGACCATTGTATCTGGAGTGCAAGACCGAGACTAAATTATCATTTACTGTTTCGCATTTCAACTTGAAGTGTATGAGTAAATGGACTGACAAGTCTTTCAATTTGACTCGGGAAGTTAAAGCAGATTCTTCCTGATGGTGAGACACTACCTCCTAACTAGTATAAACTGAAAAAATGATTGGAGATCCGGGGTTTAACTATGAGAAGATCGATGCATGTCCAAATGATTGTATGTTGTACTAGAAAGAGGATAGTAAATTAGATTCGTGTAAAGTGTGTAACAAATTGAGGTGGAAGACAGCCCAAGGTGAGGCGCAGAATGAAGATCTTTAAATGTCATATGGGGGAAACAAAGTTGCCATGAAGTAGTTACATTATTTTCCCGTAAAATTGGGGTTGCTGAGGTTATTCATGTCATCACAAACGGCTAAGTTGATGACATGGTTTTATGATAACCGCCGCAAAGACTGGCTGATTCGAAAGCTTGTATGAACTTTTTGCGGCGGGGTCTTGCATCATCTGGCTAATTCAAAAGCTTGGATGAACTTTGATAACTTACACGCCACATTTGCTTTGGATCCTCGCAATGTCAGACTTACTTTGTCAACTAACGGTGTAGATCCATACAACCATGGATCAAGTCACAGTGGCCGGTTACCCTGGTTGTTTAATATTTGCCTTCGTAAATGTGCCTACAACAAAGTTATTTCATGATGCCAATGACATAGACGTGTACCTAAAACCATTAGTTGAACAGCTAAAGGTGTTGTTTGACGTGGTTTAAATTTATGATGCCTCAAGTAAGACTAATTTCACGATGCATGTGGCACTCTTGTGGACAATCAAATGACTTCCCTGCTTATACAGTTTTAGCTGGATATAGCACCAAAGGAATATTGGCATGTCCTTTTTGTCAATGAGATACTCGTTCTTGTAGGTTACGTGGCAAACAACATAGGCCTGTTTGGACGGTAGAAAGCGGTATGGAACACCGGTCTTTTCCAGATTCTGATCACAAATACAAGTCCAAAATAACAAAAATTTAATGCTGAATGTGAATATAGACCACCTCCTGCTTGCGCTTAGAGTTTGATGTGCTTGAAGAGGAAGATAACACTATTGTTGCATTTGAAAAAACAAGGTACAGTGCCTCTGGAAACCAATTGGAGGAAGAAGAGTATCTTTTTTGAATTATGTTATTGGAGGACTCATCTTCATCATCACAATCTAGATATAATGCTCATTGAGAAAAATGTTTGT
The DNA here is from genome assembly GCA_033070095.1 of Escallonia herrerae. Classification (NCBI taxonomy): domain Eukaryota; kingdom Viridiplantae; phylum Streptophyta; class Magnoliopsida; order Escalloniales; family Escalloniaceae; genus Escallonia; species Escallonia herrerae. The sequence goes on along the minus strand of JAVXUP010001850.1, from coordinate 62,312 downwards.
GACAATCTGATTGGAATGTTACTGGGCGTTAAAGGAAAATCGAAAGATACTCTCAAAAAGCTTGTCTTGACATGAAAAAGATGAATATAAGACGGAATCTAGAAGTGGGGGATTAATTACATTACTAAGCCTAGACTCAGTAATGCACTCTAATTAGTAATAGAGCCCATTATTTATTTAAGTAAAAGCACCACAACAATGAGTTTTCTACTTAGCCCCTCAGTGATGGAGCTCGCTTGCGGGCGAACATCACTGCAAGAAGGATAACATATTTTTATAGTAAAATTACAGAAAAGGCCACATGACTCAAGGACAGACTCGAGGACTCACACAAATATGAGGTCGGCCCTTTACAGGCTTCCTACTTATCCTTAAAAAGGAAGCAGACTAACATAGCTCGTAGAGGATATGGGTATTGTTCGAAGTCGGAGCCAGCATTAATAACGATTGGTCGTCGAATAATATTTATCATGAAATCTAATATATTATGCTTCAAAGCCAGAGCCAACAATGCGCCACTCTGCAGTTGGTCGTCTAGGCAGAATAACAAGTCTAGAAGCCCTAGCCAATAATGCGTCACCAAGCGGTTAGTTGTTTAGGACGAACGAGAATAATCTGTCTAGAAGTTAAAGCCAACAACATGTCACTAAGTGGTCGGTCATCTAGTTGGGCGAGAAATATTCGCGTCACTAGGCGGTTGGTCGTCTAGGGAAATAGAGGTTATATCTAAGAGCAGAAGCCAACAACCCGTCACTGGGCAGTTGGTCGCTTAGAAAAATGACACATATCCAAAAGCCAAAACCAGACATAAAGAAATTTCGAGAATATCAATCAAAGCCGGAGCCAATGGTACCGTGAAGACAGTTGGTCGTTAAGCATCAAGTATATAAATTCTAGTGATACATAGAAAATGTTACTTCTAGCAATATGCGCGAGATACTACATTGGCCTTACACCATAAAAAAAATCAATGACTTGAGCAATAGATTCGAAAAACTTGGGTTGTGAAACAACTTGTCGATAAAAATAGTAAACATGAAAAGGCAAGCAGGCAAACATACAAACGTTGGATAAAAATGCCCTAGGTGAAATGAGCTGTGTATCGTGCAAACTACACAAGCAGACAAACATACAAAGCCATACTGATGATGTACACACACAAAGAATACAAGCAAGCATGCCTGCATTTTACAATAACTTTTTTTTAAAAACCGACTGGTTGATGAGAACTTAGGAGAGTCATGAAAAAATTTAAAATTTGGGTCGAAAATCGGTTGACTTAACTACCCGAATCGTATATTTTAAATACTAACTAGTACTATTAGGGTAGATCAGCCGGTTAATCAACCATTTTGGGATTTTTGAAAATTGAAGAGTCAAAAACCAGCCAGTTGGTCAATTACGTTGACCAACTTAAATGTCAAAACTGGCTGGTTTAGCCGCCCAATTTTGTGCACGATGTTAGGGTTTTTGCCAAACACTTTTAACTCAATCCAACCTTAATATCTCCCAAATTTCTCTTTTTAAAGACTTCTAGCACATTGATGACTTCGTTTGAATGCGAAAGGGCCATGAGGGAGGTCCTTAAATAGGGAAGATTGCTTGATTCGCGCTTTTTCGTGGAGAAGTTAAATTTTTCTCAAATTTCTTCCCCTCTCTCACACACACAAACACACACAATTTCACCTTACTTCACATGTATACCCATGTAAAGTAGGACCCACATATAAGGTTTTTCATGCAACTCACACACGTACCAGGTGATTCCTTTAGTTTTCTTCCTCATTTTTCAATTTTGTAGCTCTTCCCTACGAATATGCATTGTAGGGGCTCTTCTAATCTTGTTAAGGAATGGTGCGTGAAAATTCCCGGACCCATCAAGGCTAGGTAGCCGCTACAGGTTCTGGTCCTTTTTTGAATGGGTTACACATCTCGACCAGGGGCAAAAGAAACCTTTCTGTGCTAGCCAAGTGTTGGTGGGACTCTACTAACACCTTTCATATGCTATTCGGGGAGGCAACAGTCACCCCGTTTGACTTCACGAACATTACGGGTGTTCGTGCTTGAGGAAAGCCCGTACCTTGGGCCCATGATCTCGACAAAGAACGGGACCTTGTGTTTGGCTGCTTGGCTAGGAACAGTCCTACAAAAAGGTGATTTTATCCTATTGGGTACCCTCTGTGCTCATTACGAGTATATGAATTTGGAGGGGTGGAGGCTGTGGTGGTGGACCAGTTTGTCTGGGGATTTTTGTTATTTATTCTAGGGGAGACCCATTTTAGCAATGGAGACGACTCTATTCAGCTTTAGTGCATATGGGCTTTAGAGAGTATAGAGGGGGTCGGGAGCAATTGGGGTACTCCCGCTCTGGCTTATCTACTTTGATCCATGAGTATAGTGTCCCCGGGCCTGTCCTTTAGCTTCGTGGGATATTGTGATGTTTGGGACGTGTAATCCTCTCAGTTCATTTTCTAATTATTTCATGCATGCTCTAGACGTTTTCCTCACATTTGGTAGATTTTCCGGATTTGGGCTTTCGAGGTCCTTGGTTCTCGTGCTACTTGACTGGGGGAGGGGCACACTGGTGAGACTATATCGGCAATGTACTAGTGAATTTGCAGGGATGAAAGGGTGGGGTCTCAGAGATGGTGTACCTAGACAACTTTAGTAGGCTGAGAGAACACCCAAATTTTGTAATTTTCCCTTAGGCATGTTTATTAAGTTCTAACCTCTTTCCTTCTTTTGTTTCAAGCTTCCCTATCTCGAAGTCCTTCTCTTCTAGAGAAGGACTTCGAGGTATATGGGCTCAAGGAGTTGGCTAGGGTCTACACTATAATCCCTAGACTCAAATTAATTGTTTCCATTATTATCAATTCATGTTGTATCTTAATTATGTGTTTCTTCTTGATGTAGGTCCCATGTTCAGTTACCAGAGATGCTTACTGGATGAACCATAGCCTTATGGGCATGGTATCCTACTATAAAGACTTGCTATCCATGTACAAACCCTCGGAGGAGGCTATTGAGGCATCTACTCTCACACCCTCGGTGCCACTTTTGGTAGGTAGATTGAGTGGTCGACTTAGCTCCACAGAGCCCCCAACCCCTGCTACTGCTACTACTCCTAAGGTGACCCAGTTATTTCGAAGGGAAAATGCATAAAGACTAGGGCAACGACTTGCACTTGGGAGAAAAAACTAAACTAGATCCGACCACGTTTATGGGTAAGGAAGTGGCCACTACGAACAAAAAGGAAGGCTCTAGCCCCTTCACTGAAGTAAAGGCAAAAGTCATCCCAGATTGCGAGGAAGAAGAAACAGAGACTGAGGAAGAGACCGAGGAGGTCAAAAATGAGGCTAAAGATGAGCTAAGTGAGGAGGCTAAGGAGGAAGTTAAGGAAGCTTCAGAGTCTAGTGGTGAGAAGGAGCCTAGCCCCAGAAGATCCCAGAGGAAGCCATGAAAATGTTGCTATTTAAACCTAGGTCTAGATTAGGCCTAGATGTTAGAGTCCTTTAGGGATTTCCATTCAAAACTTTGATATAACTAAAAAATTATTTTTTCCCAATGTTTTGAGTTAGAAATTACGTAGTTAGTTCCTATTTTGATGTGTCTACTTATATGCTCACACACGTTCACAGAAAAGAAAGGAGAATTAGTTGGTATTGGTTAAAAAATTTGACATTGAGTTCGGTGACTGATAGGTATAGAGTTTGGCCTAAAAGTAGGCAAATCCTGTAAATTTTCATAGAAACTGACTAACGACCAGTTAGTTAGTGGCCAAAGGGATTTTCCTACGAGAACTAATCTATTGTTAGAACCCAACTACAATTTTAAGGTAAAACCGGACTGTTGGTCAGAGGCTGAATTGATTTTTCAAGTAAAATCGGCCGATCGGTCAGAAGAAATTTAGATTTTCTTGGGAAAATTGGATGGCAAGTCAGAAGATGCACCATCAAACATTCATATCAAACGAGAAAATTAGCTGATTAGTCAAAAATCGTAAGGGTTTCCGACAAAATGTTCTGACTTTTTAAAATTTTGACTCTTAACCCTGTACAAATTAGGGCTACCTCACTGTATATTCAGGACTCATCCCTTCCAAATGGCATTCGACCCTCATTATCTTCTCAGAATCTCTAACTCTGGTGAACTCTTCAATAAGAGGCAATTGATCCACCTAGATGGGCGACTCAACCTAAAATCTGTGATGAGCTTGAGGAGTTTAATAGTTCGTGACATTCTCTATGTAGCATGCAAAATCTGGGATGTAGACAATTAAGTCTTCTGTTTCAGTTTAAAAAACTTTGCCTTGCTTTCAAGGAATTCTTTGCCTTGGTAGCCATGCCAGTTAATTTACCGATTGCTAATCCAGTTATCCAAGATGGTTATGCTAAAGCTCTCAAGACTTTGCTGAAGATCAATAAGGAACGTGCACGATCTTTAATCTGGGGTGAAGGTATTATGCTCTCCCTTGTGATGGAATACTTTTATGCTAAACTGACTGGTTGTGATCAGCATTATGTCTATGCTTGGGTAACTGTTGTGGCATTATGTCTGGTAGCCAAATATCTTACTTTCTTCAGTCCCTAGGGTTGCCGATGCGAAGCTAGCTGACATATTCCTACCACGAAAGGATATAGCCCCAGTGCCTTCCGCTCTCAGCCTCTGCTCTTTAAAGGTCGTTCATGTATAAATGAATGGACTCACTTCTTCTATGTGTGGGAGTCCAAAGATATTAGCTGGTTCTGTCCTTGGTGGGAACAATTAATGGTTCTGTCCTGCAAACTTTTGGAGAATATTGTGTTTCTCTCTTGGGGTATTGCTATTCTACTTTTTTACTTTGGCTGTTAGATTTTGAGACAGTTCGGATGCAAACAGGCCGTTTCGGACTTCTACAATACCTCTGTTGCCATGGAAAATTATCATTAGCCCTTCTGTGATCAAAGCTACTCGAAAGGGTTGGGATTCTCCTCCTTATTTTGATCGTTTCACTGGAGGTGACACCTTTGTTGACTATATGGAGCCAACTGCTTCAATGTAGTCTGAGGAATACATTAATTGGCTGTGGTCTAATATCCAAGAGATAGTCTTGGCTTTGGAGAATAAACTGAGGGTTAGAGCTGCACAGGGACTTCTCGAGTGCTTGCGAAATAAGATCCTTAGATCAAGCCAAGGAGGAAGCTTGAGCTGCTATCGGGTTAGAACCAGCCCCCGGCGTCTGTTGTGGACTGCCTCAGCATCACGATGCCCGAACGCACCCTTGTCATGCCCCTCATGACGATGTCCCTCGACATCTACGTCCTTGGTAGGTGGTGCGCAAGGTAGCTCGAACCACTTACTCCTACTCATTGTCCAATGCTTGTCGCCAACGCCCGTACATCACCTCCGTGACCCCCATTGCCCGGACTTTACCTCTGCGATGCCCGTCGCCCGGACATCGTCTCCACAACCCCCGTCGCCAGGACATCATCTCTGCGACGCCCGTCGCCCGAACGTCACTAAGCGACGCTCGTCGCCCGGACGTCCCCTCCGCGACCCCCAGTCGTCCGGACATCATCTCCGCGATGCCCATTGCCCGGACTTCACCTCCGTGATGCCCGTCGCTCGGACATCATCTCCACGACCCCCGTAGCCAGGACATCATCTCCACGATGCCCGTCGCCCAGATGTCACTCTGTGAAGCCCGTCGCCCTGACGTCACCTCCGCGACGCCCGTCGCCCAAACATCATCTCCGCCATGCCCGTCGCTCGGACATCATCTCCGCGACGCCCGTCGCCCGGGTGCCGTCTCCACGACCCCGTCGCCAGAGCAAGTGCATCATCTCCACGACGCTTGTCGCCCATCGCCCGGGTGACATCTCCGCGACACTCGTCGTCCGTCACCCAGGCGACGTTTACATGCTCGCGCCCCTGCATCCTATCATCATGCCTTTATCTCAACCCCCAAGCATTCCAAGCTTTTTTGTAGGTGGTGCACAAGGTGGCTCGAGCCATCTACTCTTCATCATCATCATGCATTGACGACGTCAGTAACCCTCAAACCAACAAACATCGCATATTCTTTTAAGTGCAAACTTGCGAGTATGCATGCGGCGCCCGCTCGGGTTGCCCTTCCGCACACACTACACGTAGGGGGCTTATGTTCCCAACCTATTCTGGTCATACCCAAAGGCCTAATAAGGTCCTATTTCACGTGAACACGTCAATGGATTCAACAGCCAATTCTTCAATGCTTCGAACCGGTCAAAGTGGCGCACCCAAGTCACGTGCATTCTTTGCTTCACACGCCTCACACGTGACTTAGTCACCATTTATTTTACATCAATTTCACTCACGGTAGCATGTTCATCACACCAAAACCACCCGAGAACTTTTTCACCAAAAACATCGACCGACGGCGCAACTGAGGCAACGAGGTCAAGGGGCAAAGGCCATAGCCAACCCCATGGGGTCGGCCTCGGCCTCCCATGGGGGGTTGGCTTTGGCCTTTCCCTCCCGGTTCTTCACTTTTCACGCAAGGTCCTTTTTTGCGCTTTGTTCGCTTCGTACACTTCGTATGTTACTTAGGAACCTTGTTAGTCACGTGGGTACGATTCACGTTGACACGCTCATCGCAACGCTACTTTCAAATTTGTCTTTGCCCATCAAAACACCTTCCGTCGGCATGCCCAAAGTTCAACGAAAGGGGGAGGAGTGGCCTTGGCCTCCCTTCATGGGAGTTGGCCATTGGCCTTGGCCAACCCTTAGGGTCGGCCTCGGCCTCCCCTGGGGTGGTGGCCTTGGCCTTCCCCCAATCTTTGGCCTATGGCCTCCGCTCCTGCGCGCACTTGTTTTTCTTAAGTCTTTGCACCTCCGCGATGTTTACGGACGTTCGTACATCAACCTCACGACGTCCGTCATCCATCAACCTCACGACGTCCGTCGTCCATCAACCTAGTGACGTCCATCGTGCATGAACCTCGTGACGTCCGTCGTGCATCAACCTAGCGACATCCATCGTGCATCAACCTCGCGACGTCCATCGTCCATCAACCTCGCGACATCCGTCGTGCAGTCTGTCGTGCATGAACCTCGCGACGTCCACCGTCCATCAACCTCGCGAGGTCCGTCGTCAGCGACCGCGCATCGCTCCCGCGATGCCCGTCGCCCAAAGTCACGCACTACCACCGAATGACTCGTCAATGACGACTGCGTACCATCACTTCCAACTTTGTCATTACTACATGTTGCATTCATCATGACAGGTACACTCAGCTCAAATCTCATCTTCGGGACACCGGACGAGTGCCGGTGCACTGTATCCGTGACGTTCGTCACCGCACCCATGCGTTATTCTGATGACATGTGCCCCTGCACCAAGTATATGCTTCGCGACCTTCGTCGCCACGCCCATGCGCCATTCTCATAACATGTGCCACGGCACCAAGTATATGCTCCGCGACCTTCGTCGCCGCGCCCATGCGCCATTCTTATGACATATGCCCCGGCATCAAGTATTGCTCCGCGACGTTCGTCGCCGCGCCCATGCGCCACCTTCATAACATGTGCCCCGGCACCAAGTATTGCTCCGAGACCTTCGTTGCCGCGCCCATGTGCCATCTTCATGATACGTGCCCCTGGCACCAAGTATTGCTTTGTGACGTTCGTCGCTGCACCACTTTTATGATACGTGCCCCGGCACCAAGTATTGCTTCGCGACGTACGTCGCCTCGCCCATGCACCATCTTCCTGATACGTGCCCCCGGCACCAAGTATTGCTTCGCGACGTTCGTCGCCTCACCACTTCCATAACATGTGCCCCGGCACCAAGTGTTGTCTCCATGACGCTCGTCGCTGCCCTCGTGCACCACTAACACAGACGTGCCCCCAGCACCTTACTCACTTCCCCGCGCCCATGCGTCACGCCACTAACACAGTCGTGCCCCTTGGCTCTTTGTCACACTACCATGCTCCTTGCATCAGTCCATCCTTTCACCGTACCATGCGCACCTTGCCTTGGTCGTGGAACATGCTTCGACCCACTCTCCGGAGTGTGCAACACCGTGGGGATAGACGACTCCTCTGGGACACTATCTCCTCCAAGGAGCTCTTCAACTCCCTTTTCGCCAGGTAGACAGCTCCTACGGATGCAACCTCGGCCAGTCAGGTAGACGGCTCCTCCGGGATGCTACCTTGATGCGCTCCGAGTGCTCCGGCACAAAGACTCACCGCGGGGATAGGCGACTCCTCCGGGACACTATCTTTGCCAGGGAGCTCTTCAACTCCCTTTCCACCAGGTAGACGGCTCCTCCGGGATGCTACCTCGGCCTACGGAATAGGCGACTCCTCCGGGACACTATCTCGGTCAGGGAGCTCTTCAACTCCCCTTCTGCCAGATAGATGGCTCTTTCGGGATGCTACCTGGCCCGTCAGGTAGACGGCTCCTCCGGGATGCTACCTTGATGCGCTCTGAGTGCTCCGACACAAGGACTCACCCTCCCGATAGGCGATTCCTTCGGGACACTATCTCTGTCAAGGTGTCTTCGTGACTGGCCTACGTGCTCCGGCACCGGGGGCTCGCGTCGGCACCCCTATGGACTATGACCCCTGGGTCACTACAAGACAGGAGCAGCTCTTTGGAGGGTATCGCGCCTAGTCTGCCTGGTAGTTGGGCATCGGGTCTTTCCCACCACTGCCAGTCTTGTGGGACTTTGCAAGGGCTTGGATTGGAGGCTAGATCAAAGAGTTTCTCTGGCCACACCGATGCTGTGCGAGCCAGTCTTTCCAGACAGACAGAGCGACGCTGTGTGGGGGAGGCTGGGTGAATATGCGATTCGACAGTCCGTAGAACACCGACAGCTGTGGACCCCTCGGTGACGTGTCACTCCCGGGGGAGCGCCACGTGTCGCGTGATGACATCATCATCTCAACCTCTATAAATAGAGGTCTTGAGAATTCATTTGGGGATTGGACATTTTTAGAACACTTTTACTTTCTCACTCTAAAATCCTAGAGAAACATACAGGACCCTGACTTCGGACCTAAGCATCAGACTGTGATTGTAGTCGTATTTTCATCCTGTGCCATCGTCCTCGCAGCACTGCCACCCTCAGGCTCTGTCTGGGAAGCCCTTGGTCTATGCCCTTGCTCCGCCCTTGTTGTGTCTCACATCAACATACTTGACATCTGAGTCGGACTGCATTCCTTGTGGCACCTTCACGTCGACTGCGAACCCACTTTCCTTGGCATCATACAGTGATTCAGAAAACGTGTAAGTCTTTAACCAAAGTATATTATGTGTTATATACAGTTATGTGGTTTAATAGTATACTGATTTATCCTTAAATTTTACCGTCATCTACAATAGCTCAAGACCCTAATAAACAAGCACCCTATCACGGAGGCTATATCATCAACGGGTTTAGGTTTAACATAAAAGATGATGACCGAACAAAACAAATCCAAAACAGTGGAGTCTTGGTCAACGGCGACTGTTACGACGAGAATTGCATGAACTTTTATGGAGAGCTAGATGAGATTATTGAGCTAGCATATGTGGGTTCCGAAAATTATCTGGTAATGTTCAAGTGTACATGGTTCGATGTCACATGTAGTAGAAGAATCCGTGTTAACGTGCGAGGGATTGTAGATGTCAATGTCAAGTCAAGACTTGCATCAGACGAGCCGTTTGTGTTTGCTAGTCAAGTTGCATAAGTCTTTTACGCGGAGGACATCGCAAATCCTAAATCTCATTGGTATACAGTTATCAAGTCCAAGAAATTGCTCGTGGCATATGACAGTGAAGTACCTTTCAAGCTGACCAAGCGCCTATCGTGGTACCTATTGAGGTGAACAACAAGGAGGACGATCTTCCTCTTCAACCAACACTTAATGTAAGAGAAGAAGTCGTAGATGATGATGGAGAAGACGTGGAAAGTGCTGAAGATGATGTAGCTGAGTCTATTAACGAAGAGGATAAATTACAAGATGAATAGGACGACGAGTCCCACAAAGAAGAGGATGATGAGTCTGACGATGAAGATGATGATGATTCCCAAAATAAAAATGATTGACTTGTACTACTTGTAACATGCATTGCTTTAGTACTTGGTTCATATAGTGTTTTTATACTCAGTTCATGTACTCGTTTATATATTGTTGTAACATGTTGTAAATTATAATTATTTTTAATGTATTAATTTTCTTGCATTTTATCTATACAAAGTCAGTTATGGATAGATTACGGGCTGTTCGTGGTTGGGGTGGATACCGAGCTTCCTCGTCCTCAGTGGCTCTCACCTGGTCATTGCCCACTGATAACCTCAGCCGTTGCCCCCAGCCTCACCCCGATTCCTCCCACACGCGCGTTGATTCACTTTCTTATGTGGGTTTTGCCTTAGGTATATTTGATAACGGTGTTTAGTCATAATGCTAGCCTTATATTTAAATTATATTTGAACTGTATTAATGTTGGTGTTTTGTAGTATCTCGACGAGGCCGTTGACCTACACGCGGGGTGCGCATTGACCCCCAGTGTAAACAGAGAGTTACTCTCACCGAGGAGGGCCAGTAAGTAAAAAAAATCACATCATGCAGTATTTACATTCTTCAATTTTTATAGTTATTACGGTTCACTTATTTAATGTATTTATTTATTTCTTTATCAGGATCCTGGAGACTCCGGCAAAGACGAAGACCGGCGTCCTTGTAAAGGGCTGATTCTTTGAGCCATGGCTATACTCGAAGGACTGGGATGCCGGAGGCGAGAGAGTCTTTATGGGAGGAGTGGCTGGTGTTGTTAACCATTTTTGTCAGTCATTATTTGTTTAATTAGAATGTAGTATTTAAATTAATCGTATTGATTATGTAATTGGATGCCTTGCAGGTTCGAGTTTGAGTCGCCTGAGCAGCAGGCATTGGGACGGCATGCTTTTTTTGCCTATATTGGTAAGAATTATTGCCGATAGCTGCACGACGCATGGGACTGGGTGAAGAAGATGCTGATAAAAGAGTTGAAGGGATATCCTCCTCATTGGATATCTACATCTGTATAGGGGCAGATGGTTGATTGGTGGAGGATTGATCTAGCCTGGGAGGCCAAGAGTAAGAGTAGGGCCGAGAACAGACATGAGAAAGAACCCACGTACACGGGAGGTCGGTGGCTCATAACGTCATCCGACACAAGAATGTGGTTGACCACCCGGACTTGGAGGCGGATGAGATCATAGTTCTGACGTATAGTCAGACGCATGTGAGGAAGAAGGATAAGGACGATGCATATCAGGCGGGGGACTATGTTTCAGATATTGCCCTGCACTTCGACGTAAGTTCGAGCTTTAATGTTTTCAAATCTTTAAATCACTATTTTGCAGGCCTTGTATGAACATATTAGGGGGTTTGAGCAGCAGTCTAGATAGCCATCAGCGTCCACAAGTACGAGAACGAGTATTGAGGGATTGAAGCGATGGCTGGATACACCGGAGGTTGTCAATAGGCCGAAAGGCCGTATACGGGGCCTGCCTACCACGACTGCACGTGCCATGATAGGATTATTCCCACCCCTCGCTGCCCCTCCATAGACACAGGCACCGACTGTGCATTGACAGTTAGACGAGGATGAGATCCGCCGTATTGCTTTGGAGGTGTTCATGATGATCAGGACGCATGATTAGGTATAAACACTATATACGTTTACTAAACGCGTGAAATTACGATTGCTATCGAGATTAATACGTCTGTGACTTTATATGCAGGGCACTGCTGCTGGACATGCCTAGCCGAATTCGGATCTAGATCCGAAACTCGGCAACCCTGAGCCCCTCTCGTGCCTTCCCGCTTGTACTTCGACCCCCTCCCGCTTTCGTGCCATCTTGGCTTGTACTCTGACCCCCTCCCACTCTCGTGCCCTCCCGGCTTGTACTCCCATCCCATCCCCTCCCCTCCCCTCCCCTACTCTGTTGTTTTCGGCTCCCGTGCCCTCCTAAACTATATGTACATTTTATTTTTTGATTATAGTATACAATTTGTAAAGTTATATATTTGTATTGTGCCTGGTTGTTGAGAACTTGAATTTGTGATTACATGTTTGAGCATTAAAAAAATTTTTAAAAAATAGTTTGACTTTTAGCGACGGATTTATTCCATCACTAAAGATTTTTAGTGATAGAATAAATCCATCCCTAAAGGTTTACTTTAGTGACGGAATATCCGTCTCTAAAAGTCCACCTTTAGCGACGGATATTTCATCGCTAATGTATGAATATGTCCGTCACTGAAAGTCGATTTTTAGGCGACGGATTTAAAAATTCCATCATAAAACTTTTAGTGACGGAAATGTAGGCGACAGACTTTTAGCGTCGGGTTGGCCATCGCTAAAGGTCTTTAGCGACGGATCTTCCGGTCGCTAAAAGCCTTTTTTCTTGTAGTGAGAAAACGAGTGCCGTTAGGTGAGGTTACCAGTAGAGAACTCTCTGATACTTAAGTCATATCGCATTTATAGGATAGTAATTCTAAAAATGCATTAAAGACTGTGTCTTTGTGTGTTTGGTTGTCAGCAGCGTATTTGGAGTTAGTTCCCTTTATATAGATAGTTGTAGGTAGAAGACTCCTAGTAGGACTGTGCCGTGGGCCAGATATGTTAGGATAGCGTCAGGATCCTTGAAGATCACAATCTCTGAGGACTCATTTAGAATCCTAATTTTTAATAAGAAGTAATTATGAATCTCGTAGATTAACCTAGTTTGACTGGAATGTAGGGTGTCTCACAATTAGTGGGAGTTTATATTTGAGTTATATCATAAGCCCCCCCACTTCTTTAGCTAAAATATTTGGGTGAGGAAGTAATACCAGGTGTCTTGAGACACACATCAGATTTGTAAGGGATCTTTCATCCTCTTATAGGGGCAAATAATATTTTTCTACTTCATGTACTCGGACCTAAGCTTTTCGAAGCTTAAGCCATGGAACTTTGCCCAAGTAGGGCACTAGAACTCTAGCTCTTGATAGCTAGGTCTTTAGAATATCGCCTAAGTAGGCTATTTAGAATCATCATCTTTGGAAGACAAATCATGGGATCTTGAGATCCTTTGGAGGCGATGCCCCATGGTAGCCTCTCTGAAGAGAAGACACAAAGCTGTGCATGCAAGTTGCTGCATGTGCTTGTACATATTGTCCGATGTGTTTAAATGTCCCCTTGAGAGGTTTCACTTGACAATGTTGTTTTCATCTCTCCATTGGACGGTGTTTGTTGCTAGTGTGTGTTCTTTAGCTTGGGCTGACCACATCATGCTTGTGTTTTACTTTGACTCGAACTCTTATCATTAGCTAAGAGCTGGCAAAGAAGTCTTGTACTCACGCTAAAGAATAGTAGAGGTGAAGAAGTACCACATAGTGCTTTGCCATTTCATGGGTTAAAACTGTAGCTAAACCTTTCGGATAGAACTTGAGCTATACCCTGTCACCCTTGACGGTGTCATCCCTTGAGGGACCGTCCTTCGGGCGAGTGGAACATAGAGTTCTGGTAAGTGCCCTTGAGGCTGATGGAGCACAAAGCTCATGTAAGCCCTTGTGGGTTTGACAGAACATAAAGTTCTCGTACGTGCCTTTGAGGGCGAATAGAGCACAAAGATCATGTAAATACCCTTGAGGGTTTGATGGAACATAGGTTCTCATACGTGCCCTTGAGGGCTAATAGAGCACAGAGCTCATCTAAATGGCCTGAGGGGGCTGGATGGAACTCAGAGTTCTTGTACGCGCCCTAGAGGGCAGATGAAGCACAAAGCTTGTGTAAATACCCTTAGGGGTTTGACAGAACTTAGAGTTCTCATACGCGCCCCTGAGGACGAATGGAGCTCAAAGCTCATGTAAAATACCCTTGAGGATTGTGGTCGAAGAAACAAGTACTTGTTGTCATGGCACTAAATAAGAAGGGGCAGAGCATTGGGCCAGATATATGGCGGCCGTTATGAAGCCCCCCTGTCTGAGAGGGCATACGGCAGTAAGCCCGTAATATTGCTCATATCATAAGATATAAAGTCCCATGTTTTGATAATGTTGATGACCCACTTCTTCCAGCTGTGTTCATTAATTTACTAGATAATATGGGAGTACAACTTCTGAAGTATACATATGAAAGGGTATTCACAGCCTGCTTTAAATGTGTCAAAATTGGACATGAGAACACATAATGTCGCTCTTCAGTAGCTGAGGTTGTTAAATCACTTGCCAGAAGAACTGCCCAACTTCCTGGACCTAATCTTTATCCTAATTTTTTGTGGAAGGATACCCGCTGTTCGAGCAGTCAATGCGAGCTCTCCCGAACTCGGACTAAAACTGAAACTCAAGAATCTCAATTTACAAAGATCATTTAGGAGTGCACCTTAATCAAACGTATGATGCCTTTTCTCCCAATCCAACTCCACCTTCGAGCGTTGATGAGAGTTTCACAACGATGCCAAATTCACCAATCTCTGAAATGGGGGAAAATATCGACGACAATCAATTTACTGATCGTCGATTAAATGAAAATCAAGAAGCAAATGCCAATATGAATGATCAGGGCAATGGGGCATTTGAAGAACATAAACCTATTCAAGCTATAAATGCCGAATTCAACCTGGACAACTCAAATGCTAATCAAGATGTGGAAGGTTTTTTTTTTTGCAGGGGAAGATCCCTAGATCAATGCTATTGAAAATCACGCCCTGAACATGAAAGAATTGATGGCAAATCTTGAACAATTGGAAGCCAATTTTAATGAAGATGACTAGGATGAAGACAATATATGGGAAGAAGAACATGATATGAACTATGTGATCAAGGAAGAAACCGAACCTAAAGAGATTAGTATTACGAGTAGCCAAGACAATGAAGCGCCACCACAAGAAAAACCGAAAGATGCTGATGCAAATTTCTTTTCATCGGACTATTCGACCGTAGCCATAACTCAAGAACAAGCAGCCCACGCGCCGACAATACCAGATAGCACTCCTCTGACATCTGATACACCGATGATTACGATGACCTCATCCCCCAAAATCTGGAGTTCCAATTTAGCCACATCCTTCAAGCAAAAAGTGGAAGAAATCCCTGATAATTCCAAATCTTGGGCAAAATCTCCAATTTCCTATCTAGAGTCTCTGACAGATCTCAGTGCCACGGGCAAGATTTTTGGCACTTGAGAACGTGTCACTTGCAAATCCAACTATTTTTGGACCATACAATCTTTCACTTATTATGGGCCCTAGCAACGCACCGTCAGCCCAGTCACCTCTATCCTGTAAGTTAGCCCAATTTATTTTGGGCCTACCCAAAGCTGGGCTTATGGTCTATGCAAAATAAATCCACTCAATGTCCAATATTTCTCCTGCTTCTGGATGTTCTCATTCCAAAACTTTTGCCCATGACAATATAACCCATCCTATATCTCCACACAACTAAACTTAAGCATGGCCCATGAAGTGAATCACACTTCATATTTGAGCCCTCCCTTTACTGGCCCATATACCAATCCAATAACTACTTGGAATTTATCAACATACCTCAACACCAATAACCAAAGCCAAGAGTTAAGGCTCCCCCTGATGAATTTTGCCTTCACCCAATCCACACCTTCAACTCTCGCCCAAACTATCTTCCAACAACAATCTCACAACCTTATTCCTAGTCAAAATTCCCTGGAAAACCCCTTGCTTATTAAGCTTAAACAAGACATCACTCTTACTATAACTCAAAGTGCCTCTCCTCTCTGGAATTTTTCTAATAATATGGAACTGGACTTCTCTCCCAGCGCCGCTGCCAATCAAACAGTGGTGTGGTACTGCCCTCCATCCAAACCGAAGCTCAAAGGCAGGATCATATTTACTACCCCCAATTTTGACGACCTCTCTGATGACGAAAGTGATCCAGGTAAAGGGCAAGTCTCTCATGGAAATTATGCTTCAATAGATCTTTCCTAGCTTTCCTCAAGATATAAAAGAGATGGCATGGAGTACTGGGACAATCTTGAAGGGCCATCCAAAAGAAAAGGAAACTAGATGGCTGTGGTTCATCATCTCATATCCCAGGTTCCTTACCATCAAAACTCTTCTTAACTTTCAGTTGCTTTACCATGCTTATTTTTTTTGTTATTGCAAATTCTTGATAAGAGGAAAACCAAAAAAATAAAAATAAAATTGGTGGCCTGTTGATGTAGATGACCTCTCTATTAGTGTTGCCATACCACCAAGACATTCTAGTAAGAAGGCTTGTGCCCCCTTCCACTTCTAATGTAAATCTGTCTCCAACCAGTACCATTCCTTTCGTCTCTAATGTGAAAAGAAAAAGGGCCTCTCACCTTCCTCAATTGGTCTGTAAGCATTGTATAGTTAATAGGGAGGTTTTAGATAGTATTTGTACTGAAGGTTTAGCTCTAAGGGGAAGAAAAGGTCACTGCATGTTCGAGACAATCCTGTATGTTCGTGTATCTTCTTTAAACACAAACTTTGCTCTTTGAGGGTTTTGGGTGTTGTCCCATTACAACCCCTTCACCCTCAATGAGAATTCTCAGCTGGAACAGTCGCAGGCTTGGCCAAGAAATCCCAGTTTGGGCAGTGATCAAAATGGCTTGTCAACACAAACGTTCTTATTTTTTTCTTCATGAAACCAAAAAACCTTTTCGCTTTGTCTCATCAAAGTTTGCCAAGCTAGGCATACTGGGACAAATCCCAGGGGTGTTCTTGGTACTAAAGGTGGTCTATGGGTAGGCTGGACAAACGATGTTTCCGACTCGATATTGTACATATATAAAAACATCATTTTAGTGGAATTTCAGTCAAGCAATAACCTTCCATGGGTTTCTGGATTTATTTATGGGCATCCTAATCTTGCCAAGCGGTAGGAGACTTGGACTTACCTTTTAAGCATACTCACACACGTTCATCTTCCGCTGGCGATTATTAGGGATTTTAACCAAGTACTCTGTTCGGTCAATAAAACTGGGCCCAATTTCCTTTCCATTCCCAGCCACAAATACCTCTCTGATTTTATGCAACAACTTGGACTTATTGACATCAAGTGGATTGGTCCAGCTTAACCCTGGACTAATAATCAAGATGGTCACTCTAGCACATATGAGAGACTTGACAGATGTTGCGCTAACTCCAAGTGGGTGACAAATTTCTCCAAAGCTTTTCTTAGGAATCTAAGGATACAATAGTCAGATCACGCCCCTTTACTGCTTGACTCTTCACCAAGTGATCTATTCATCCCTCGTCCTCTTCGTTCTGAAGCAATGTGGCTCAATCATCCACAAGGAATTGACGTGATCAAGGAATCTGGGCAACACATTGTAGACGGTTCACCTCTGTTTAAAGTGGTTACTTGGGGTAAAATAATGCTAAAGTTAAGGAGTTGTAACAAAAGCAGATTCGGGAAACTAGATAATCAAATTAAGGATTCTATTCAGTGTTTAACTCACTTTCAACCCTTAGTACCCAACCCGGATGCTCAGACACTAGAAAAGAAAGAAAGAATAAAGTTGGATTGGCTATTGGAATGTGAAGAGATATATTGGGCACATAAGTCAATGACTAATTGGCTGAGGTTGGCTGACAAGAATACCAAAAATTTCCACGTATCTACCATGGTTCGTAGAAAAAAAAAAATAAAGTAGTCACCATATCTGACGCTGATGGTATTAATCATATCTCTCACTCTTCCATCTCCGACTACTTCCTGAGGCATTTTGCCAAGATTTACTGCCCGCAGGATTCTTCCTCTAATAGTCACCTTTTCATGCATTAATGAACTTTCTAGACAGCTTAACTCGTCCCAAATCTCGGGATTAGCTCGCCCTTTCACTGCTTCAGAAATCAAGTTAGCCCTATTTCAAATTGAAGCCCTAAAATCACCAGGACCTGATGGTATTCCTAAAATCGTCTATAAAAAATGTTGGCACTTCATGGCACGGCCTATAACAGTAGCAGCCCTATCCTTCTTGTGATCAGGCTACATGCTCCGTGAGGCAAACAGCATCATCCTTATCCCCAAGTGTGCTGCCCCCCCAAACCTGAAGATTTCAGTCCAATCTCTGTATGCAATACTATCTATAAGGTCATCTCAAAGACTATCGCAAATCGAATCAAGCCTCTATTACGGTTCCACATCTCGCAATTTCGAAACGCCTATGTCGGAGGTAGGCACATTAGTGATAATGTTCTGTTAGCTTAGGAGATTTCGAACAAGATCCTCTAGAACAAGGATCAAAAATCTGTACTTGGTGCCATCAAGATAGACATGAGTAAGGCCTATGACCGAGTGAATTGGTCATTCCTCGAAGCTATCCTTCAAAATTTTAAAACTTTCAGTCATCTTATTCGCCTTATTATGCAACACGTGTCGACTACATCCTATCAAGTCCTCACCAATGGCTCTCCATCAAGAAGATTCTACCCATCCTGTGGCCTCTGGCAAGGGTACCCCCTGTCACCGTATCTCTTCGTGTTATGTGCAGAAGTTCTCTTTGCTTCTCTTACCAATGCCCAAGCTATAGCCAAATCCTAGGTCTAAAAGCAGGCCTGAATAGTCCACCTCTTACCATCTTTGCTTTGCTGACAATATTCTTACTTTTACTAAGCTTTTAGAAAACATATGTTCAGCCCTAAAGAAGAAGCTGGATAGATAATGCAAGGATTCAGGGCAGT
Source organism: Escallonia herrerae (assembly GCA_033070095.1). Classification (NCBI taxonomy): domain Eukaryota; kingdom Viridiplantae; phylum Streptophyta; class Magnoliopsida; order Escalloniales; family Escalloniaceae; genus Escallonia; species Escallonia herrerae. Next base: position 43,653 of record JAVXUP010001850.1, on the reverse strand, counting down.
AGATTAACCTTAATAAGTCTTCGCTCACTATCAGTCCTAACACCAATGAGCATCTGGCTTTATCGCTGGCTCAGGGACTAGGATTATAAATTTCCAACTCATTTGGAAACTAACTTGGTTGTTCCTTAAATATCATCACGAAAAGACATCAGTTCTTTAAGGACCTTGTTGGAAAAATCCAGGCGAGATGTGTAGGGTGGAAAAGTGTCCTTTCGAACAAGGCGAGTAGAGCAACCCTTATCTCTTATGTGCTAACGGCTCTACTAAACTATCACTTACAGGTCTGTTTATTTCCAAAACTTATCTGTAAATCTATTAACTCGCTCCTTTGTAAGTTCTGGTGGGCAGGTTCTGATCGTACAACCTCGGTACATTGGATAAATTGGAACACTTTATGTGCTCCTAAGTAGTTGGGTGGACTCGGGTTCAAGGACATATGGCTATCTAATCAAGCTCTGCTAGCCAAAACCAGCTGGAGGATATTCAAAGAGCCGAAGAGCTTACTAGCAAGAGTTCTTACAGGGAAATATTGTACCAGATAGAAACTGCTCAATCAAAGGAAATTTTTCTTGGGGTTGGCGTGGAATTTTGGCAGGGAGCCATGTCATTACGAAGGGTCTTGGATGGCAGGTTGGTACTAATTCCAAGATCTCTATTTGGAATGATGACTGCATTCGTAACGAAGAGATCCATCCCTTGTCGTACCCAATAACAACAACCATCCTTTTTCAATTGTGAAAGACCTCATATATAATAATGCCTGGAACACCTGCTTGATCAGTTCTATATTCCCTACTAAAATCTCAACTAAGATTCTAGCTATCCATATATCTCCACACGTAATTGAAGATACTCAGGTCTGGAGGGGAACAAAGAATGAGGATTATTCTATCTCTTCAGCTTATCGAATGCTATATCTCCTAAACCTAGAAGACCGTTACCTTCGTGGCCTCCAATCATCTCTACCTCCTTTAAACTCAAAACTTTGGAGGAAATTATGGTCGTTACCCATCCCATCAAAATTAGTATTCTTCTTGTGACAACTGTTGTGGAATAGGCTTCCACTATACTACAATCTCCATCGTCTCTACATATCAATTTCTGATTTATGCCCCATATGTCTAGGTCATACAGAAACAGTCAATCATCTATTCTTTGCTTGCCCATCAGTCAGACCAATCTGGTTTGGGGGGGGGGGGGGGGTTAATAGGTCTACATAGCCAAAATGTGGGAAGATCCCCTCACTGAATGGCTTATAGCTTGGCTTCAAAACCAAACACGCCAAGGAAATCATTTGGTAAAAACTATTCAGATTGTCTGCAACATTTGGTGCATATGGATTCATAGAAATAATCTTATCTTCAGATAAACCCCTTTCCAGCCTTCCCTCACTATTAATAGTATTGCATCTCTCACCCAGAATATCTGTGAAGCTTTTGTTAAGACGATGAACTCCAAACCTCACACCAATAACACCATGCAATCGGAAGTTGCTCTCCGATTTCTTCTGTGTTCTAACCTCAACCAGTGCAACTGTGAGATGTTGAGACTCCTCACAATGATCATAGATGTGTGCTTTAATAAGGCCACATCTAAATCGGGCTTAGGACTGCTTGACTGAGAGTGGTCTTCGATGTGGGTCAGTGGCGATATCTTTTCTTGCATCTGATAAATTAAATACTTTTTCCAAAGGATTGCTAACGGCCTCTCACTGGGCAAAAAAGAACAAATTGTTGCATATCAAAATATTGAAATATGTATTGTCCGAAGCACGATATTCTCCATTAGTTATCCTATCTTAGTATACGAAGGAAACGCCATAGCCAATAGCGCTTGTGTCATCTACCTCATGGATTTCAAGGAGGTAAATGGTATAACCACCTTATCTTTTGTCGGACTTCACCATTAAGATTGCAAAAATCATGTAACGACCCGACTCACAGTACCATTGCTGAGGCAATGCCTCCAACATTGTGTTATTAGGCCAATCACAAATAACCTCATATGTTATCCCTAATTCAATATAAAATGTCACAAAACAGTTGCTGATGACGACAAGTGCTGTGGCTGCGATGTATGATGAATGGCATTTGCAGACCAAATTACTTGTCACTCGGACTTTCAATCATGCACGTGCTTGCGATTTATTTTGATTTGTGCTCACTTTTTTTTTTTGGAAAAGGAATAAGAACCTTACCATTAATATTAACGATAGTACTCGGATGACAACCCCATCCGATAGGAATTACAGTAGATTTGTGCTCACTTCGTTCACTCTTGCTACGCCTGTTTCTTCGTATCCATTTTTCCCCGCAGGGATGCAACACTGATGACTTGAGTTTCTGTTTTGTGCCCAATTTGCTTTTGTTTTTACCATGGTTTTTGGATTTAAAAACGCTTCCCCAAATATAGAACTAGAAGTAGCTTAAGCTTTCCTTCTTGCTGTTCACCAATATGGAGTTGGATCCGATGCTGAATGCAGGAGATCAATTCTAATACAGAAAAACTATATAGTTTTATTCAAACTTCATATCCAAACAAAGAGAAAAAGGGGTGGGCTAAGGTTGTATGGGAGGAAATTTTTATTTTTATTTTTCTGGTTGGTCGTGTTGTTGTGGGGTTGGTTTTGGGGGGGGGGGGGGGGGGTTGAGAGGGGGTTTGGTTAGTTAAGTGTGGAAGATACACGTTCTTAATAGCAGGAGAATATCACCTGTTCTATTTTGATAGTGTAGGAACACTAGACTCCCAAGACCATACATCAGACGTGCAACTTACACTGTCGCTCATAACACCGTTCTTCATACTGCCATTAAGATTGTCGAAATTTTCAAGGCCAAGGGTTGGATGTTGTCCTGAAGTTGTTAATCCAGGATATGATGAATCATCTGCATGTACGGTGATCATCGGGGAGACATTACCCACCCGGCACATATTATGACTGCTAAATGGCTGGGGAGCGCTTAAGTGATTTTGAAGAAGATGATTCAGACTGGAAGTTATCGAGCCAGAACCTCGGGCAACCACATCTTCAGCCAACTTCACCTAAAAATCACAGTAGATAAATCACTTAGCATGACACATTTCCACTGAATTAATTCAATTGAACGTCCTGTACAACCAAAAAATTTGTTTCGATAGAACACATGCACATGAATGCAACAGTGCTACTATTTCAACAGGATGCTCTTATTTGTGGACTTTCTTTTACAAATCAAACTACCATGAATGTTTCACCACCGTATGTGTTTGTACATGTTTCTGACTTGGAGAAAACGACGTAATCTCCGAGCCAAAGCTAGCGAGATTTTATGGGTTTTTCCCTTTCGTTTGCACGAGCCCTTGAAGTTCACTTCTACCCTATCAATTTTGTAACTGTTCTCTCTCTGCTCAAAATATATACTTGTGATATACAAATTTCTAAACAAATATTGTCCTTTTGGGGGAAAAGAATGACAATCAAATCTAGATACCTTGGCTCTCAAAGCTTCCACATCAGACTTGAGCACGCGATTATTTGTTGTGGCATCTTTAAATTGTTGAGTAGCATCAGTTAGTTGCTTGAACAAAGATGAGTTTTCTCCTCGCAGTTGGTCCACCTGAAAAAATGTACATAATTCAGCGAAGTAAACCAGGCGCAACTCCAATGTAAGCATGTTGTTTTAAGCACAGAAGAGGAAAGAAGAAAATGTCTAATCAAAACTAAAAACGATAACATAAATGTATACACAGCATGCATACCTGTTCAACTAAGCCTCCCAATCTAGAAAAGAAATGAGAAAAATCAACTAACGGGCTCAGCAATGTGAATCCGTTTTTCAGGTGTCCTCTATCCAAACACATGTTCTTCAATAAATTCCAAGCGATCAAGTCCTTCCTCGCTACTTCGCCATTCGCACCATATTATTCTAGGTCAATCAATCTCTACCCTTATTTGCAGAATTCTGGCAAGAAGCTCATGAATCTCCTTCAGATTCACGAATTTGACTCCCAACTTGGGATCTTGTTGGGATTGCGACCCAGGTAGGTTGGGATCACTAACTCAAATAGCCGCAAGTTCTTTTCTGTTCCTGGCACTAATGTATCCATCCTTGATGGAGATGCTTTCTATCGGTAAAGGAAGTTAGGGTTTCAAAGAGAAAGAGGAAGACGGAGCAGATCAGGCCTTGGGACAAGATAAAGTCGTTTCATATTAAGGTTCTGATATATACTAGGGACTGCGTGCTGTCACTTTTCTGAGAATCTTTGCTGAGCGGTACAGCGAGTGACAGAGGCCTATGTTACATGGACTCTTCAAAATGCGTGAAGTACCGTGTCAGATGCTCGACACTTGGACATGGGGATCAGATATGTGTTCGACACATCTCATAGAATGTCACTAAAAATGCTATCTTAAAGTGTTTGTTTTAATTCGTTATTACTTTGAAATTAATTAGATTTCAATTAAAACAATGTGCGTCATAGTAAAGACGATGTTACCCAAGGAGGTACTAAAAAAATAGTAATAGATAGAATTTTTTTTCCGTATCCCAGTGTATTGGGTTTTGAAAATGAGATGAATCCGACACTTTGACACGTATCGACTTGGACACTTGTACCGAGTCCATGTAACATAAGTAGAGGCCAAAGGTTGTGAAAGGATACATGGTTTGATTGGCCACGTCAAGCTCTTTTACAGACATAAGATTGAACTAGCTAAAACCTCAAGTTATGCACAAGAAGGGAGGTAGTTAATTATGAAGTGGGGGAAGGGAGGTCGTGGGGGAAGGGGGGTAGGATAGTTAGAGGTCATTGGGTTGAAGGTTACTTTCTAACCAATTATAATTTAACACCAATTTAGTTGTATTTAGAAATGAAAATTTCTATAAAAAAAGGATTAGAGGTTTAGAAGGCAAAGACACTATCAATGAAATCCAAATATAGAGAGTATAGATTTCACGGTAGGTTAAAAATTAATAAACATTTCTGAAATTATCTAATTTATGTGAGACAAATATTTTGTATACATATTTTGCACATATATACGTATACATACCAATAATAGCATAAATTATAAATAATTGGTATTTATTCAAGCCGCTCCCAACTCATATCTTCTAGGTATTTATGCTCTCCGCTCTCGCACCAGCTCTGCTAGGTAGCAAGGACATGGACACGTGTCCGACACCGGACACCACAATTTTCAGAAAAAAATAAATTTTGGCTACTGCAGGACACTGAATTTCTCTATATATATATATATATATACACGTGTACACGCGCGCGCACACACGCACACACATATATAATCATCAATTGAAGCAACTGAATTTCGTTCCAAAATAGATTATAGAGAAAGATAGTGACATGAAATAGTCTCAACAGTAACTAGAAAGAAGGGGAAAAGGCATGGGACCAAAGGCATGAAGGAGAGGTCACATATAGTCATATAGGTCTATAAATTAGGTCGGAAATGTTGACTTATCTTCCTCTGGACTGGTAAGCTTAGATTCCTTTGGTAACAAAAAAGAAAGATAAGAGAAAGGGATGAGAGGAAAAGAAGAAGGGTAACTTTGGCTGGAATCTAACGAGATCCTTCGGCAAGAAGCTCGGTTGTCTGTCTGCTTCATCTTCTTTTCTCTTGGTTAGGCAGGCAACAGCTGCATAGAGGAAGACTTAGAAGACAAAAGGTGTGGATTGATCTGATTATGGTTTGGCTTAATAGGTCATTTCTTAAAAGACTCCAGATTTGTCAATTACTACATACTGGCCCAGAAATAAGTTTGAAATATTGTATTTTAGGCCTAAACGTGTGGACAACTATGCAAGAGGTCCCTAATTGATGTCCGCTAATTCAAATAAAAGAAAAAATAATCGAACACCGTTGAGAGGTGTTAGACGTGCTTAGAGGTGTCGGTGAGGTATCGGTGTGTCGCTAGGTATCGGATACCATACCTCAACTCATATGAGGTGTCAGTGCTTCCTAGCCGCTCCGTACAACTAAGCCTCTACCTTGTCTTACCCCATCAGTGTGAAGCCAATCAGTTGTCCTCACTAAGGCATCTAAAAGCCCACTTTATATGTGACAAAACAATCCCATATAATATCCTTGTCTTTCCCTGAGTTGGTGACATTCCCACTTAACTTCCACAATCCTTATCCTAACCTTCCTTCTGTGGCCACTCATTAATGGTCGTCTTATGTGCATGTTGCTAAGTACCTAAGTCACCCACCATTCAGAACCAAACATGATTCCTGGATTACGGCCATCATTTTCCCTGCAACTTAAGAGGAATGCTGCAACCGCATACAACACCCCAGAGGCACACCTCCACTTTAACCAACCTTTTCTTACTCTATAGGCCACATCCTGATCAAATCCCACCCTCCTATGATATGAATCCTAAGGAAATATACATCCGGGCAGACAAATTTATATACATTTATATTTCAATGTGAGTGTTGCTGCGATTATGCTCCATGCACCCATGAGACTATTTTGGGACAGAAATTGACACTACTGCATACAAAAATTCAAAAAACACACAACATTGGAACCAAAGACGTGACCATTCCACCTTTTTCTCTTCATTTAAACCATCTCGTTTTCGGTATAAAATAAGGGAGTTCCCTGAACCAAACTCTCCATGCTAAACAAAAATCATGTGAAAGGAAATTAGGTACCTGCTGCTCAAGATCTGCTAAATGCGCTTGTTTTCTTCTCCTTGAGCGCCTTGCTGACTCCCTGTTTGAGACCATTCTGAAACCATATTAACCATTTCAGTTAGGTCAGATCAATATCCTATTTATGCGTATTTATATTCTTAAACATCCTACCTTTTAATGCGCTTTATATCAACAGGATCAGTGCTCTGCTCACATGAGCCAGCTTCCATATCTAGGTCATCATCATCTGATTGCTCAGGCGATGAACCACTGGTAGCTCCCATTGCTTGATTATTTCTACTTTCGGGTTTGATAGCTGAAGTTGGACTCCCAACTGGCCCAATATAAATATATCCCTTGGTCAATCCACAAGACAGTTAATTTAAACTTCACGGGGTTTGCATACAAGCAAGCAACTGTTTTTTGGAGGAAAGCTGTGGTTCATATTTATATCTTGAAGAAACTTTTGGGTTTGGTAGCTGAAGTTGGACTCCCGACTGGCCCAATATAAATATATCCCTCGGTCAATCCACAAGCCAGTTAATTTAAACTTCATGGGGTTTTGCATACAAGCAACTGTTTTTTGGAGGAAAGCTGTGGTTCATATTTATATCTTGAAGACAATTAAACGACATGAAATATGCGATGCTTGCCAAAGGAATTCTTATTCTGATGGAGACTGTGAATAGTAATAGACACATCCACATTCAACTACACAGGCGCGCACACATGCATACTTTCACACCTCCAAGTGACAACGTTCATACCGCATACTGATGACTGGAAATCAACAGTGACCGAAATGTTGGAGTGCTTGGAAGTCAGATTTTGAGACCATTGAGGGGCCCCTGTTAGTCCACCACAACTTGAAAAGCCATTCATCATCTCCTGCTATTTCAAAAAAGTAAACATATCATTTTGCTAAGCCTAAGATAAATAGATGAAGAATCATCCAGGTGTAACATTTAGTTGCATGCTGCTGATGGAGGTATCTTTCCTTCCTAGTCTATTTCTATTTCAGCATCCAGAAATTCTGATACTTTATTTCTACTTCAAATTCTTCTTTGGGGCCACTCTGATTAACCAAGACATCCATTTTCTAGACTAACGCAATTGTCCTGCACCAACTTCCATACTAATAATGACTAAGCACTAGCAAGATGTGCTCTTACTTTAGTCCGTTCGAAGGATTTATAGGTCCCATTGTAAAGCCAACAGTTGTAGATGAAACTTCGTGAGAAATTCAACGAACTCTATATTCTTTTCATGGCTGATGGTGCATAAAAAATTTTGGAACTACTAGAAGTCCAACAGTATTAAACAAATCTATTTTCCTACATAGTGAACTTGAAAATAGTGATGGAGTGAGCTCAAGGAGCTAGGATAAAGTCGTTTAGAGTACAATTACTTCATGAGCAGGCATTTCATCTGGAAACCTTATTTTCAGATTCTTTAGGAATTGTGCTGTCATTATCTGTTCTACTAGCATTAGATTTGCGAATAGGCTATACCATCATGTATTAAGTGCGGTCGACTGAGCCTATTCCTTTTACAGGGACACTATTAACAGAGGTAAGGGGAGGAAAAGATATGCACTTTTAATTACAATAATGACATCTTATCTTACAAAATGTTCATTGGTTAAAACATACACGGGGGGGTGTTGTAGTCAATAAGATGATGTAAGTTTGGACCCCAACAAAGTTAAGAAAAGATGATCAGCATTCATTATTTCAATGAAACATAATGAATTGACCCCTTTGTAGGAAAATCTGTAAAAACCCGGTCAACGGCCCCAGGGCAATGCCTTCCTCAAAAGGGCTAACCAAAGTAGGTACTTCGAGGATCTTTGGTAAGCTCTTATAAGAGCAATCTCACAATGTCCCGCTAAGGCTCGATCGTACCTTGCTAAGGCTTGATCGCAATAACCCAAAATCTTCCTCTCTTGTCAACATGGGATTTACTCGGCTCACCCTTTGTTGCCCAACATCCTCTTGACGTGGGATATACACAAGATGCCTTCCTTTGCCTCAACCATCGCCAACCAGACTAGATAGCCCAGCCCAAGGTTTCGAGAACCCGGCTCTAATAAGATCTAGAACGACCCGATCTACTGGCCCACCAAGCGCAATGCCTCCCTCAAAAGGGATACTTCTAAGATCATAGCCCATAAGCAAGGTCTTATAAGGGCAATCTCATACAATCCACGTCTGATGAGAGATATAACAAAATCATTTGTGGAGAGCACCAGAGTCTGATTTTCTATGCTGAGCCACAAAAACAAAACTCACATCAACGTGGAGTGCAGATTTAGCTTCTTGACATTTCTAAATCTTTCTTGTAATTCTGTATACAGTGTGTCTTATTTGCTTCGCTGTGAAACAGCTCTTTGTAAAATATTGTGGAGAAAGGTGTGCCTGCCTCAACAACATATACCAATTTATATGATGAAAAAGAACTAAGTATACCATATACTAATTCATATGGTGAAAAATGCAGAACTAACAGTTTTGCCATATACAAACTTTTAAAAGGAGAAATTAAGGGTGTAAATAATTGGTATAATAGGAAATAGAAAGGTTAATCAAAAGACGGTGCTCTGGCTTAACATATGACTGTTAAACAGGCAACTGATGGAAAGAAAACAAGGAAGCTCCACTCACACCATATCTCTAATAACGTAAATGTAGGATCTAAGCTTGCGATAGGCCAACCAATAGTGGATATCAATTACGGTGGGGTAAATCCACTCTCTATTTCACAAATAAAGGCATTGGTGGCATTTTTCCAAATCTTTTTGCGAAGGAAGGGTGTCGATTTAACCTCACCCTATCTTTAAGTAAACTTTAAAAGGATAAATAACCTGTTATTTTCAAATATTTTCTATATTCATGAAAGTTGAAAATATATCGTGATTAAAGATGGGTCTTCGGCTGCTTTCTCATGAATTTAGATATGAACCGCCACGACAGTGACTACTGTATATCATTGTTGCTAATTATATGAACCAGAAATGTCTTAAAAGCAATATAGAGATTGATATTGACTCATTCCTACCAAATAACAAGCAGGTGTATACTTACATTTTCTTTGTCGAGATAGATGACTAACTTCAAAGATAATCATGACATATTTAGACCATAAAATTCAGAGACAATAAGTTTAAACAAGTACACCATAATATTAGATAATAAACACCAGAATACTTTAATGGATGTAGTCGTACTGTCGAGATTCTCCTAGTAACTGCAAATTGTGCGTAATTGATAGGAATGGAGCCTAAAACCCAAAGCTAGTATGACAGATTATGATCTGATTGCTTATTTAATAGCATTCCATTTATAATTGGATTCTTTGCTATCACATCATAACAAATGGCATTCGTTAACCATCATATTTGTGATCGTGGTGGATGAAACTGATTTTAGGATGATTAACTGGAGCACACGGAGATGGATAGATCTAAATAACTGGATACATACTTATTCACAGACTTGAATAAACTTGGATAGTCATTAGCTGGACCACATGAAGATGGATAGATCTAAGTAACTGAATACGAATGACAATAGATCTTCTTTACAGACTTCAATAAAATTGGACAGTTACCTAGTAGGCTATAGCATGGTTCATCAAGTATGTTAGTGTATTGAACAAAAACACCTTGAGACAGCACTGGGACAGTGATAGTAGCATCTCATGGACTATTAACATACAAAGTCCTCAATCCTGGGAGAATCATGTACCGCAGGGTCTCTATGCATCTTGTTTTGATATACCAATGGAGTGAATTTTACTGTGATTCAAACCCTCAAATTGTTGGTGACTGCGTCGTTGTAATGTAGGAGCATATATTCTTGTTGGGAATTTCACATTTCTTGTGAAAAAAGGAGATATCAGCATGAGAAGATTTATTTATGCTTGATCGTTGAGAAGCATGGCCATGTCCTTTAGTAACTAGTGTCAATATGACACAATCATAGTAACAAGTATCATATACCTTAGGGTAATTTACAGAAATGGTCCTCTATCTATTTCAATAATATGCAATCAGTCCGGTATCTATTAAATGTCTTGAGGTAGTCCTTTATCTATCTTTCTATGATCTTTTAGTTCTTGTCATCAAATTTCACCGTCATTGTCAAATTGAGATACAAAAATCACGGATTTAACACAATTTTGACCCGATTCTTCTCCCCAATCACAAGACTCGGCAATTTTTACCCGTACCCGCAGGTCTACCCAATCCACCTAAAAAACACAGGCTCGGGTACATATATGTGAGACGCGCTGAAAGTAGACTCGTACCCAAACCGAACTGTAATTTTTGGTTAAATCCGGGTTAGTATGGGTTACTCAGGATACCCGGATTTTCAAAGTATATATACCCTTTTTGTGCCCTAACCCTTCATTTTCTTTTATTTCTCACTTCTCCTCTCATCTCTCTCCATTCATCTTTGTTGCCACCACCCCATCCTTCTCCCCGGCCCCCGCCTCCTTCCTGATCTGCTGCTGCCGATCAACCGAGCCGACCGACTGATCGTCAACCCCCTTACTCGAGACTGACAGTCGACTGACCGCCACTTGTCAGCCCCCTTGGGCCCCTCACTCTTCAACGCCACTGCCGTCGGCCACCTCCTGCTCAGTTGCCGCTGCCACCTTCCCGATCTACTGCTGTTGCTACTTTCTATATCCCTCGATAGTGAGTCCGCCACCACTACTCGGAGGCTTCTCTCACACTTAAATATTTTTTTCCCCTTTTAAATTCATAAGAAATTTGGTCATTTACCCGCAGGCAATACCCGACCCGCATAGGGAGGGTATGGGTTCTTAAAAGACTGCCCAGAAAAAACAGATTAAAATTTACCCGACCCATTTTTATCTGGACCCAACCGGTATTACCCATACCCTGCGGGTATAGCCGTTTGCCAAGTCTACCAAGCACCACCCTGTACCAAAACGCCAGCACATAAATTCCCCCATTGTCGTCATCACCGCTAGTTACAAAACCCTAGGTGAAATGTCGCCGTTACACACCACCCACAAACACGCCCACACCACCCACACACCAAGCGCGCACACACGCATTCGCACACACTGATCATAGCCCTAAGCTAAGAAGCACAGATATCAGTGCTGGTGGACATACAGGGATACGTTATTTTTTGAAAAAATAGGAGTTATGGCAAAAAATTTACTAACACATTATTTGCGTGTAACAAATATGATATTATTAAAAACAAACAATTAGATAGTTTGCTAATTTGGTGGGCTGCTTTAGAAATATAGAAAGGGCATAACCCAATATGGTAATAAAGTTTACAAATTCCGTTATTTCTTGAACGTATTGGGAATGTTTTAAAAGATTGTCGGTAAAGCTAGAACTGAAAGTTGGATATAGCTGTCACCCTATCTTATAAACTGCTTCACCCTACACAAAACCTCTAATTTACAACATTGACAGAGTCATCAACGATAGCTCTATTTTAAGAAGCTGTTGCGGATGTCGCCTGTTGCCGAACATCGCCAGTTGCCGCCACTGCCAGAAGACCATCGTTGCTACTAGCGCTCTTCGACGTAGGTTATTCCTTCTTCTTTACCTTCTTTTCATCTCTTCTCCTTCATCTTCTACCTCTCTCATGTCTGCCAAAAAACCCTAAATGCGTATCCCTCTTGTAGCGTAGTCGTACCCAAGATCCAAATTTCAATTATTAAAAAAAAAATGGACACGCACCCATGCCTCACCCGAATGCCGGTGCTTCACCCAAACTGCAGCACGCGTGCTTCACAGGTCCCCGGCTATTGGAGGATCTCGATATAGATCCAATTGTGTTACCAGATACTTGATGGCAATCTTATAAGGATTGGGTTGGTTGTGGTGGATTAGCAAGGCTGGTTACGATGGCTTGGGATGGATTTGGTAGCACGCACGACAATGGTAATGGGTGAAAGGTCGCATCGATTTTTTGGTTGTGGGCGATCGGGATGGTAGTGGTGGTGATGGCGGATTGAGATGGCAGTGGTGGAGCGGATGGAAATTGTAGTAGGTAGTGGTGGGGCAAATGGTGATGGTCTCTGTAGCACAGTTGCGGCAGTTTGGTAAAGCACCGACACCGAGTGTGCATCGGGTGCAGGTGCGGTTTGGGTGTGGCGTGGGTGCGTGTCCAACATTTATGATTAATCGTTTTAATTTCCTAAATATCGGGTGTTGCTGCTGCTTAGATAAGGATTGAGCGCTATCAGATACTAATGGGATGAAAACGGAAATTTTAAAAGAATTTTAAGCGAGCAAAACATAAAAAATGAGTTTTGGGGAGTCAAATCTTGAATAATAGAACATTTACTTAAAGAACCTAAATCGACAGACCATTAAAGAGGGGTGAGACTCAGAGAGAGAGAGAGCAGCAGCGTCAGTGCCGAAGTAACGACGACTGACCACCCACGACCAACCGTACCACTGGAGACTCCGACAACCATCCGAAACCACCGCGACCACTAGCAAAGAATTTGAGAGGAGAGAGACGAGGAAGCAGCAGCCACCGACCAATGGCAGCACCATCGATGGCCTTGAGTATAAACCAAAAAAAAAGAAACAGAAGAAGAAGAAGAAGAAGAAGAAGAAGAAGAAGAAGAAGAAGAAGAACTTTGGCAATGGTGAACACGGCAGCAATGGTGGACATGGAGGCGACAGCCAACGCAACAGATTTGCCGTTTGTGTCTTTGCTTCTCTGAGTTTTGTCTTCCTTCACTAGAGAATTCTTTTTCTTTTGTTGACTCTATGACTTTCTGTCTTCATGGAATCTTTTGGATCAACTTTATCTAGTTTTACTCAAGGAAGGAGCAACTCCATGTGTTGTGGGGTTTTGTATGTGTGGCCTTCGGTAGCGCATGTGTGCAGCTGTATTGGATTAGTTCTTACATGAGTACATGTTTAAATGACCCACAACGTCCATATATTTGTACAAGAGCTCACTAAACATATATATTTCAAATGCAAATATTAATTATTTAGAACTAGTAAAAATTGTCGTATCCTAGTCGTACTGGATCCTGTTCCTTTTTTTTTTATATGCTGTAACAGCGTACCCGTACCGGTATCCATGTCCATGCTTCATAGGTGATGGTAATGGATGTTGGTGCGGCCGACAGTTGACAGGGAGGGAGAGGGAGCAACAAGGTATGGGGTAGTCACCGGAGGGGGTTAAATGTTCAGTGAGTTCACTCACTTAGTTCTTGGCTTGTTGAAGGGACTCAGGAAGTTGACTCGTGAATCTGGTATCCATTTGGTCTTTTTATTTTTTTATAGACCTATTGATATTATGCGGTTTTGTCCTCCATTTTGACCATAAAACCTTCCAAATTGACAAAAAAGATCGCATTAACGGTAGATAAAGGACTACATTGTAACATCTAATATATAGTCAACTAATTGCATATATTTTGACCATCAAACTGTCCAAATTGACAAAAAAGATTGCAGACCGGTAGATAAAGGGCTACATTGGAACAACTATTAGATAGTCAACTGATTGCATAGTAACCCAACAAATTAGTGAACGGACTAACTGCACTTTATTAGCAGGCTAAGGCGATATTATGTGGAAAAGGTCCTTGAATTAATTACTTGTTATGGTTATTGAGGATCAAGATCGACATCTCGAAACATGTTTTTAACGTGTTCAATCCGCCCAAAACACAAAAAAGGTACACAATTTACTGGTTCTCAACTGCTCATATATTTTGAATCTGTTGGAAAAGCAAAGCCTACAAAGCTCATATATTTCCGCTTTTCTAGAAATTCTTTTGGGGAGGTTTATTCCGTCAAATGACCAAGCTACCCTACATGTGTAACACATGCCATACCACGACATCATATGATGACGTAGACTTTGGTTCTTAGCACTCGATACTATACAGAACACGTGAAAGACTACTATTGTTTGGAGTTCGTTTTCCGTGTTGACGAAACCACAGATGATAATTACTCATACCCGTTTATTACTACTACAAGATGAAAAGTAAGCACAGAGAGAGAGCGAGAGAGAGCAGACCTGATTTCTGAAAGGGAAGCTGAGATCGGCGACCCTTTTAGTGTTATCGTGGACACCGAAAAGGCCGTCGGTGTAGGCGAAGACTGCAGGTGCTCTCTGACTCTGGTTCTGGCTCCGGATTTTGTCATCCTTAACATCGGCGATGTCGGCAACGGTGCTGCTATGCTTGAATAGCTCCTCGAGAGCCAGCTCGGAGGCGCTTCGGTTCATATCACCGGCGGTGAAGATCGTCGAGTCTTTCTTATCCATCTTTGACCCCGCCAAGTGTGATCTCGAAATGATTCCTTCACCTGGAAGTTAAGAGATTAGGGGTGGGGAGGGAGAGGGAGAGAGAGAGAGAGAGGGAAAAGGAGGAAAGAGTGCGAAGCAGGTGAATGATTGTTATTATTATTATATTATATTATATATATATATATATTATAACAATAATAATTATTATTATTATAATAGAGAAGGCAAGTAAAGACGAAGAAGCCAAAGTGGCTTCGTGAAAGTGAAAGCAGGATGGGGGCCCGCATTTCCCTCCACTTTAAGCCTGCCAACTTCTCCTTAGTGACCACGTCTAATTGCCAAGTTTGCGCCGTTGCACCACAATAGACGCATATTTTTAACCATAGTTACGAATATCGTACCGTAATTTGTATTAATTTTTTTATGAAATAATACGTTCCGGTATCGATACCTTTTTGGTACCGTCTCAAAATTTTTATTAATATTATATATATGTAATATTCATTTATTTGCGAAATAACTATATATACATATATTTTCTTACTCACAGCTGCTCTAGAATAAAATATTTGTCCCATAGAGCTTGAATTATCTTAATTTCCAAATAAATTATTAGTTTCCAAATAAGTTGTTTATTTGGCTATTTGTTTAATAATAACATATTTTTCTAGATAAGAATAAGTTGTTTATTCAATAATATCATTTTTAGGTTCAAGAATAAGATATTTTCTGGGTGTGCGCGCGAGCATGTAATTGAAAGAATATGATCAAAGCTTTCAGGTTGAAGCATATCAAAGCCAAGTAAATATTAAAAACTTATCAAGAAAGATTTTACAAATTGTATTGATATTTATGAATAAGAGATTACAGAAGCTTTGATTAGTATAATATAACTTAGAGTGTTTTTCTATTTAGTCTTTATATGGTCAATTTATAAATTTTCTAACAAAATTTGTCGCTTTAATATTTTCTAAGAGACCGGTACAAAACACACTATCTCGGCCGGTAAGCACTTCTCGGCCGGTAACACTTGTACCGGCCGGTACAACCGGTACAGAGCGGTATTTTGATCGGTACAAAATGTGAAGAATACCGTACTAGTAAAAGACAAAAACGGTATGTACCGACTGGTACGACCGGTACCGACACGGTATTGATAACTATGTTTTCAACTCAAAGTCTCAAAGGGCTAGCTGAAAATGACACAGTTATTTGTCGGAGCTAACTCCTCGGTCAGCTCGTTAAAGTCTCCTTTACGACCGGAGTTTAATTTAAAACTAGTTTTGATCCTGTGTGTTACACACGAAAATAACATCTATTTAAATACTTATTGAGAGTTTTAATATTTGTATACCTCATAATAACTACAAAATTGATAACAACAATAAGATAATCAAAATTTTATTTTTACCTTTTTAAACGAGTTTTTCTACTAATTTTTATCGTTAGAATGAACTTGAGTAATAATTGTTCATTTTTAGTGACAAATGATGACGAAAAATAGTGTATAAAATAATAGAAATAG
Source organism: Escallonia herrerae (assembly GCA_033070095.1). NCBI lineage: Eukaryota > Viridiplantae > Streptophyta > Magnoliopsida > Escalloniales > Escalloniaceae > Escallonia > Escallonia herrerae. Next base: position 27,204 of record JAVXUP010001850.1, on the reverse strand, counting down.
TATTTCCTAACTAATAGCAATTGCAGTGATAATACTAATAATAATAACTCGCGTGTTGAGGTTGTATTACTCAGTACTACCAAGAAAAAAGTAACAACACATTATAAATGATTGAAAAAAATAAGAGCGTAAATTATATACTCCATCCGTCCCTAAAAAATTGATCATATTTTCTTTTTGAACATCCCACAAAAATTGATCACTTTTGAATTAGGAAAGATTTTGTAAGTATTTTTACATATTTACCTTTTTATATTTTTTTGTTATATTTCTCTCACCACATTTAATTATCTACCAATTCATTTTCTCTCTCCTGACCCACAACTTTAGACTTTTTATTCTATTTCTCTTTCTATATTTAACACTCTACCAACCAATTTTCTCTCTCATGACCCACTCTCTTCCCCCTCTCTCTAAAGGGTAAAATGAGAAAGACACACAATATATAATCTAAATCCTTAATATACGTGTAAAGTCAAATTGATCACTCTTTTAAGGATGGAGGGAGCATTAAACTTGCAATGAAATAAAAGGAGATTAGGGTAGTTTAAGAGAAAAACTGATGAGAATATTTGTGTTTTCCTAAATAATAAAAAATTAAGATTAAAAAATATATAGAGAATTACTTTGTCAAAATATAGGAATTAATAGAATTGTAAAGATATAAATATAATTTTTGAGTGAGACATGTAGACATAGAAGAGATAAAAATATAACATTTACATAATTGGTTAAATTTCAAATGGAAAGAATGAATTCAAATGAGAGAGAAAGAGAGAGAGAGAGAGAATGAATCCAAATCATTATTAAAAGGTAAGTAAATTTAAAATATTAAAAATATGAAAGTCTATAGGACGAATTAAAAGAGTATCTAAGTTAGCGATGACTTGACAATATTATCTCAGTTTCAATTTATATATATATATATATATATATATATATATATATATATATATATATATATATATATATTTCAGGCTCGTTTAATGAACTTAAAAACTCTTGATATTTAACGCTAATTCATGAGTGATATGACTCAAATATAAATTTCTAATCATTGGAGGACACACTGCATTTTCAGTCAAATTCTGTCAAACTATCTTATCAAGAATTATGATTCTGGAAAAATCTTCAAAGATCGTGACGTGATCCTAACTGATATGTCCCCAACCGTCAGAATCTTAGATATACTCGAATTCTCCTACCTACCTACAAATGTAAAGGCGACGATTCTCATGTACGCAAACAACCATAAGCACAGGCTCACAGTCTTTCATGCTTTTTCAGAGACTCTATTCTGCAGCTGCACTCTGAATTAAGCACCAGAGAGTTCTCGGCCGAAAACCCCACCCAACTGTCACTCGTTCTCTTTCTTGTAGGTCATCGTTCCAAAGTAGGGGTCTAGATTAAGTTTTTAGCAGCAACAGCATCCGTCGGATTCACTAGTCTAGGTGATTGACCTCAAGAAAGCCACATCGTAATTTTTTTCAGGATGGTTCACAAAGTGCCACCAGCAGTCAAGCCATCGAGGCCCAGCCATCGTCAAACAGTTTTCTTGCCATCAAACAGTCGAAAAAAAATAGTTCACAACTCAAAGACCGCCGCCACACAACGGCCTCCACTGCTGCGATCTAACGCAGTACCAATACATCAACAACCAATTGACCAATGAGATGGCTCTATGTTCCCACACACAGTAAGCCATTATCAGTCGCACAATCGTTGCCGCCACGAAGCTGCCAAAGCATTAAAAAAAACTAAGCAGTGGGAAATCCACCCTTCCTCCAATTCTGCGTCATCACGGACTTGGACAATGTGGCAACCGCGCAGCGACAGGATAACACCATGCCGTCGGGGCACAAGCCACGACCAACAGCGTAGCCACCACCATCCTAACAAGGTGCCGAAGGTCAACATTCATGACAAAATTCAGTCACCGTCGCCGGTCAAAGATCACAACAACTGTAACACTGCCATAACTCTTTGACGTCCTGTCATGGGCTGCCGCAATTAATATCTCTGCTCACCTTAGCCATCACAGAGCCATTGTCAAAAAGAAAGAAAAAAACAGAGTTAAAGGAAGAACAATGGAGCAACAACAGTGCTGCCAGCGCCAGCTCCACCACTGCCACGCATAGCCAGCAGATAGTTGTTCCATGGGTCAGAACCTAAAAGGATTATCCTCAAGGCACAGGGTCAAAACTGTAACTAAACAAACCACCACTAGGGGCGTACCATCGTAACCAGACACAAGCAATCGGTGGCGAAGCCCAGGCCAGGTAATACGTTGCGAGAAGCACCATCGCGGTCAGTCAGCCGTTGCCTGCTACCTATTCATTTAGATCTATGTCAGCAAAGGCATTGTCACGCGACCGTTGTACCAACATGAATCAGCACCCCCCATCCGCGATGTGTTGGCCGATGGGTCTTTTGCAGTCAGAACAACTCATTGCCGCTCGTTCTTTGCTTGACGTCGACGATGTGGTCTCACTGGCAGCAGTGGCAGCTGTGCTTCTGACGATGAAAGAAAGGGGGCATATAAGAAAAGGATAAATTACACACAGCACGCCTGAGGTTTACCCTAAACTACACGCGGACCCCCTTATCTTTGAAAATTACACTCTGCTCCCCCAGGTTTTTACCCGCATTTCACGGAGCTCCACAAAATTGACGGGGACCCTAACTCCGTCTAAAGATTCCTTGAGACCTTACTTTTTGGATTTTTCATCCCCAAACTGTCCTTCATTTCTTGAATAAAACCCCTTTTGCCCTTTAGGGTTTTTCTTCTTCTTCTTCTTCATTCTCTTTCTCTTCTAAAGACCCATTTCTTTCTCCTTCTTCCTCCCTTTCTTCCTTCAGTTCATTCTTTCCTTTCTAACAAAAAAATGTCAAGGTCAGGAAATAGTGAGGAATGGTTGGATCTAAGGTTTAACTACATAAGTTGCTAGTGTAGAAAGAGAGCAAGTCTTAGAATTGTTGAATCTGATAAGAAGCCAAGCCAGGGGAAGTTGTTCTTCACTTGTGCAAGTGGTGGATGTAACGTGTATAGTTGGTGCAATCCTGATAAAGCAACATTGAAGCCAAGTGGAAGGTCAATCATCTGTTCACCTGATGTTTATGAAGAAATTCAAATGCATGAAACCAATGAAGAATCAAGGATGCACTTGCTCGAGGCAAATGAAGCTGTAAGGAGTCAAACATTACAGCTAATTGAGTCTAATCAAGTAATGTTGAAGATGTTGGTTATTAGTTGTTTAATTTCCTCATGGATGTGTATGTTGATGATAGTTTTTGCTATTAACAAATGAGGAATGTGGTGTATGGTTATGTAATGCAACCAATGTAGCCTTAAGAGAGAAATGGTACTCTCTAATTTTCTAGGGTTCATGTAATGAATGTAATGATATTTGAATGAAGTATATATGGCTGCAATGAAATTTTCTAGGGAAATAAATATGTTGGTTATATATTTTCTAGGCAAATGAAGAGGTTGGTTATCTATTTTCTAAGCAAATGGAGTATCTATGCCTTCTTAAGGGGGCTTGTGGTTTGTGCACATTGCCCAAAGAGCACAAACAATCAACTTGCTCAAATGGTCCAACCACAAAATGCAAGTCACAACCTGCTCAATTCAATGTCCAAGACAATACACAAACCAAGTCCCAAACATAACTACCAACATGCTAAAAAATATGATTGTTCAAATACACAACCTGCTCCAACCATGCACAAATTCTACCAGCTGCAATTTTCAAACTCAAACACAAGCACAACCAGCCCTAACCAATGCTTCTAACACACTTCACATTCTGTGCAAATAAGTAAGATCTCAAAACTGAGCAACATACTGAAACTGAGTACACATTAGCTCAATAAGAATATCATTCATCATCCAAATGTTAACATTGTGCGAATAGAGTTTACATCATCCAAATATTGATAAACATGATTAAAAGCATTAATGTTGACTAAAACCTAAAGTTTACAATTTGAATATTGTAGTCAACCTAACTGTAACCTACAATTAACCTATTCCCACTGTGACTTTAACTTCAAAAACTTGTCTTCAGTCACAGCAATCAACACCATTTTCAAAGTCTTCAATAAGCTTCACAAAAAGAATCTGTACAGTTTCTGAAATTTTCACAAAATGAATCTTCACCATGTATGTACACAAAATGCTGCACACTAGCAGCAGCTAAGGCATGGTTCCTTGACTAGGACCCCCCACAGCAGGTCTTCCCTGTTCAAAAATTTAAAAAACTACATTTAGTCAAAAGTAAACTAAATCATAGTAAACCAAAATCAAAACCATAGTTAGTATACTTACATCCATATTTATGCTAACTTGACTGCCTCTAACTTGATTGCCTCCAGTTTGGCTGCCACCAGCTGCAGCAGTGCCCCTACTAATGCCTCTCACAGGTGCCCTATGATAGGTCCTTTTGTTGTGCCCAATTTCCTTGCAAATTGCACATGTTATGGTGCATGACCTCTTGCCTTCCTTAGCAGGTTCATCAGCAGCCCTTTTCCTCTCTTTTCTTGGCTTCCAGGAAACCTTCTTAATGGTGGAGGTTGCAAGGGATCACCTGGAGCAGGCTGCCATTGGGACTCATCATGCACTGGGTGCATGACCCCACCATAGGTCTTCAAGTATGTGTCCCTACTGTAGCATACATCCATAAAATCTAATACTTCCATTCTCCTAGTATTGATGCATGTTGCTGAATGCTTGCAAGGTATGCCAGTTATATTCCAAACCCTACAACTGCAACTCCTCCTTTGAAGATCAACCACATGCACCTTCCCAAGATCAACCACCTCAAATTATGTACCCCCAGCACACATCACTATGTTACAATGCCTAGACTGAGCAATGGGTTGGTTGCATTTTTTCACAATCTTGAGAGCTACCTTACCATCCTAAGAAGCAGCATTTTGAAACCTTTCATGCACCTTGGACATCAACCTAGTTCTAATAGTATCAACCAAAGATAGCACATGTTTTCCTCTTAAGTTCCCTAGCCAATTATTGAAGGACTCAACAATGTTGCTAGTTACATGCTCATTCTTAACAACATGGTCAAAAGTGTGCCTAGCCCAACTCTCTAACCTATGCCCACTCAACCACTCAGCTGCTTCTGGTGAGCAGTCTTTTATTTAATCCAAGGCAAGGTTAAAGTCATCAACATTAGATGCCTTCACAGTAGCCCAGAAATATGTTTTCAACTTGATGCCAAGGTACTTAGCCTTGAAGTTATAGTAGAGATACCCGCAGCACCTCCTGTGACTTGCCTATGGTATGATCTCAGCTAAGGCATTCTCAATACCCTTTTGGCCATCATACATAAATACCCATGGCTTAGCCCTAGAACCATCCCCAATGATGCTGAATAAATGATGTAGAAAAAACCTCCAACTTTGTGTGTTCTCACTCTCAACCACAACAAAAGCCACAGGGAACACCCCATTATTCCCATCAAGACCCATAGCAGACAATAACACACCTCCAAAAGGCCCATTGAGATGACATCCATCAACTGCAAGAAAATGGCCTACAAGCATGTCTAAAGCCATCTTGGATAGCTATAAATGAGAAGAAAAGCCTATGGAAGTGAGGCGAATCCAAGTTAGGACTAACCCTCTGAGTTTCAAGCTTGAACAAGCTACCAGGGTTAGTCCTCATCACTTCATGCCCATACCTCCACAACTTCTTGTATGACTCAGCATGAGACTAGGGCTGTATACGAACCGAGTTCAAGCCAAACATGGGTGTGTTCGAACTCGGTTCGTTTAAGTTTCGGCATGTTCGAGCTCGGCTTGTGTTCGTCAAGAGCTAAAATATTTTTGTTCGAACTCGACTCGAGTTCGTGACGGTAAAATTCGAGCTCGGCTCGTTCAACTCGTTTAACAATAATAGCCGAACTCGAGTTCTGAAACTCGGCTCGTATTCGTGTTCGGTTTCAATAAAATCCCTAAATTTACTCAAAATCCCCAAATCGTTCAAGCAATCAAGCTATTTTCCAATAATAAGTCAAAAACAAGAACGGAGATATAGAGGGATGCAAAATAAAAAAATACTGTAAAACAAAATCTTGATCGATCGGCGATGAATCTTTATGAATCAGCTCCCTCTTCAAGCCCTTGGCTTTGCGGCTTGGCAGTTCGAAAACATGCTTGAATCAGGCGACGCATGTTGAATCCGGCGACGGGCGATGACGGCGGCAAAGATGGATAACATGATTACCGTCTGTGAAGATAGAGAGAGAGAGAGAGAGAGGAGAGAGACGGGGGGTTATGTGCGACGATCTGTATGTGTGACGTATCTGTGAGAGATCGAGAGAGGGGGCTATTGTAGGATCTATGTGTGAGAGTAAGAGTGAGAGAATGAGACAGCAGATGGGGAGGGAGAGACGAAGGAGAGGATGCGGCTGTGAATCTGAAGATATGAGAGATTTAGGTTTAGGTTCAGACTTTTAGTTTATATATAGCTAGGGTTTCATGTTGGGCTTCATAAATTAAATTTAGCGATTGGGCTCATGTTGGGCTTCATAAATTAACTTTAGGGGTTGGCCTCTATTTTTATAAGTGGGCTTGGGGTTTTGGGCTCTATTTTTATAAGTGGGCTTGGGGTTTTGGGTTAATTAATTTTAAGGCATGGCCTCCAGGTTTAAATTTTAATTTATATAGTTTATGTAATTATTAATTCTTAAATATATTATAATTAATTTATTAAGTAGACGAGCTGTTCGCGAACAAGTTTGTGAACATTTTGGAATGTTCATAATCGGCTCGTTTAATAAACGAGTCCTAAAAAATTGTTCATATTCGGTTCGTATATTATAAGAACGAACATGAACGAGTTTTTAAGAGAACGAACCATGAGCCGTTCGTGAACGGCTCGGTTCATTTACAGCCCTACATAAGACCCCTCTATTTTTTTCTAGTGCCTTCCTTTTGGCCCTATAGAGCTGTATTCTATGGGCCTCTACACCAAACTTCTTAGCCAACAATTCTTGCAGACCACCCAAACTAATGTCAGGATTTCCCCAAATGTATTTAAACAGCTTCTCTGAGATCCAAGTGGAATTGGCTTCTTTGTTAGTAGTGGCCATTACACAAGTGTGTTCAGGGCCATACTTTTTAATTTTAAATGTTGTGCCATCAGGGATACTAGATGTATGTATTCTCCAGGCACATCCAGGGCTACCACAATGAGTAGCCACCCTTCTCTGCTCATTCTTGTCTCTCACCAGTTTAAACCCATTCTCAATGGTATAGTCCTTCAAAGTTGCCCTAAAATGATCTACACCTTCAAACAATAAACCCTGATGCAGTTCAGTTTTTCCCTTTCCTTGTTCTGAAATAACTTCCCACTCATAAATCTGTCTACATTTATTGTTGCCACATCTACATTCTCATCACTATTGTATAAGGGGGTTTCATCATCATCATCATCATCACATTATGACAACTTGTCATCACTTAGCTTATCATCATCTGTCCAATGTCTTCATCATTAGTCCCTGACTCTTCTTCACTCTCACTCACTCCTACTCCTTGCCAATCAAAGTCCTTAGAATCATTGCTGGACAGATGTATTTCCTCCTCACTTTCTTCTTCTTCATTACTGTTGTCCCCTTCACTTTCTTCTACTTCATTCAAGTCCTCATTTTTAGCTGTCTAACAACTTGGTTTTGGATAACAACCTGCCCTAGGTTCAGCTCTATCAGTCTCTAAGTAGACATGTATATCCCTAGAGTTCTCATATAGTGCAAACATGTCAACTAAAATTCCATGACAATTTGATGCCGATTATTATTTTTACTAAAATTGGTTCCCTAGCACTCGGCTTGGCGCTGTCCGGATCGGTATAGAGTATTTAGGTAATTTTACCTATGCTCAAGGGTATTTTGATAATTTTTTACACCCAGTAACTAATCTTGTGGGAACTCATGGTTAAGTAGCAAGAAGTATAAGAAATGAGGAGGTGGAGTTTAAATAAGTTTAAGAAGGACGGTAGTGCGGCCGATGCACTTTTTGCGCTAGGGTGAATATGGTTAACGAATTAGCCGTAATAAGTTAGGAATAGATAAGCGGGTTAGGGGGAGGTAAGATTGGGTGTGTTTTTGTATTTTTAGGATTGTCTAACAAGAAGGATTTTGTTTGATAGGTGATCCCATTGTTGAGAAAATTCGGAAGCGAGGAGTTTATCAGCTATAAACCCTAACAAATAAGGATAGTGCGGCTCCATTATGCTATTCATTATTTCGTTTAGCATACCATGTTGATGATGCTTATGTCGAACTCTAATATTTATGCTTGAACACCAGTTGATCTTATGACCCGATACTTCTTGTTGACTTGTGCTATTGAAAACTTAAGGTAGAATAAATTTCATTAATTCGACCATTGATGAGCCAGTTATGTTGTTGAGGACTTATGAAAGTCCACTCCTTTGATGAAAACCATCTCTTCAATCTGGGCAAGACTGAGATTAACACCCCGTATGAAGGGGGCTCAATAAGTGGAGGGCCAGTGAAGTGAAGTAACTGTCGGTCAGTGAAAAAGAAAGTAACAGACAAAAAGAATGAAACGCGTTAGAGTCTGTCATGTCGTGTCGAGTCGGGCATGTATTTCATTTGATTTTATTTGATGGTGTTGAACTTATTATCTTGTTATTCTCATGATGGTTATTTGCTTTAGTGTTTTCTCTCGCATTGCACTTGCATAGTCCATGAGTCTGTCTAAGTGGAAATGATGATGTTCTGTTAGGCTTGAGCCGCTTATTCTGAACAAAGGTGATGTATTAAGGTAATTGCAGATGTATGTTCTTGGCATTCTTAAATTCGTTGGATTTGTTGAGAACTCATAATTGATTCTCTGATATTTTCAAAAGGGTTGTGCGTTGTCATTCTCGTACTATCCTTACTGAACGATTTGCGCTCATTCCTTATTCAATGTATTTTTCAAGTGCTAGGTTTGAACAAGGAGAACCCTTTGGTAAAGGTAAATATAAATTATGTTGAAGTTCTGTGAGGGATATGTCATCACGATGATGGAAATTTGGTGTAAACATTAAGTTGTATTATGTTGTACAGTTTTTGCTGCAGCACAATGTGTACTTTCAAGGAAAATTTTTATAAGGATGTGTTGTGATGATCCTTTATGATCTTAAAGTCACAGTACTTATTATTGTATTAAAGGTTGTGATGTTGACAGGATTGACATATCAGCTTTGGTGACTTTCACTGGGGCTGGGTTGTCACAGGTGGTATCAGAGCTTAAGTTATATGGTGTAGACTGTTGGGGTTGTTTGGAAAGGTGGGTAAGTCTTGATACGAGATTAGGATGAAGAATGAAATGGGGTGACCGAGATGTATAAGTCAGACTAATTATGGCATAATTGATTTATAAGAATTATTATTCTGTCATTGTTGCAGGACATGGCAGGTGCACCAGCAAATATCGAAGGGTGGATTAAAGATGACATGATGGATATGTTGAACTCTGATGTGGACAGTGAGGAATACCCGAAGAAAGCGAGGAGGACTTAGTGGATTCAGATGAGGAGCCCCTGGTTATGAATTTGCAAGGCCCCGAGGTAGAGAAAATAGAGAATGATCAACCTTATCGAGTTGATGTAGAAGTGAAAGAAGAAGGACCGAGTGAGCGGTTTACGAAGAAGGTCATGAACTTTTGGAAACAAAAATTTATAAAGGTCTCAGTGAGAGGGATGAACTGTTCAATGAGTTAGAATCCCTAAAAGTTAAAGCAAATAGTGAGATAAAGAAAAATAAAGAAAATGGAGATAAAGTGTCTCAAGGAAAAGAAGAAGGCAAATAGGTTGATTAAGGATACGGTGGACGCTAGCTTGCGACTTGTTCAAAAGATGTAAGAAGTAGTTCGTGAATGCCCTCCGGGCTGAGCCTTGTCTAGTAATGAGCGAAAGATGTGACTAGATGAAGACTACTGGAGTGTGGCGTTGTTCAAAGAACAATATGGTTTTGCTTAAGTCAAATATTGTATGTCTAGGTGCACAATCTATCATTGTATGATGATCATAGCATAACACTTATGTTGTTACTTTATGAAGTTTCATTTGTTATATTTGAATATAAGACTTCTTATACTATTTACAGTATGACACATAATCTACAAAATCGAGAGATTCCCATACCAAGAGAACATGAGAGAGATTCTCCTCAAGAGGCACCTTAGACTGAAGCATCTTTGGCTAACACCAAAGGCACCAGCAAGGGAACAACAACGACAATAAGGCAGAAATTAATAGAGAAGATTTAAGAAGGGAACTGGTGGGACTTCTGCGAGAAGTTATAGTAACACCTGCAGCACAACCGGTTGCTGCTAATGTAACAGTTCCAGCAGCAGAAAATATAGAATGTAAGTTTCGAGATTTTCAGGATGCTCGACCTAGCAAAATCCACAGAGAAAGTGTTCTAATAAAAGCATTTACTTGGCTAAAGGAACTAGAAAAGGCGTTTAAAATAACAGGTTGTGGAAAACATCAGAAGATTGTGTTTGGTATGATATGTTATGACGAGCGGTAATTATTGGTGGGACGTGCAGAAAATAAGTGGAACAAAAGAGGAAAGCAAATCGAACCTACGTTAGGTGGAGCCGATTTAAGCGGCTATTCAAGAAAAAGTATTTTCCTTTGACTGTACAAACTAGGTTGGAAACAGATTTTCTTGGATTTAAACAAAAAGACAATACTGTGGAGGAGTACATCCGGGAATTTGATGAATTGGCATGCTTGCTCCTCACCAGGTAAATACGGAGGATCGCAAGGCCAGACGCTTTGAAGAAGGTTCGAGACAACCCTTGAGGAGAATAGTGAAAAGCTTTCAACTTTGAATGTTTGCTGACGCGGTATAGAAGGCATGTTGGTGGAGGTAGAAAGTCAGGAAGCGTGGGAAGATAGAAGAGAACAAGGAAGGAAGTGGAAAAGAAGCCAAGACAAGGGCAGGGATAGCGGAAGAAAATTTAGAAAGAGCACCGATGAAGGAAAATCTAGACAAGGTTCAAGGCAAAAGGGTGGAACTCGAGAATGTCGTTGGTGTGGAGCGAGGCATGAGGGCACCAACTGTGTAAAAGCTACGGGAGCTTGTTTTAATGTGGCAAGCATGGCCACAGAGTGAATGATTGTTGTAAGTTGAATCAGTGAGTTTGTTAAGCGTGCCAACAGTCGTGACATAACACGAAGGAGTGTCCTCAGCAAAAGACACTAGCCATAGAAGGAAGGCGGAGAACAATAGGTCATGCTAACGCTATGGAATTAAAGGAAGGTATGATGTCTGAGGATGTGGTGACAGGTACTTTCCCTGTCTATTCTCGTAAATCCTTTGTATTGTTTGATTCTTGTGCTACCCATTCCTTTGTTTCATTAGCATTTGTGAAAAAGTTGACGACGCCCTGCCAGACACTTGATGTCTTACTTGCGGTGAATATACCTAGTGTCAACTCCCTTCTAGCCACTAAAATATATAAGGAATGCCTGATCCAAGTAGCCGATCAAATCTTGCATGCTAATCTTGTACCCTTGGATTTGGGGGACTTTGATGTAATCCTCGGAATGGATTGGTCAGCTGCACATCATGCTAATGTAGATTGTCACCGTAAGTTGATTAAGTTGTCAATGCCTAATAGACTTGAAGTTATCATACAAGGAGATAATGTGGTAACGCCTCCTTACCTAATATCTGCTTTACGAACTCGTCATTGTCTTCATAGCGGGTGCCAAGGCTATCTGGCACACGTATACGATGTTCATGTTACAAGTAGTCAACAAATTCAAGATGTTGTTCCTGAAAATCTTCCAGGACTACCACCAGAACGGGAAGTGGAGTTTAGTATTGATTTAGTTCCCGAAACTGGCCCCATATCCAAGACAACTTATAGGTTGGCACTTTCCGAGATGATTGACCTGAAGGTACAACTAGAAGAACTATTGAAGCTAGGATTTATTCATCCCAGTGTCTCGCCATGAGGAGCCCCAATATTATTTATAAGGAAGAAGGATGGGTTTATGAGGCTGTGCATCGACTATCGAGAGCTGAATAAGGTGACAGTTAGGAATAAGTATCCTTTGCCGCGTATAAATGATCTTTTTGATCAATTGCAGGGCAAACAATATTTCTCTAAGATTAACTTTCAATTGGGATATCATCAACTGATGGTGAAGGAAAGTGATATTGCTACGACGACCTTTAGGACACATATGGGCTCCATAAATTTTTGGTGATGCCTTTTGGGTTGACTAATGCCCCGACAGCCTTTATGGATTTTATGAATCAAAATTTTCAAGAATATCTCGATTGTTGTGTTATCATTTTCATCGATGACATTTTGATATACTCGAAGAGCAAAGAGGAACATGTTCAACATATAAGGCAAGTTTTACAAATATTGAGAAAACACAGATTATATGCCAAATTCAGGAAAGTGTTAGTATTGACTTGAAAAGGTGCAGTTCTTGGGTCACGTGGTGACAGGGAAATGGATATCGTAGATCCGGGGAAAGTTAAAGCGGTGTCGAACTGGGAGAGCCTGACATCCGTTTATGAGGTTCGTAGTTTTTTAGGACTAGTCGGGTATTATCGAAGGTTTATTAAAGACTTTTCTAAGATTTCTTACCCACTGACCAACCTGACCTGGAAGAATGTGAAGTTTAATTGGACAAAGAAGTGTGAGCGTAGCTTTCAAGAACTGAAGGAGAAGTTAATGACCGCACTAGTAGTCACCTTACCATCTCGGTCTGATGGGTCTGTGATATGTAGTGACGCATCCCGAGAGGGATTATGTGTTTTAGAGGCCGAAAAGCAATAGAGATAGAGCAGAGGCTAAAAGGGTGTAACGGGTGCCTAGCACATTCACGCTATATAACTTAGCCCACGAACTCATTTCCCTATTTTTGATAGACTAGTTGTCCTTTGGGCGTTTTAGAGTCATTCATTGACTTTTTTCCCCTTATTTTGCCTATTCTAAATTAAATAAGATGGCGACTCTCAAAATTCTCATTTTCCACAGGATTATTCCAAGGCGGTTGGCTATAGGTACTAGATTTTGTTCCTTTTTTGAAAAAGTATTATGCTCAGTAATATGGCGCAAAATTCTTTGGTATAAGTGCTTAAAATTGCACTTGAGCCTTGAGCTGACGAAACCTAAAACGACTCTTCAAATGAAATGCCAGACTCAACCTTATATCCAATCAAACTATGCAAGTTCAATTCAGTACTAGCTTTTCCTTGGTGGTTTATTTAACACCCGCGTCTAAAATCAAATAAATTGAAATGCATACGGTAGAAATTGATTAAGAGGGACTGCCCAAATAGTAAAAAAGTAATGAATACATCTTCACTGCAGGTAGGTTACACTCCTCCCAGTGATCATTAAGTCAGTCTTACATATGTTTAGTGACCCTTCAAACACCTTTAGCAGCATATCATAATCACAATTTTCAGCATTACTAAAATTATCACTATGTTTAAAATTGCACCGAAATTCTTCCATACTTGTTTACCTGACTGCTTTAGCTAAGTACAGTTATTTTAGAACGTCAGTCTTAATTGCTGAAAGTTTCGAAATGGTAGAGCCCTGTGAAATTTGTGGTGGTGGGAGACCAAACACACGAGAGTTTGAAAAGTTGGGGTTGTACTTATAGTCGTTGCCAAGTGACAGTCATTCAGGGGGGATTATGCAATTCTCCACTAATAAGAAAAAGGTTGCAAGGGAAGAGTCGCTTGCTGAGCGAAGGTGAATGTCCCCACTCATGGGGCAATTTTCCTGATAGATGGTGTCTCGTTTGATTGCAGCATCTCAAAAGAGTGAAACAGTAACCGAACTCGTGTTCGGAGTTCTAAGACAAGTTTCAGCAGCCATTTGAAAATTCCACACCAGAAAATCGAAAAATTCCTCTAAAACACGCGAAACTAAAACATGGCCGATGATTTCCAATCTAGAGTGAGAATGTTAGTAATGATCAAAACAGTAACAAAGAAAAAGGTAAAAGTGCTGAGAAAAGAGCTAAGGGTTGCTGCAGGAGAAACGAATCAGACAGGCCAAAACTAGGCCATTACCTTGGCCGACCTGTTGAATAAACTGTCCCACCACCTTACCCATGTTCTGGATGGTCTCCAAAGTGGCGGGGTAGACGTCGTCCTGCTTAGGATCATCGAAGATAATGAGACACGCGATGCCCGATCCACTGTCCCTATTGTTCAAAATCATTTGAGATAACTTCTTCTCCACACAGTGGTGGAGCCAGAAATTGTTTTTGAGGTAGACACTAAAATCTCAATCTAAAATTAACAATCCAACTAGCAGTAATTGTCAAATTCTACCAATTTCTAATTACATATTGTAAGTTCCAAAATCCAATTGTCACATTCTAGATTAATACAAAAAAGGAAGTGTTCTTAGAAGTAGAAAATTTAAGAATCAATCACTGGATTCGTTCCTAGCTTTCACCGACTGTCGTGACCATAAGTGTCATTGTCGAGAAATTAACCTGCCGACTGCCGTCAGTGAGCACCGTTGCCTATGAGCATGTGAATCGCCCATACGGCCATGCCTAAGCACGTGAGCCCGTGACCTTTGAGCTTAGGGTGCCGTGACTCACCAACCCGTGACCTGACGGATGTGGACCAGCCAGTGGAGGCAATGGCGTTGGCCATTAAGGGCATGCCAGCGAGAGGTAAGGCCGGTGGGCAGTGAGGGAACTGAGGAGGAGGTGGTGCTCTCATGTCCTCTTACGTGCCTTTAAGGCTTTGAAAGTATTGAGGCCCGGACATCATAACAATGGGAGTAAAAGTGCAACTTTTGCCTTCGGAGGAAAAGTGCAACTTGCTTTCTAACAAGCCTTTATCGTTGAGTAGAAGTTTATCATCTAATCTCCTGACTTCCTTGACAGGCCGAAAAGAAGGGTCAAAGCTTCTGAATACTCCTTGTTCTCCATCAAAAGAGTAGCAAGCCTTGCCTCAACACGCTGCCTCAGAAATGAACGCCTCTCTGCACGGGTCCACTCCACCATTTCGTTGAACATTGATATTTGGACACTAGAAGCCCTGGTATTTTGGTGACAGTCGATAATTCCCCTCACGATTTTTGCAGTTTTAGCCTTGGGGATCAAAGGAAAGAAGGGTCGCAACTGTGTCAGTAGACTGCGAAGATCCTTAGCCCTGTTCTCTTCCCTGAGAAGTTCAAATTTAAAGATGTTCGTGACGGCCTGTTATTTAATGCGCAAACCTTTAGAGGAATATGGATTCTCAAGTATGCGATAGAGAATATAAATGGCCTTAGTTCGATCTTTAGCTTCTAAAGCCTGGGCAATCGAGTCTGTGGTAGCAGAAAGATAGGAGGAAGACATTGGGGAAAATTGGGAAAAGATGGGATTTTTTATTAAATATTTGGGGTTAATGGGTTTTTTTTGTGAAAATTGTGAAAAGAGGGTGCCAATTCTTAAAATTTCTGAAAGGTGGGGTGAGTTGTGGAAAAATGGGTTTCTAAAAAAATCAACATTTCCCCTTTCCCAAAATGCCCCTCCCCGCAGTAAACCCACTTCTTCGTTCCCTCCGCCCAACCATTCTTGACCTCCAATCAGACGACTCCAATCAGATGACCACTTTATCCCCTTCCCTCCAATTCTCCCTACCCCACTCCATCTCCCCCCTGCCCCCGCCAACCTCGCAGGTTACCCCACCCCCTTCTACGGTCACCCTCACCCCACCCCGACCCCCATATTTCCCCCTAACCGCGACTGTCCCCCAAGCCGAGACTCCACGCACGGCCGTCTCCCTCCTCCAAGCACGGCTGTCTCCTCCCCGCACCCAGCACCGCCCCCACAGCCCGGTCCTCCATCCCCTTCGCCCAACCCCTCAGCCCCCAACCACCACTACGTGGTGGTCCTTCCTCCGTCCCCGCTGCCGTAACGGATGTCGTGACGAGAAAATCAAGGATCTTTTCATGCATGTCGCTGTAGAGGCACTGTAGAGGCATTCCGAAGCTCGACGTTGGTGCGCGCCAGTGTAAAGGTACCCCTTCTTACATTTTTTGAGTGATCAGCATGTTTCTTCTACGTTTGTTCATTCGCACCGCTGTATAGCCCGACTGTTGTGTTGTTGCTTTTTATGATCGAGTGTTTTTTGGCAAATTCACGACCTTTCGTACTTTGGCATGCATATTGCTTCAGTTGTAACAACTGAAATATTGGATGTACGTTGTTTTTAGTAAGATTGGCTCTCTGTCAAGTTGGCTCTCTGTCAAGACCCAGAGCGTTGCATGAGTGGTTGTAGTCATGTGCACAGTTTGTTATGATAATCGAACTATATGCATATGTTTTGCCTTAGTTTTGTATGGGTACATCAAACTTTATTGTTTTATGGTACGTGTTCTAGATACGTTACGCAACATTGATGACTAGGGGCTCAAATCTAATCAAAAGCCAAACTGCAAAATGATATGTAGGAGGTCAGTCACTACAAGACGCAGGGGCTTTAGCGGCCGCAATTTGCGACTGCCAAATCATGCGGTCGCTGACTGCCATAACATGCGGTCGCTAAAGATTCACGGTCAACAAAAACTTGGATTTAGCGTCTGATTTGGCGATCCCTATTGGCCGTCGCTAAATATTTAGTCAAAATAAACCCTAAATTGAATTTTCGGCCACATTTGTATTTGCAGTTCCCAGCTATCGCCAAATTCAAGCAGCGAGAGAGAAAGTGAGCGGTGGTGACTGCTCCGAGCGCGACAAGCAGCGAAGGCCGGCGACAAGCGACAGGTTTGTACTCTGAGTTGTCTTCCTCCCACTTATTTTCTTGTTTTATTTCAGATGAGCTTTATTTTCTCTCATTCTTCTTACCTTAGTAATCTATGGGTAGAATATCTGTGGGTTGTTGATTGAAAAATTAGATCAATTATTATTGTTTAAGCAAAATGAAATCATCCATAAATCTCAGCCCTCATGAATTGGTGAATGAAATATTCATCGCTTATAAGATTCAAGGTGAATATCGAAGAGGCATACTAGCTTTAGTTTCAAATTTATTAGTACCAAGGCTCAGATATCTATGCATCATATATGTTAACCATTGTGCTTAGGTAGCGCTTCTCAGCTGATAGTTGGTACTGACATTGACTTTGGAGTGTACACATACTTAGAAATAATATTGGAATTGCTCTTTGTAAATGTTCACTGTATGGTGCTTCCCCTGACTACTCAATGTTCTTTACGTAGCTACTTCATTTTTTTGTTTTGTTATTTGTTTAGTATTGATACTATATACAACTATTATGTGATTTTTCTGGCTATTATCAGGATGGTGATGGCTAATGCCGGTTTCTAACATGGTGGTTCAGAATTATGATGATGTATTAAAGCAGGGTCATGGATTGTATTTGGTGTAGAAGTTGACAGCCCTGATGCTTGTGGGCGGTGATGTTAGGTGGTGGTGACTTTGATGGTTTAAAAGGAATCCGAGGGTGAGTACACAAGTGGCAGGTGGCAGTGGCGGTGGAGGTGGAGGTGGAGGAGTTGGTGACAATTGAGTATACAATGTTGGTCATAAGTTTTGGTTTTGCGGGGGAAATGACTTCTTTTCCTGGAATGTGAGCCTAGGGATGTCTAAACGTAACAAAAGGATGGAGTTGGCAAATGTTTGATAGTTCTAATGACTTAGTTTGGCTAAAAGTGAAGTTTAGGACTAGAGCAACGAAGTCTGGGGACGTTTTTGGAGTTTCCCCCTTCTATCTTTGTTTCTGCTGAGAAAGATTTGAATCTGATTTGCTTGGGTTTAGGCTCGTATAGAGTAACAGTTCTCTTTAATTTTGGGAGGATATAGTGCTTTCATACGGGTGCTTTTGCAATACTAGTCACTGCAATGCTTTTGTTATGTACAATGACATCTGCAGTTTTAGCAGCTATAGCTAAGAGCTGAATTATCTCTACGTATCTAATTCTTTTTGTGTGCTTCATGGCCGCCATATTTTCTTTGCAGGTTGAGGCTGAGTACGTTCCGCTGTACAGCAACTACGGCATAGGCCTCACCACGTGGAGTCCACTTGCCTCGGGAGTTCTGACTGGAAAATATAACAAAGGAACCATTCCATCTGATAGTCGGTTTGCATTGGAGAACTACAAGGTAAACATCTCCTTAGTCAAATTTTTGATTGCAGAAGTATCTTTTTTGAATGATACTCCCTCCGTCCCGAAATAAGTGGTAGCTTTGACTTTGCACATATCTTAAGAAATCGGTCAATTCATTATTCTTTCCACCATTAAGCTTATTTATCCTGAGTAGTGGGTCTGTTGGGGATCTGAGTAGTGAAGTACTGCTCTCTGGGCCTGCAATCTGTATTCCACAATGTATAAACATTCGGACGAGTGGAGTAATTGCCTCAGCTCACCCAACCCATTTTCCCTTCATTGGCAATAGTTTGACCCCTGAGGATATAAAGTTTTGACTTCCGAGTAGTTTTGGCATATGCTTACTAGTCCATTGTACCAGGAAAGGAAAAAAGGGGGGGGGGGGGGCATATGCAGATTAATAACATTAAAGTGTCCACCGCATTAATAGCATCTGTCTTTTGTCCGGTTGTCGGATTTGGTGAAAAGCTTTACCAAAAGTAAGAAAGCCCGAGATGTATTAACCTATGTTACATGGACTCGGTGTCGGTGTCCGGATCGGGTACGTGTCCGAGTGTCGGACTCGCCTATTTTTGAAATTATAGGATACGTGGACACCGTCCAAAAGATGGACACGGGTACGGGGATACGTCGTACGTATATATATATATATATATATATATATATATATATATATATATATATATATATATATTACGTACAAAATATTCCTACTGTAGTGTGCTACTAAACAGTAAACACCATATATAACTAATTACTATACATAAATATTCTGAATAGAATGCTAGAAATGTGAGGTAGAGCATCGAGATATGTATTAGATTGGACTATTAGAGAGGGTGGCGAAGTACCTGTTGCCTGTTGGCAGCCAATGATCTTCATCTTGAGCAGTTGAGCTGTAGCCTGTATGCCTGTATGTTTTCATGTTGATTAGAATTAGATACTTTAAGGCTTTAAGTTTAAGCTACTAAACTGAAGAGTGAAGAGGACAAAACTTACAGTCATATACTCATATGCACCTTCTTGCACCATAGAATTGAGTAATTGACTTGAGTCACTTGACCAATTTTAACTCTCAAGCTTTTGAACTTGGAACTTGCCGAGCAGTGAGCATTACCAAATCAAAGATAAACATAATAATACTAGGAATAGAATGACAAATCTCCAGCTTACACAGAGTGTCAGAGTTATCTTAGAAATTAGAATGCTGAGTTTATTAAAAGATAAAAAACTCATAAACACCAACTCACCAAGGCAATGAAGGCATCTATTAAATATCATCATTTCAGTCTTCAGAGTTACAAAAGTTTAAGTGGAAGATCAGATATTGAACATAGATAGTCATATGGACACAAAAGATATAAGTTATAAACTTATAACACACAAAAGATTATCAATCTTCAGTTCTTCACTTATCAGGTATCAGTATCACATACAAAAAAATGATAAAACCTGCTGGCTGCTGCTAACTCTTGTTGCACACTTGCAGCAGTGAGTAGCCTACTCCATTTCGTCCCCACTGTGATCAACATCTAGATTTTGAGTGCCTCCAAGTTCATCAACTTCTACTGGTTGTTTCTCCACATTGTCATCAAAGGTGACCGCTTCAATCTCTGGTTCATCTAGGGATAGTTCTGCTAACTCAGTCAACGTGTGTCCATCAATATCGAACTTGTCTCCACCTACAAAAGATTGCAACCATGTAAAATTTCAGTATACTCTTAACAAATGCTTGATCAATGTTGAGTCTTCTACATAGATAAAAGAATTTAACCAAAGAACTTACATAGGTCCCAATACTTTGTAGCTCCCTCAGTGTATGCCTTCTTTTTCCTAGCCATAAGTCGAAAATTGCACAATTCAAATACCAAATCCTCAGCTCTGCTGGTTCCAATTTGTTCCTTTTGATACTTTGAATCACAGAATATGTGCTCCAATTTCTCTCATAGCAGGACAATGATGCGAGCTGTGAGAGTAGCTTGAACGCCAAATCTCGCAACAATGGTGTGGAAGAACCATGATTAGCCCACCACGATATCGGTTCTTCGTACATTCTTGCCTCAATTACATGAGCTTGGTTGAAATAGCCAGAGCCACTTGAAAATGCACCATACTCGACACAAACTTTCCGAATATCTTTTTGATTTGGGAAAAGCCGCTTGAAGCATTTCATCCTATTCATTGACACCTCTTGATCTTCGTGAGGGGATATTCTCTCATTTCCGTTAGTTCCTCCTTCAAGCCACACAACACTGTAATACTTTGGAACCAAGGAATGTGCCATACAGTGCAACGGAGTGTTGCTTTTGTTCCATCTAGCCTCCAAAACATTGTGGATGACATAAAAAAAATTTGATTTACCTGTGATTATGTTCTTTCCTTCGTGTTCAAAGATTATCAACTTCACCTTCTCGATCATTGTATCCCACATGTCATAGATTAGATGAAGCACTGGTGCATCGGTGTCGGCAGCCCTTAACATGTCCATTAATGGCTCTGTAAAGCTCAAGAAGAACTCCAGCTTATCCCACCAAGTATCATTGACAATGCATTGCTTCACTTCTTGAGCTTTAATTTCTGTTGGGCTTTTTCCATCGCCTCGATAGGTCTTCCAACTAGAATCCATAACCATCTTCTCTAATGCTAGCTTCACATCTCTCAAACGTCTTGCCATGGCAATACTTGAAGCAAATCTTGTTTCAGCTACCTTTTGCAAACTTAAATCTGAGTAGCGATTGAAAATTGATAGTGTCATACCATGGTTAACAATAAAGTTTCTTATGCTTTGGACATCATTAACGAGCTCAGCTATCCATTTACACTTAGAATATTGAGGTGATTTTTCTGAAGGATCACACATGCTCTTAATCGCTAAATTCAGACTATGGACAACACATGGTGTCCAAAAAATGCGAGGATACATCTCCTCAATCGTCTGCCCAGCAGCTTTGAAGTTGCTTCCATTGTCAGTGAGAATTTGAACAATATTTGCTTCTCCAATATCCTCTATCACAGGGAGAAATAAGCTTAGTACGTAGTTTGCATCCTTAATATTTCCGCTTGCATCAACTGCACTATGAAACATAGCTTCTCCAGCATTCGCAGCCATCATATTTATGAGAGGCCTCCTTTGTCTATCCGACCAACCATCAGAGCACAATGATGTTCCCTTCTTCTTCCACGTATCTTTTATGGACTGCAACTTGCGAAATATGTGTGCTTTCTCTTGCGCAAGCAAAGTAGTGCGAAGCCTGTCATAAGATGGTGGAGAGTAGCCTGCGATGTTGCTATTAGCAAGTGTCTGAGACTATTTCCTGAAGTGTAACATCTAGCTAGGTTGAATGACAAAGCAGAAGCATAAAACATGTGGGATGCTCTCTTATCGGCAATATTTCTTTCCACCACGTTAAAGGCTTTCTCTGGAGGGCCACTTGCCTTCTGTTTTTTGTTTTGTAACAAATCTGATCCATCAGGTAATGTGAGGTAATCGGCATGTTTTCTTGCTTCCAAAATACGTATGTGCTTTCTTCTTTCGGCGTCATCGTGCTCTTCCTTTATTGCCTTCATGATCTCTGCACTCAAATTGTTGCATGCAGTAACTCCACAAAGAGGGATGGCCAATAGATGGCCCTTCACCTTTGAGTATGAACCGTGACCTTCTTGTTGCAGTAATTGCACATCCAGTGCCTATTGCCACCTCCACCAGCTCCACCACCAGTGACTTTGACGTGGTTCCACAGTGGTGAATCATCAAAACCCCCATCTTGATTACATATATAAGGGACACAAGACAGCCTTGCCTTTACCCTTTACTGATCGAGATGAAGACATATTGTCTACCCTTAAAGAGAAACGACTATGAGTTTGTTATGGAAATATATGCTTGAATGTAGAAAAGAAAAATGAAGACTTACTATCCTAAGAGAGAAAGTACTATGAGTTTCTTATGGAATTATACACTTGATTGTAGAAAATGAACGTGAAGACATATTGTCTACCCTAAGAGAATAAAAGATTATGAGCAACATATGGAAATATATGCTTGATTGTAGGAAAGGAATAATCGAAACCAATATTACCTTTGTGCTGTGATTTTCTTGTAGTATTGCTTTTATCTGTTTCTCATTCTTTGGGCATTCGCTAGATTTTCCTTTGTATGTTGTTTGTGGGGAGTTGGATACAGAAGAGTGAAGCAGAAAGCAAGTTGTTTGTGGGAAGTTGGATACAGAAGAGTGAAGAAGAAAGCAAGGCAGTGGCGGTATGGGAGTGTGATTTGGCAGTATGGAGTGTGATTTGGCGTGTGAGTCTATTCTTTTGTTGTTAGGATTTGGGAACCTAAGTCTGACTTAGGCAACTTTGTTTTTTCTACTAGAGTTCATATATCATATATGTGCTTTGGTTCAAATAGTCAGAATCTATTCTAGTAGACTACTGTTTGGCCAACAAAATTTTTGCTAAGAATGCTAGGGTGGGAGTGAGGTGCATAGATAGGAAAAGTGGGCTTCAGAATATAATGGCACCCAAAAAGTTTTAATTTTCAAGGCAAATTAAATTTAATGGTTATATAAAAAATTATCTAATTTACTTTAATTTGACTCTAGTTAATCATGAAATTCTTTGTTTCAAAATTTTAGTCCCTTATAAAACTTTAATAATTTTAGTAAACTATACTAATACTTGAATGGTTTCCCAATCTCCTTGTGTAGTGTCATGTTGCATCTATTTACCTTATTATTATACTATAATTAAATTCCACGACTAAAAATGATAGTGTTAGTGAGATCAGAGTATAATTATATGAGTATATTTTTGTGTTATCTATGGATAGTTGGACACACATTAGCAGTGACATGCGAGTTGTAACAACAATGTAAGTTATATCGGCACTTTGGTGAAAGTGATCAGCGTGGAGTGGCATTAAGTGGTGGGATAACAAACTGCAATGTTAGCAGTCGTCGTGTTATTAAGGTGTCATTAATTCAGGTGCCGGTGACAATAGTGATGGCGGCGGTAATAGCGACAGTGATGGCGGGAATTGTGGGCAGTCTAATTATGGCAATGTGGTAGTGGTGATTTTGTTATTAAAGCGTCGCTAGTGTTGGTGAGAAGTGATGATGGTAGCGGTTGTGGTGATGGTGTCACTTCAATATTGGTGGTGTTGGCGCGATCTAGTGATAGTAATAGAAGTTGGCGCTATTCGAACGTGCCTGGTGGGAGTATTGGTGACAATGGTGATGTAGTGGTGGTCGTGGTGGACAGTCTAGTGATGGATATGGTAGTGGTGGCGACAGCGCTGGTGGTGGTATTAAAGAGTTGCTGGTGGTAGCGTTGGTGACAGTAGTGATAGTGTTGATAGCAAAGACGGTGGTGAGAACATGGTGCGGAGGCGACAACGACAATGGTAGTCTAAGTGGTGGTGATAGTGATAATAATGGTGGTAATGTAACATACTATAGTGGTAGTTGTGGTGACTATGGCGGGTGTTGGTGGCACCAGTGTGGTAAAGGTGGATGTGTGGTGCTGACTGGCGATGGTGGCGGGTGTAGCCGTATAGTGGTGGACCTGTGGTAGTGTAAGGGTAATAGTGGTGATAGTGGTGTGAACTGTGAAGTGATGAAGATATCAGTGAACAATATTGACTTCCCGTACGATTCTATTGATATAACTTATGGGATTGTATAACTCATAATTGCATATTAATCTAAGAAAATCTATGATGAAAAAGACATTACTATAGACGAAAAGACCCCGTTGTATTTAAATTCCTAATTAGTTAGCAATTTTTTGGATAACATCATTTTAGCAAGAGTTTTTGCAATTTACTATGGGTAATCTTTATTTTTAAGTTGACAAATCGTGGAATTTCTTGTTCTCTCATTGTTTTATCAAAGTTAATCAATTTTTTTCATATATCACGGTTAATCTATTCTATATGAGATTTGTCATAAATTTGAGTTTACAACCTATTTTTTTTAAAAAAATTATAGATTATACATATTAATATGGATACATAAACACAAGCACACATGTCCATACCCATATATCTACGCCAAATATAAACATCTATAACATATGACAACTGTAACAAAATATTTTTCCCAATTATGAAAAGTTCAAATGATAGGGCACGTAATTATTGATGCGAATTCATTTTTATATCATTGCATATTTTAGATTTTTTATTAGTATATTTGACTGTATTTGAAATAACATTCATTTTCCGTATTTGAACTACTCGTTTGACACACATATGCCATATATTGTTAACGCTAAGTATATCAATAGTTGTCTAATAAAACCTTGTTTTTGTTGTTCGACCACATAATATATAAAAAATATTTTTTGGGCAGCTATGGCCTATGAAATTAGAGATGTCAAACGGGCCGGGCTTGGGCCGCCCCGGCCGGGCCCATCGGGCTTGAAGCGAAACCTGGCCGGGGCCGCAGCCATCCGGGCCGGGGCCGCAGCCATCCGGGCCGGGCCGACTGAGGAGAAATGCTAGGCCCGGTCCAGGCCCTGGCCCTAGGCCCAATTTCTAGGGCCGGGCTTGGGCCGGCCCGGGCCCTTTTTTTTAATTTTTTTTTAAATTTTCTTGTTATTCAATTTTAAATTTCATCTTTAGGCATGTCCAATTTTCAAATTTTGACAAATCTAATTTTTATCATTTTATTTCATTATATGTAATATTCATATATATGTATGTATGTATATTTATTTGTCTCTCATTTTATTTTTTGCTATATGTTAAATCTTTTCTTACTCTTCTTGGTGATCTTTATTAATAAAATCTGAACACATAACTAGCCGTTATATTGCTGTTGGGGGGGTAAAAGTGGAATTTTGGGGAATATATCCGTTGGAGGAAAAGGGGGAGAGAAAGGGGGGAAAAACAAAAAAATTCAAACAGGTGGGGCCGGAACCGGGCTAGGGCTGGGCCAGAACCGGGCCGGAACCGGGCCAGGCCGGGCCTGGGCTTTTCCCCAGAATTTTTCGGCCTGGTCCAAGCCTAGGCCCTAAGCCCAATTCCTCCGGGCCAGCCCTGTTCATGAATGGGCCGGGCCGGCCCGGGCTTTTTTTCGGGCTGGGCCGGGCCGCTCGGCCCGTTTGACATCTCTATTTGGAATACGCCATAGAAAAATTAATCATGGGAATGGGACAGCCTCAATAATTCTTTAACATTAAGAATGTACGATATTATAATGAGTGTCAAAATTTTCTCTTCCTAAGTACATTAGTCAAACATTTTGGTAAAAGATTTACAGTTGCACTCTTTTTTTATCATTTCTATTGCAGCTGCCACTTAAAAATTGCTCGTAAAACTTTAAATTGCGTGAATTAAAAAGAGTGACTAAATTATAGTGGCAAAAGTGAAGTGTAACACAACTTAAAAAATAAAATATAATTTTATATGCAATGTGAATGTTGAATTATATTTTTTCTCGAGTTTTACATAGCCAATATTTTGAAGAGATTTATGAATTCAAAAATTGAGCTGTCATTAAAATTTATGAATTTAAAAATTGAGCTGTCATTGTCAAACGTAACATATTTTAGATTTCTAGCATAGTTTAGAGATATTATACACGGTTTCTGACTACCAAAAAAAAAATGACCCAACTAGCCCTCGATCCAAACCGCCGCTGCCCCGCCCCAATAGTTAAAAGGCTGAAACAATTAAGAGGCCATGCTTGCATCCCATCACAAGTACGTGTGGTTTGAGGCCTCATTTCAACTTGCAAAAGAGTGCAAGACAAGTTTTTTGCCATCACAGGGACGTGTGGTTCGAGGCCTCAAGGCTGAAAGAAAACTTGTCACAAGGACATGTGGTTCGAGGCCTCTGGCAGATGTGACGACAAAGGAAGAAAAAAAAGGTTCAGTCCTCATGCGTCTCTCGAGGTAAGTTTCAGAGAAATCCTCTCCCCCTTCTGTTGCCGCTGCTCCTTCTCCTCCATCTTCTGCTTCTCCTTCTCTTTCGTCTCCGACCACTCTCCTTCTCTTCGGTCTCCGACCACTTTTCTTCTTCTTTCTTCAGCAACGTAGTTGGCAAACAAATGAAACGAGTACACAAGATGGACAATCAATCAATTTAAGGATTTCATTCATTAATTTAACGAAAAACGAAGAAGAAAAAATTGGTACATATAATGTTTCATCATTTCCTTCTTCATTTCATCCGGATTAAAAGTTGCCCAAGAATCTTCTTCATCCTCTAAGTAGCGACAGAGACATCAGCCGTGTCCGTTCTCAATCCAAAGGGTCTGGTACGGCTCCCGTACCAGTGTCAGGGTCGTGTCGTCTGGACACCGTTCTTCACCCCAAATTGAAGGGTCCATGTAACATAGGTATCAACTACGCATAAATGGTGGGTTGTTGGCAACTTAATTTGCCAAGTTAAGACATGATGTGTAAAATGGCAGAGTAATTTCTCCATTGCTAATTTGACGCATGGCCACATGGTTGATCTAAGAAGTAATTACATATTGACTATATTGAAAAAGCTGTTGCAAGTGTAATTTTTGCCCTTGTTGGTGTCCACATTGTGTAAGGTTAATGGCTCTGCCACTGCATTTAGGTACGATATTAGATCAAAAGTTTGTACGTGTATTTACAATTGCCTTTTGTTTCAGCAATGAGCTCAAACATGGAGCGAGGCGAGGCATCTAGTACAAGGAAGAGGCCTGTCAACGCGTTCATGCGATTTTTGTAAGTTCTTGATAAAGTTTACAAGGTAGTGTATATGCAAGACATGTAATTATGATGAGTGTTTGACCTTGGTTTGCATTATTGTCTTCAGCGCCGAAATAAAGCAAGGACTGCAGCAGTCCCACGCTACCCATTGCATGACGATGAGAGAGGTAATTGAAACTATTTTAGCATTTCCCAGCTCACTTATTTGGTAACCGCTCTATTGACAATCTAAAATATCTCTTCATTTTAGGTTTCACAGCTTGCCTCGCAAATGTGGAAAGACCTCAGCGAGGATGACAAATTACGTACGTCCTCCAAGCCAAAAAAGGCAAGGAGGAGTACAACACAGCTCC
>JAVXUP010001849.1:0-185342 GCA_033070095.1 Escallonia herrerae | reverse complement strand
CATGTGCACCCAGGTCTCGGAGCAGATTGAAGTTGAGACGTCTAAATCTTCTTCTATAACAGAACAAGTAATGTTAAAAGCACAAGAATTAAGGTTTGCACTATTAATCTATTAGGATCGTCTCTTTTTAAACATTGAGTTCCGCACTAATGATTAAACTTCTATTTCTTGTGATTATCTTTGTCTTTAAATGATGTATACTTATCTCAGCTTTTTTTGACGATATTTTTCTTGCTTGTAGAACTACTTCTAGTTGCATCGTCCTTCTCTTGACTACTGTAGTACTGTTATTTCTGTACAATTTTAGGGATCGAGCACGCAGGAGGAAAGAAGAGGAGGAGAACAAAGTGGAAAGAGAAAGAGAGAAGGTACTGTCAAGTTATCCTGAACTTTATTCCTTACCTTGTGAGTACACTGCGAATACATACTTGAATATGCTATAACATATTGAATCTCCAACAAAGGTCAGGTGTTTAATTTTTGAAGCTGAGATTTGACTATAATGGATGTAACAGACAATATAAAGAACAGGGGTGAGGTGGGGTGGGGTGTTGAGGGTGTGAAAGGGCCAAGTGAGTGGTGGTTTTGTCTGTCTGCTTTGGAGGACACAAGCTTCTTTATTCATCCTAATATGGATGACACAAAGAAAAGTTTACCTTCATGCATTTACATGAAAGCTCAGACAGAAAGTACAATGCATGGTTGTTGTACTTACCAGGAAACTTGTTTTCATTGTGTTTTAATTGATGCTGCTTGAAAATTTTCTTCACAGAGATAACTACAGACATAGAAGGTAAAACATAACTATCAAATTTGTGGCTTTGTTTCTTTTAACTCGCCGGGATTTAAAGACCATACGTCTGCTTAAGTAGACCTTTTTTGCTTGTTTTAATCTGCTGATCTTGCAGCATTTCATAAGCTTTTAATATTCATGAAGACTTTTCGAATTGTTTCACTTACGCCTTGTTTCTTACAGGACAGGACTCGAGCAGGTAAGCAACTGCTGGAGGCAAAGCGAGTTGAGGAAGAAAATGAAAGGAAACGGTCTGCCACAGACATAAAGTCACCTCTTTACACTGTTTTCTTTTCGCTTTTCCTAGTCCTATGAAGCTCTTGGATATTCCAGTTTTCTAGCATTGAGGAAAGTGGAGAAAGAGGAAGAGCGAAGAGCACGGGATAAAATTCGCCAGAAACTAGAGATGGATAAGGTTCTTTGTCAATAACTCCTTCGATATTTTGTTCCAAGCATCACTAGTTACATTTCAATTTTCTTTCATTTTACTACGTGCTTCTTAAACTTTTTCTGGTGGTTAAACTAGAGAAAGACGAGACTTACCTGCAAACCGAGGTCTAAAACGTTGGTACAAAGTAATTTCTAAAATGCATTATTTTCGTTTCTTTTCGCAGTTAGAAAGGAGATCGAGGCTTAAGTTGCATCCTGAAGACCTTTCATCTAGTAGGCCTGCCACTTCTGTGAAGCCAGAGAAAGAGGTATGTTTAAGTCATAACCATTGCTCCTAGGATTTCAGGAACGCACTAGCACCTGGATAAGGTGTCTCTCCTTTTCAAATTGCAGGACTCAATACCTGTCAATTCACCTATGGTGCCTGTTAACTTTGGAAGAAAGCCTGAGCTCATGAGAGACTGTTTGAGATCTCTAAAGCGCAAGCACAAGGTATATGTCCCTACATAATCTGCCCTGTTACACGATATCTTGTGCAGGGACATTAATAAGGCTTGACTCTTGAACACATATAGTTTAATCCAAGAAAAGATAAAGCTGTAGTTCAAAGCTCTCCTGAGAATTCTTCTAGACACTGGACCAGATATGATTGCTTCATATGAAACTATACTAGCTTGTTCTAACTTATTTTTGTTAAAGCATCATTTTTTCAATCCACTGCCCTGCTTGTTTGAAATCTATATGTTCGTTTAATTTCTTTAGCAAGGTTCTCTATAACGTTTGGTCAATATACAATGATATGTAGAAGAGAATAATTGGGGAATGCCTGTAACTTAGAAGGAAAATTTATTATTTCAACCAAATTTTGCTGCAGATCTTACCCCTGCCCATGCAGAGATGGAAATACCCTCTCTTCATAGTAGGGGTAAGGCTATGTTCGTCTAACCCTCCCCAGACTCTGCAGTGGCCAGAGCCTCGTGAACTAGTCTTTTAGTTATGTTGTGGATCTGTGTGAGAAGTGCCATCAATTGTGGTTATAGGAGTGTCGTCTTATTTGTTAAAATCTGCAGTCATTGTACCATTTATGTGACATTTGGTGACCTCGTTTCCTTTTCAATTGTTTATAGGAGGATGACGCCAAAGTGAGGAAGGCCTTCCATACCCTACTAATATATGTCAAAAATGTTGCAAGGAATCCTGATGAAGAAAAGTTTAGGAAGATCCGACTCAGTAACCCAGCCTTTCAGGTAAGGTGCTTGTCTTATGCATCATTTTGTCACAGGATCTCACCTGTGGCAAACTTAACTAATGTTCAGTTGATGG
Source organism: Escallonia herrerae (assembly GCA_033070095.1). Taxonomy (NCBI): domain Eukaryota; kingdom Viridiplantae; phylum Streptophyta; class Magnoliopsida; order Escalloniales; family Escalloniaceae; genus Escallonia; species Escallonia herrerae. The sequence continues at coordinate 182,836 of JAVXUP010001849.1, read as the reverse complement.
GGATTGCTCGGATTGGACTTTGCTGCTGATGGTGGGACTGGTTTAGTCAACTGTGCCAGCTGTGTAACTTTACATTGAGGCTGTTGTTGGGTGTGAAAAAATGGTCAATGGGAATAGAGCGTAAGAGTTTTGTTTGTCTGCCTTTCTCTGTTATGGGGGTGCGGTGGGGATTTCCAACGTATTTTTCCCTTTGCAATATGCCTCTCCATCAGCATTAAACCTCTTTAGTTCCTCCTGATTTTGGTGTCCATAAATCATGCTACCAAGCTGGTACAAACATCTCCAAGTTTGTGAGTGTGTTAGCAAACTTATCCGCGCTAGCATCGTTGTACGATGTTCCTCCCCCTTGCTTTTCATTACCAAAGTTGCTCTTGTCATCAGATAGACTCCTGGCTAGACACTTGGTAGAGTCATTCATTCTTACCAAAAGGCCACTCACAAACTTATTAATGGGGTTGGATCACTCACTCACTTTGTCACTGTCTGAAGAGGAACTGGTGGAGTAATTCAATGTCTGAACCATCCGGGACATCAAAATCAGACTCAGGCTAAACAAGAACATCCCCAAATCTATTTGGTGAGAAAACCTACTTTTATGCCTAAAATCACTCTACAATTTAGCCTTTCTAGGCTTGGAAAGTTCTTTCCCTACAAATTTATTTATCAGTAGCCCACTGACTTTTTGCACAATATTGACGGTTGTCATCCTCTCCAAACATCGGGTGCCACAACGTAATGTATAATAGTGTGACGTGCCCTTTCCTATCTTTGGCTGTCAAAACTTTTTATTGCCTTCTCCAAATCAATTTTTTAAAGCTTGACTCCGTATATATTCTGATATGGCAATGATGCCAAGATCTAAGTCCCCTGGTTTTGTTCGTCAAAGTTAACTAGGTATGGCTAACATGAGATTACTCTAGCACTTTCCGAGGGTTGCTTATGGTTAAATGCTTAACGTACAGGGTAATAAGTTGCTCACAAGCCTCATCACTTCTACTCATATAGATAGTGCATGCATTTTCTTGTGCCAACAGGGACTACGACCATGCACCTCCTCCTTTGTGGTTTGCAGCAAAATTTCGAATCCAACAGATTTAGTACAAAGAAACAGCCTTTGAATGGTGTCGCTGTATGCTGGGGTTGCAGATCGGCATACTGCTTAGGGCTTTTTTCATTGAAATTGTTCAACTATTCACCATTCATTATCTTTTGTTCCAACAGGGAATATGAGTATGGCAATACCCTCCTCCTTTGTGGTTTGCAAGTGCCCTCACATGATTCTTCTTGATAGTTAGGCAACTAAATTTCAAATCCAGAAGATCTAGTACGAAAAACAGCCTTTGAATGTTGTGGCTGTATGTATGCTAAGGCTGTAGATTAGCATAGTGCTCAGTGTTCCTTCCATAGAAGCTGCATTAATTTCTTCTATTTCTTGTTGAATTTTCTTCCGCGTTCATAGACTCACGCAAAGCTTGTAGTTCCTGCTTTGTGAAACAGGATCGAGTCGGGGCTTTTGAAGAAGGTACTGAGTTCCTTGAGCTTTGTGGATTTGAGAGAGTTGGAGACAAGTTTTTGCATCTTCCCAAAGACAAGGTTGACATGGAAGTTTTTAGGTCAGCTGGGATCGAGTTGCATAATGCTATCACAAATCCTTTCTTTGGAATGTTGTCAAGATAAGAGAGGATCTAGTGTTGTTCCGGGGTATGTGACTTTTGGTATTTATAAGAATTGCAGATGATTAAAGCTTGTACATCTTACACCTACTAAAGATATCCAGATTTCTTCGTGGGCATAGCTTATGTAACAATCTATGACGAGCCATATACTTCTTTGGAATGTGTCTACCATAGTTCACTACAGGGTTAAACTAAGAATAGCATGTCAGGATGCTTTTTAGGATGATTTTTCTTTCATTTATATGAATCTACCTAGCCCTATATATATATATATATGGACCTTTTGACCCTCTACTAATCTTCTGTCATTATCCTCCGAAACTCCTCAAACTGATGTTCAGGCAATTCCAGGCATATGTTAAGTCCTCCCTCACCTTGTGGCCCTGGCAACAGGAAAACCAAGCCTGGTTTGACAACAATTGGGGTGCTGTATTTAATCTTGCCCCAAGCAAACTCATCTTCCTCATAACCTATTCTCCACCAAGACACCAAAGAGAAGCTCTCTTCCCTGCAAGGCACCCCTTTATTCACCTCCAGCCAATCTATGCTGGATCTGATATACTCATCATTCAATCTCTCCACTCCTTCACGCACTTTCTTCACAAGAGCATTATCCTCTTCATCCTTCAACTCCCTCACTCTTGCTCGCGCAAAGCCAGGTATTAAGGCATTTCCAGCAAACCCCTTAGGGGCTTGTGGCACCATCCTCTTCCTAGTATCCACTGGAAACAACATTGTCGAAACCTTTTCGTCATCCATCTCTAGTGCAATGCTCCTTGCCTTCCATATCTTTGCTGCCACAACTTCAAAAGTGGTGCAGTTCTGCAGCTTCCCTTCCCCGAGGCCGGCCTTCTTTAGATTTGCGATGCGGTGGGGGGACAAGTAGACTATGCAGTTGGGACATTGCTCAATTCCGATGCCACTCCTACAGTGAACTGTATACAAGTTATCCGTGTCCGTTCCTCTTGAGTACTCGTGGTGAGGGTGGTTAACAATAGGAGGATTGCGTGCTCTAAATATTGTCCGATCAGGATTTGGTATGATAACTAGCTCTTCACCCCGAGTTAAAGCAGCAATGTTGCCCTGGATTTCACGGACCCCTACTCCATCTAGGACGCAGTGGTTGTATCGAGAAGTCAATGCCAAGCTCCCACATTTCAGCTGAGTTAACTGTCATAACCAACGTTAAGTGTCAGACTACCTTTGAACAACACAGCCATCTTAGTCGTATAAGTTCCTCTTTCAAGTCATCATCTACTTTAAAAACTTGAGCTATCAGAAATGGAAACTTACAATGTATATCAAGGTTTAAACTACTTGTGTACACACATGTACCTGGATGAACAAGAGTGGCATGTCTTGGACTTCCATTTGATTTTCCTTTCGTCACGCACGAAAGCAACAAATTGCTCAAGCGCGGGCCTCGGTGCCATGCCATCAATAAGCTGGCTCAATGCGGTCTCAGTTGTTGCCATGGCAAACACGGCACCCGCACCATTACAATCAATCTCAAGGCGGCGACTGTCTTCCAGGGATGGCACGAGCCGCCCAGCAAAAAAGTCATAATCCACGAGCAGGCGACAAAGAGCGCTGTGCAACCTTTGGCAAGATTCCGAGAAGCTCATCTGGTTGGATGGAGGATCGTAGAAAGCCACCGATTCTTGGTACGCTACAAGGCCCAGGTCTATGTTTGATAAGAAGATGCGCCTGCGATTTGTGGGCTTCTCGGGAAATACGACCATCTTCTCAACCAACTTTATGCTCGCCATTGTGTATCTGGTGATGGAAATGTGCCTGGAAAAGGTCTCTGCGTTACATCTGCTTGGAGGAAAAGGTTTAAGCCGAACCATTATGGCAATTGAAGGGATTTATACGTACAATCTCCATGCGGTTTTCATTTAGCCGAACCATTATGGCAATTGAAGGGATTTATACGTACAATCTCCATGCGGTTTTCATAGTTTAAATGCAATGTAAGTTTCTGAAGCATAAATGCTAGGTTTCTTAAGATTACTGGGAACCGTTTGTGTAATCTAATGACTATGTGGCATCTTCTGTTCCCTTCTATATGTTTTCCTCCCAAAGTCCCCATGGTGAGTTTAGGTAGTTTTGCACCAGGGCAAACACAAACTAACAAAGACAAGCTCATCACATAGAAGTACGAGTTATGTTTGCAGGGGTTAAGTCTCCACCATTGTTTTAACTGAAAAGGTGCATTTACTCCATTGACAGTACTTTGATTTGCAGCAACAAACGGTGGGAATAGCCACAGGAAACTGGTGAAATTTGACACTACTCTGTGTTTTTCTGTTTAACAATTTGAGGAGGAAAGATAAAGAAGCGAAAGAAGGGACCGAGTGATAGCATCGGCGAATACACATTATTAAACGAAGGGAAATAACTCCCAAATCCGCATGCTGTTCCTGAGGCGCAACCATTCCTTCTCTCAATCCGCTGTTAACTTTCCTGAATTAAGGCCTAATTCTATATACTTGTCAGACGACTTGGCTCACACTGTGCCCTGAAGATTTCCTCAAAAGGGTCACAATATGGGGTGTCTTCTGCAGCTTGGAAGATTGCTCTGTCACGCCCCATAGTTGAGTCCATTACCACCCATCTGGATTGCCGCTTATCCATGCCAACCCCCTTACAAGTCAGAAAGCAAAGGGATGAGAAGGCAGACATAAGACTCTAGTGGGAATTCTGGAAGGTTGTGTACTGGTGAGGGCCAATGGGACACCTCAGAGGAAGAACCACACGTTACTGTGAGTGAACTCCTCCCATATTCCCACATGGTGGTGAGAAACAGACGCCTAAGTTGTCTTCTTTAACCAAGTTGTAAAGAAGCAAGTGAAAGCAACAAGAGTTTTAGTTGAACGGTACTCGACGGACACTGGGACACTGTAACGTTGTCCCCTTAACCTCATGGTCATGGCTTATGGGGTCCAATTTGGATTTGGTAGAGACAGAAAATGTCTGAATCAGTTGCCTACAACCTTTATGCAAGAGAGTCTGAGCTTTCATTTTCACAAAGCACCTTCTAGCAGAAAGTGGACCAACCGGTCAAAGCATTGCCATTACGGTTCAGACCTGCCTTCCCAGATGATGTGATGGCTAAAATTCCAATAAACTACATCCGCACACGTTTTCACGTACTGCTGACTACGCACAAAAACATCGCATTTGTATGAGAAGTTTATTCAAGACGATGAGACTTGTGCGTCCCTTATCTGTTTACATGTCCTCTGATTTCTATTGCATCTATAGCAGAAACTTACATGGCAACTATAAGAACATCTACAACAGAAATAGCAAACTTTTAGAACGTAGAAAACTAGAATGGGGGGTAAAAGATGGCTTAGCAAAGGAATTCTCGTCTTCTCGTGTCTGTGGTTGGGATGGCCTAATTCTTCTTATGCACAAAGAGACACCATCAAACCTGGGGAAGCCGTTAGATTTTCGGAGCAACTAGTTTCGGCTAATGGGTTGTTTAGATTAGGGTTCTTCAGCGTCAGGGATGCGAATTATTGCTATTTTGGATTGTTGTAAATGGAGGATACTTTCTCTAGAAAAGTGATCATTTGGGTTGCTAAACGCGGAAAGCCTGTAATTGGTACCACTGCAGATGTTACCATGGACACGGATGGCATATTACAAATTATACACGAGGACGTGGATCCTATTCCCTTGAATTCCAAGGATCAAGCTGCCAAAAACTCCTCTGCTACTCTGACAGATTCTGGCAACTTTGTATTGACAGAGTGGAATTTGGATGGGTCAGTCAAACGGGTTTTGTGGCAAACTTTTGATTATCCCGTGGATACGCTCTTGCCTGGGATGAAACTGGGTGAGAATTTTCAGACTGGAAAGAAATGGTCACTTAGTTCATGGATAAGTGATCGAGTCCCAGCTCCCGGGACTTTTACTCTTGAGTGGAACTACACCGAGAATGGTAGGGGGCAACTTGTTACCAGACGTCGAGGAGAAGTTTACTGGACTAGTGGGCTTTTGAATGTGGCTGATCAGTCATTCGAGAACATAGTATGGTTGTGTGATGACTACTACCGCGATATCTACAATTTCACCGTTGTTTCCAGCGAGAACGAGAGTTACTTCACCTATTCTGTCCCTAATGGGAATATGACAATGTTGGTCTTAAATTCAGATCAGAGCAACGGGACACTTATAGATAGTGACAGACGTGAATTTGGGCCATCTGGTCTATGCAACGGAGTTGATCATATTCCAGGTTGTGAGGCAGAGAGACCACCGGAGTGTAGGAGTAGCAATGAGACTTTCAAGTCTAGAGCCGGTCAATTTGTAGGGGGAAGGTACTTGAATGATGGAAATATGAGCTTGGGTTTTAGTGATTGTTGGGCTCAATGCCGGAACAATTGCTCTTGTGCTGGTTATAATGCTTCATATCTCAATGGAGCTGGGTGTCAGCTTTGGAACGTCGAGGCAAACTTCCAACAAGATCTTTCCGGTTCTCAGGGTATGATCTACGTTCTAAATTCAAGATTAAATGTGACATCCCCAAACAGTGGTCATTCATCGAATTCAGGTTGGCGTCTGAAACCCGTTTTATGTCCCTTCCATTTCTCATTACTGGTTAACGTATGATTCCTTTATCCAGTGACTGTATTGAGTTTTGTTATCACGACAATCATACTCTTGTCGGAGTCGATTGGTGGATATGGTTAATTGTTGCAATGGTGGTCGTTCTACTTCTGCTTCTGCTTTGCTTATTATGCTATTTAAGGAGGAAAAAACTGAAGGGTACTACTATCTATCTATATTCATTTAATTATTGATGATGCTGTCAAGAGACTCTTTATGCAGTACAAGTCTAAGCTTGTTCGTTTTATTCAACAGAGATAGAGGAAAAACACCAAGAAGAGGTTTTGCTTGAATTAACTACTTCGGAGAGATTTGATCCAAAAGAAATTGGAAGCGGTGGGAAGTACAAAGTCAAGGTATTCAGTTTTGCTTCCATTATGGCTGCCACAAATGATTTTTCATCTGAAAATAAAGTTGGACAGGGCGGTTTTGGTCCTGTTTTTAAGGTACATCTTCGGCAAAGATTAGAGAACTTTAGGTTAATGAGTGGAACTAAAGCTTTAGCTATTGCAGGGGCAACTACCGGAGGGTAAGGAAATAGCAGTAAAGAGACTATCAAGGGGATCAGGACAGGGACTGGTGGAGTTCAAGAATGAGATCATTTTGATTGCAAAACTCCAGCACATGAATCTTGTAAGGCTTTTGGGCTGTTGCATTCGCAGGGACGAGAAAATGTTGATATACGAGTACATGCCTAATAAAAGCTTAGACTTCTTCCTCTTTGGTAAGTTAACTGAGATGTTGATCTTTTTATTGGGTTGAGTAGGTTTATAGAAGTTGCTAAACATCTTTATGAATCTGCAGATCCAACTAAGAAGGAAATATTGGACTGGAAAAAGCGTTACAACATCATCGAGGGAGTTGTACAGGGACTCCTGTACTTGCACAAATATTCAAGACTAAGAATTATTCATAGAGACCTAAAAGCAAGTAATATCTTGTAAGATGATGATATGAACCCGAAAATTTCAGACTTTGGCATGGCCAGAATATTTGGGCGAAATGAATCTGAAGCAAACACCAACAGGGTGGTGGGAACATAGTAAGCTTTCAGCACTTAATTCCTTCTGTAGTCTTGATATGCCAATGAAGTGGCTTGTGTGTTTGTGTGTTTTCTTTGGGGGAGGGGAGGGGTGAGCTGGTGTGCGTTTAGGCAGCTCCTAAATTTTTATTATTATGGCATGCAGTGGTTACATGTCACCAGAGTATGCCATGGAGGGTATTTTCTCAGAAAAATCAGATGTTTACAGCTTCGGAGTGTTAATGCTAGAGATTGTGAGTGGACAAAAGAATTCCGGAAGCTTTTCTCGTAACGACCACCCAATCAACCTCGTTGGATATGTAAGTTTGACTTTCTAACTTGTATCTTTTACGATGGTCAGGCACGACTGCACAAACTAGCTATTAGTTTCTTTTTAAACCTGAATGGAGAGTTCTTGCTAATCTTCAGGTTTGGGAGTCATGGAGAGAAGGTAGCAGCTTGAAGCTAGTGGATCCCATGCTAGGTGATTCAAGTTCTTCTATTAACCAAATATCGAGATGCCTTCATGTAGGTCTCTTGTGTGTACAAGAGAATGCAGTTGAAAGGCCACTGATGTCAGACATCATTTGTATGCTCACAAATGAAAGTATGCCCCAACCGACCCCCAAGTTTCAACTGCATACTTTACTTGGAAAAACGTCATAGAGGAGGACACTTCCAAAGGCCTATCAGAAAGTTGTCCTGTATCTGATGCTATTACAGTGGTCGAAGCTCGGTAGATGTTCACATCAAAAAGCCACAGAGTAACCAACTGAATACGCCTACCAAAGAGAACATCTCGAGCCACGCATGGGCAAATGTGGACTGCACTGCATTGTTTCCTGCAGAGATTATTGTTTCAGGTGCGATTTGTGATGAAATCAGATGCCACTTCCATGCTGACTAGCAGCCTAGCAGAAGTATGCCCCTGCTGACACCAATGTTTCAAAGGGCGTATGGAGGTTAAGATTCAAAGGCCTTTCAGAAATTGGTGCTGTAATTGCTAAACTTAAGAAGTGGAGTGTAGCAGTGATGTCCAACACTTTCTCAGAGCAAAACACTGCTGCTTCTGTGATATACATACGACATTGACAGCTATAACTCACTCCAAGAGGTTGGAACATACTTGGCTCATGGTTGGCTGGAAAGATGAGTATAGTTTTTACAAATCCATTTGCAGATATTCAGGCTGGAAACTAGACTTGAATGAAAGTTCAAAACCATGCACCTGTGAACTAAACGATATCTCGGCTAGTTCTAATGCCAAAACTTCATGGTTTTTGCCAAAGCAAAGGCTACTTTGAGTGCCACTTGCTTCAGCCTGTTGTGCACTGCTTTGTTAAAAGTCATTAATGCTTTTTCAGAAGGCTTTGTCAAATCTTATAAAGACTGCTTTATGACTTATGCCGATCGTGTGAATTCCTTAAAACAAGTACGAATGAATCTACATCATGTGATGCTTGTCTGCATCTAACGCATAGCTTAAAAGTGGGACTGAAAATTGACCAAGCTACTCGGGGGTTTGGTTTGTTTTAGCTCAAGCAGATGAGTGGACCTAGCATGAACACTTTTTAAACCTCGTTTACCAATTGAGTTATATGAAGCTCGGGCTCCGCTCAAGCTTGTTTGAGATAGGCTCCAGACTTAATAATTCGCTTGAACACAAATTAAAGCTCTATATATAAAAAGCTAAATAATCCAAGCTTGAATAAACACAGGCTAAACTCGTTTACATGCTACGAAATGTTTTATTTCTAAAACATCAATGTTTTAATGACAAAAAGCGTGTACAAGAACATGTCTAACGCTTAACTTCCCTTTCAATACGTAGAAACCGTTTAATAGCTCCTATTCTTTCTTTTATCCGTACACAGAAAATGTCAGATGCAAGAGTAACTTTTCATTCAACATTGTTTAAGTATATCCATGAACGGGTCAGTCAAAAGCATTGTTTCATAAGTTCCTAAGAATTTCTCCCAAAGACTATATATAAAGGGAAAAACATGTTTTGGTATAACACCCCTTTGGTGTTATCAATTACTTATCTAAAATGGTGACAAGTAGTATTTTAAGAAATTTTTTAGAAAATGACACAATATACAAATCTTAAATGCTAAATAAGTACCTATAAAGACATGTTTGGTTTTCATAATTTAATCTTTATTTAAAAAAATATAGTTAAAATAAATTATAAAGCTCAAACTTTATATTACAAAAATATTATATTGTTAACTTTATCTTTGTATATATTTGGTTTTAATAATTTCAAATTACTTAAAAAAGTGTAGTTAAAATTAAATCTAAGTTTCATGTGATGATAATATTATGTTAATTTATTTTGTCTCACTCATGACTAACTTATTTTTCTATAATTTAAGATTCATTATCAAATGTGACAATAAATACTTATACACGATACTTACTTTTTTTAACAAAATTAATATTATCAATTTTATTTTTACAAACATAAAAAATATTTTTATTCGTGCCATATCTATTTCCAGCGAAGTAAAGTGTTGTTCAAAATGGTTGTACCACCTGCAACTGCAGTTGTACTTTGATTTCTGGGTAATGGCTGGTCTTGGTTAGCTGGCTTAGGCCATTCAAGTTTCAAAGAACAATAAAACCCCCGAATCTGAGTGCCTTTTTGTTTTCTTTTTGCAGTCCCCTTCCGTTTCTAACTCATTCATCTGAAAAAAAAAAAACGTCCAATTATCTTTTCTCTCCCTCTTCAATTGAAAAAAAAAGTACACTTTCGATAATCACTAACGTAATAAATTTCCAATTAGTAAGGTTAGGGTTAGGGTTTGCAATTGCAAGTGACTTTAGCAGAGTAATCCGAAAGATGTATGCTGATCGGGTGGAGGCTGGAGCGCATAGTTCGATTAGAGACCGTCTAAATGGTAATACCGTCGACGAATCCGGTCGCCGGAGAGTAATTGCGGGCAAGAGGTTCGTTTCCTCTCTCTCTATCTTTATTTGAGTTTTCGATCTACTATTAGAGTTTTAGGCTTAATTTGCCCTAACTGGCTACGATTTAGGTAGAATTTTTGCTTGTTCTGGACTGTAGCTGCATTTGAATTTGTTTGTTTCGTTTCCTTGGTTTGATATACGAATTTTTCTATGTTGAAGTGACTTCTCTTTAAGTTTTGGTAGCTTAATCGAGAAATCTGTTTCATAATTTTTGTCCACTTTAACTTTTCCCGAATTTTATAAGTTATAATTTGTACACTCCAATAGTAGCTACAGTTCAAATAAGTATAACTAGGGCAAAAGCAAGTCAATGTTTACATGTTCGAACTCAATTCAAGGGGGACTAAAATTGTGTAATGTGAGAGTATTATTGATTTATTAATAGGTAAGTGATTGTAATTTAGGTTAGAATTGACAAACAGAAGTGCAATCCTACAGGGATGCCTTTAGGACCATGGTTGCTTACTTTTAACAAGTAACAACTAGAGATATTATCTTAGATTCCTATAAATAAGCACCAGCACGTACCAATTTCCAGTGTTCAAAGGTTCTGGGATGCTGTGTAATTTGTCTTAAACGGAATCCTACACATCTTTGATCAGCCTAGACTATCATCAAATCTTCAGCATTCCACATATGCTACATTGGTATGGCTAGTGTTCTGTTACTAATGGGCTTTCCAATAGATTGTGGAGCTTCACGTATCAGATAGAAGCTTATCTGTTGTGACAATACGTTCTGAGTTCTTAAAGAGACGAGTAAAGATTAACTTTGTTTAGATCTATTAGAACAGCAAATGATCCATTTAGTTCCTTCTCTTGAGCTTGTCCCTACTCCCTAGATTTAGTTGGTCTGGGCCTACTAACTAAGAAACAGTTGAACCTCATTGTGTTGAGCCAGTATGTATTACAAGCTCATACCAGTCAACTGTTGCGGTATGAATTCTAAATGCCTGTACGGTTGAGTAAGAAAATCTACCACATGTACTTGATGTTCAATCAGGTTAATTAATATGGTGATGATGCGGAAGTGTGGGAATTTGTATCATAGAATTCATGTCCATTGGGCCTCATTCCTGTGAGCGCTTGTTGTTGTTTGATACGTTAGAAATTTACTTGATGAGCTGATAAGGCTTCTCTTTTGTAGTTTGGTATTTGATATGATTAATGTTGGCAGAGGTACTTACAATGCCGTGGTTAACTTTTTCACTTATTTATAGTAAGCTATTATTAATGTCTGTAATTTCTACACATACAGGGTGACCTTCAATCACCTGGTTTATGGTCTAAGATTTACTTGGCTCGTTTTTTCAGAGACAGACCGAGTGCAAATATCTCAAATATGAACCCCCCCGCCCCCCCGAGGGGTTACTATATTATTCATCTCTTAGTTGCAAGAAACTCCTAATAAGGTGACGTTTCTTTCTCGGAAACTCGCTTTTGCGATCCCAAGTTAGTAGTTCCATGGGATCTCGTCCCAAGCTAATTTGGGAACTCGATCCCGTTAGCTGGATAGAGATGCATGGAACAAGTGAGAGAATACCTGAAAATCAAGCCCTTTTCAACTCAATTCTTTGTTTCTCTCCTCCAAGTCCTTAAAGCCTCCTTGTCTGTTGTTTTTGGCTATGTAAACTATACTAAACAAATGATAATACTCTAGCCGAATTTATTTATTCAAGCCGCTCCCAACCTCAGATTCTTCTCGGTGCTTATGCTCCCCCGCCCCCGTTCCCACTCCCGCCCCCGCCCCCGCCCCCGCTTTGTGCAACTAAGCTTCATCTACCCCCACCATAACCAAACGCCCCCATTACCAAATTGGACTCCAGTTTACTGAGGCCCTACTTACTTAAGGCTTCTCTCCTCCAGGAAGCAAGGAATTGCAGCTTCCACTGCTGTCTCCAAGGGGCGACCGATCCATGACAGCCAGTAACAGACAGAAGAGCAAGAGCACAGATAGAAGCCCCCCTCGGGGGGTCACGATCCGATCTTAAGGGGACTAGTGTCCCTCCCCGGGGTCATCCCTCTACAAAAAAGCCGTAGGAAGTTAGGTGGGTAATCTCTTGGAATCACTGTATTTGAGGAGCGGGGTCAAGCCACTCTCCTTAAAGGATTCAACTCCTTCCATGTGGCTATCGGTATCGGGCTACCAAAAGCAAGAATGACAGTAGAAAAATCGACAAAACTAAGACCCAGAGTGGCATCCCACTTTGTCGTGTTCTAAAAGCCTAAATCTTGTAACCCCCAATTTGTTCAATCTTTTATACGATTTTTTGAAATCGTCAATTGGGACAGAGTAGCTGACGGGAAGTGGACAGTAAGCCAATGGTATTTCGCCATCAGAATTCCGAGAATTCCTAAAGTGTCTTGTTCTTCTAGCCGAGTACAGTGCCTAACATAGAAGATGGCAGATGCAACAGGGACCTGGGTTGAGAAGATGTTGCATGAACATCATTGATAACTGGACATTGTGGTGGTGGCATTAGAGGTGTATATGGATGGTGGCTGCGGATTTGAGTAATGCCGATATGGGGTGGGGGGGGTGGTAGATGGAAGAAGGAGAGACAGAAATTGGCATTGTTTGACATTTTTTTACCTCATTTGAGCCTATGAAAACTAAGTTGGCTTGCTATTAACAGAACCCAACTGGAGGACTTGATTTGGCCAGTCGACGAGTCCTGTGACCAGTACATCACAAGTGGAAGTCCATTGACCAAATTGACATTTTGGGCAAAGTACGGTGGTCAATGGGGTGATTCACTCCATGGACTAATGCGCGTGAGGATTATTTCTCTCGCGGAATTCAAAAGGCATTTACTCTGATTGATTAAGAAGTATAAGCTAAAGGAAAGGTAATACCGTTTAACGGGATGAGAGGCATCAAGTGTTAAAAAATGGAGGAAGACGATTTGGTGAGGATAGTAGGCTTAAAAACTCCGGTACTTAAGTAAAGATGATATTGGTGATGAAAAGCAGAGTTAACCTGGAAGCATGAGTAGGTGGACATGTCAAAGAAAGGCCATCTGAAAGCAGTTCTTTTTATAAGAATGTACTTGTTGAAACATTATTTCAAATTTAAGATTTACTTTTTATAAAATTTATATCGGTAAGTTAATGAAATTCCATACATTGTGAAGTTTACGACTCTATGAACCAAACATGCTCCATGGACAAGAAGAGAGAAAGAGAGAGAGGGAGGGGAAGGGGCAAGGACAAGGTGCATTCTGTAAATTAAAGGCATGCTACTCTTTGGCAAGAATTACGGGAAAGTGTCACTGATGAGTCACTTTTTGGAACTTTGTACTTATCGACGTGGACGCACCTCCTCCTTGAAATTTTTTGTTTTCTTGGGTACCAGAATACTGGAAGAGAGATGTTTGTTCGGCACGTGTATTCGTTAAGGACACTGACTGCTTAAGATGAATGGGAGATGGCCTTGACAAAATGGTGCGGTTAATCAGGTAAGCATTTAATTGGGTCGATGTGATTTATAAGGAGCAAAGTGGAGTTTGACATTCAATTGCTGGAGTAATCATGCTGATAGGCCTTATTTGTGTCATTTTGATGATTAATAATATGTTAATTTACTTTGTATTAATGATAACAGTGAGCTGTTGCTATGGAGACGTAGTTTTTATGCTACAGATGTTGAAGACATGGTTACCATAGGTTCTGGTTGTGGAAATACATGGTGGCGGAAGGGTGTGCTTGATTGTTGATTGTATCTACCCTTGCAAATGTAGTGTATCAAGGGAAATGCCTATTGGTGCATTTTTGTAATTGTTGCTTTTCTAATGCAGAAGAAAGTGAGAGGCAAATTGACTAGGTAACTTTAGTACATGTTACTATCTTCCTTTGTTTGTTTTGGGTAATGCGGGTCACTTCTTTCTCTGTTGGAGCTTGTATAAGCAGAGAAAGAGAAGGAATGGAACTTAAGAAAAGACTGCCTCTGACGTGGTGCATTTTGAGAGAAGAAATAAGAGAGCCTTTGATTGCGAGGAGCTTCCACAAAGAAGATGAAGTCTATGCTACTGAATCACAATTTCATTATTGAAATTGATTTCATCTTTGGGCTCTGCAATTGTGACAGTGCAAAACTACAGCAACTTTTGGAGACAGCTTTCACATGAGAGTTTGTAGATGAAAGCATTTCTGAATTTTGAATATGATTAGGAGTATCTGATCTATGACTTGTTACCTTTCAACTTTTTGCAAAAACCTTGTTGTAACACTTTTCTTCAAATGATCTTGCCGTTATGTGGGGCCTTTAAGGTTAGGTAAATGAATTTTCTGATGAATTACCGACATAATTATTCAATTCATTAATGGCGCTCTTAGACCTATGTCTTTATGTTGTAGTGTTAGTTGTAGTTAGCATCTGGTTATTTTAATTTCTTATACATGTTTCTTTATGGCATTTGAGTTTTAGCATGTGTCGAGTAGCTTTGCATGTTTTGTTTTTAGCATGTGTCGAGTAGCTTTGCATGTTTTGTTTTGTTACGTAGACTCCGAACTAATGGCACTTCTGGCTGCAGGCAAAGGCAAGATGATGACAAATGGGAACACGATCTTTACAAACATGATGGTCCTAGAGTTTCAAGTATGGCTTGTTTGAGAAAAATTGCATTGAACTGTATTCTGGTGGTTTAGCCGTATGAAGGGGGATATTTATTGCTCACCTATTTACTTGTATGCCAATGATTTCATCTTCATTTTATGTAAAGATAGCAGAGTTGGTGCTGGAGATCTTCGATTGAAACTTCGGAGGAAGAGTACCCAGCAAGCTACCGAAGGTGGAAAGGGTTCTATTTCAGGAGATGTTAGGGATCTGCGGGAAAAACTCTCTGGTACAATGTATTCTGAGCCAGTAAAAACTGCTGCCCCGCCAAAGTCAAAACCAGTAGTCGAGAGCAGTAAACCTGCCAGGAAAAGTGTCATAGTTGAATCCTCCTTGCCAGAGACCAAAAAAGTTGCCAGCTCAGTTTCTAAGAAAAAGACTCAACCAAAGGTCTGACATTTACCTTCGAAAATAAGTTACTTTTTCAAAGCTTTCTGATTAGATAACAGATCAAGATCCTGCTCTTTATACAGACACTCATCTTTAAACAGAATGTCGGGATTGATTGAACATTCTGAGTTTACATAAGTACACCACATCATAAAGGAGATCAGCATTTATGACTACGATTTGATATGACATTGGTCATTGCATAGAGTAGTGCTTGGACGGGAGATGTTTCAGTTATTTGCTTATACATTTATCTATTTGTACAGGTTGAATCAGTGGATAGCTTCCTGCAATCCCTTGGTCTGGAAAAATATTCAATTACATTTCAAGCAGAGGAAGTATGCAACATTGTTTTTTTATGCGCTCTTACACATACTCTGGCTACCGCTGTATGTTCTGAACTTCTGTTCCAATTTGCACTTTCTATGAATTCTGCAGGTTGATATGGCTGCGCTTTTGCACATGACTGATGAGGATCTGAAGGCTGTGGGAGTACCAATGGTATAAATCCAACTCAGTCCGATGTGGATAGTTTCTTGCCAGTTGCATACCTTCATCAATTGATGGAATGCTTCCTTTTATGAGGGAAAGTTGCAAATACAGCCATTGTGGTTTGCCTCTGTTGCAAATGAACACCTCTGGTTCCATTTGTTGCAAATGGCCCCCTGTGGTCGATAAAGTGTTGCAACAGTCCAAAAAATGGTCCAAGTTAATTGGTGTGATAGACACGCGCTTAAATAGCATAAAAAAGCGCGTATGGAACAGTGAAATGACTATTTTACCCTCTAGGTTTTTTTATCTCCCACTCGTGTCACTAGCTCTTCTCTACTCCAACCAAAAAACGGTAGCCGCCATCCTCACTACCCAGCCCCATCCGCCACCATTGCCCCTGTCCTCCATCACCCCAGCCACGCCCCGGCCGCCACCGCCCAACGACGTCTGCCACCACCACCGGGCCCAATGACGTCCGTCGCCCCATGGGGCACCCATATCCAAGCCCCTTCTATTCACAGCCCGTCCAACTACCCTCCCTCCGCCTCTCTCCTCATGGCAACCACCCTCGTGCCCTCCGCCTCTCTCCTCAGCGCCACCATCCTCCTCCACCACCACCCCGTTGCCCAAATCCGACCAACACCTCTTGCATATGTGTGGATTATGTGTGTAATTGTGCGCCCTCCTTGTGTGTGTTTGTAAGTGTGGGATTGTGTGCATGTCTGTCTAATTGCGTATGTGTGTGGAGATTGTGTAATTGTGTGTATATAATTGGGTCTGGGGTCGTTGCAGCCGGGGAAGAGGTTGGCTAGGGGTTTATATGGGTGGGGCATGGTTTGTTGGATGAGGCGGCAGCTAGGCTTTGATTTGGGTGGGACTGGCGTCAGAGGAGGCAGGGAGCTTGTGGTCTGGGGTGGGCTGGGGTGTGGTTACGATGAAGCGGCGGCAGCGGCTAGGATAGTTTGTGGCGGTACTTTTGGTGTTTGGATGAAGTGAAGATGATAAGTATAAAGAGGGCAAGATGGACATTGCCTCTATTCTGTTACAATTTTTAGCGGATGCAACACTTTATTGACCACAGGGGGCCATTTGCAAGATCTGAAACCAGAGGTGTTTCTTTGCAACAGAGGCAAACCAAGACGGGTGTATTTGCACTTTTCCCTTTATTGAATGTGTGTGATGTTACCTTATTATAAGACTTATACTCTTTGGAGAAGCATGTTGAAAGTGAGAAGGTACTTGAGAGGAACATCTTGGCTAGATTATAGAAAAAATTTCTGTTCATCTTCATTTCCCAAGAATGGTACTCTAATTTGCTTTAATAGTTTCAATACGGGAGTTCGAGACTTAGATTAGTTCCAAACATCCTGTAGAGAAGGTATAGCTGCTGCTGAAGCTGCTTCTTTCTGCTCTACGCATCATGCGTGGATAGCACTGAGAGCCTATTCCATGCCCTGCCAGATTCAGGGTAAAAAGATGACCTATGTGGATATCTGAGAGAAGATTAGATGATTATTAGTTGATGCTATATGTGCCAGGATGATTGAGAATCTGTAGATAAGTGGGCATACCATCTAGGGAAGTTATTTATGCTGGTAAACCTGCAGAGTTCAAAGCTTCTTCCCACCATACTTGTTTGTGGGGGTGTGTAAGCGTTCAAGCTTCTGCTGATGGCTAATGTATTCCCTCATCAATCATCAATTGTATCTTCACTTAAACTCACTTGGGTTGTTTCAGGGTCCAAGAAAGAAGATACTCCTGGCACTGGAGTCTAGAGTCTGACATTTCGGAGTGGGTGAAGTCTTCTCTCTTTTTTTTTTCTTTTTTCGTTTGCTCCTTGGATCCAGATGCAGCACAATCCTTGTGTTTGCCAGTAGAGAAGTCCGCTTGTAACTTTCCCGGTAGAATTGAATTGTAATGCTGAAGGTGGCTTCATTGAGCTCATTGTTGCCATCACATTTTGAGAAGATTGATAGTTTGGAATTGAATCAGAAACATAATGATTTTGTCTGTACTATTGCATAAAGCTGTTTCCTCGAGTCACTTTACAGTTCTTTTCAATTCTAGTTGGCGACTCCTTGGTGTTTGTGGTACTACGTTAGCCTTGTATGTGTACTCATATAACTGCTTTAAAGGATACTCCACCATGCTGCCTGAAGGAACGGTGGAGCATTACTGCCTCGAATGTGATGTGGAGTCTGCAATCTGGCTTTAACTGAGGCGCGAGACCAGAATTTTACAATAGGGTTGTACCACGGTGAAACTCGGAAGGATGGTTTTTTTTTTCCTTCCCCCTTCTTGGGTTACAAGAGAAACAGAGAAAACAACTAATCCGTCATGGGGTAGGCCACCCTGGGAACATCCGCAAGTAGTAGCGGTCCGAGTTCCTGTGGTGGTGGTTGCTCTAGGTGGATGAAGACTTTTTCGTGGTTTGCATCCATGTTGGTCAGCTTGTCGACGTATTGGTTGTCTTCCCTCAGCAAGTGCATGGTGTTAGAGTTTGTGGCGTAAAGGGGGATGTGGCAGTCCTTGATCATGTTGCTCACGAGATGGAAGTCGTCTGCTTCTCTCTTGGTTACCAGTTTTTTTGCAATAAATGCAACAACGAAGTCTTTCTCAACCATGGCATCGTCCAGGCTCCTGTCTTGAGACGCTCTCTGTACCTTTTTAGGTCTAATACGCACCTTAGCTTTATGAAGGAGAGAAATAAAAAGGTCGTCTTCTGTCCATTTTCTTAGTTTGCAAGTTTTTGTAAGGGAGGATTATAAGAAAAATGGAAAGAAAAGAGAGGAAAGGTTTAACCTCTTTCCTTCTCAAATCTCTCTCCGAAGTTGAGAGGAAATAGAGAGAAAGGAAAGTAAGGTTAATAAAACACTTGAAATACCAACATTACCCCTTTTCATCTTTTATCGAAAACTAATCTCTGAAAAATCATCTGCCTTCTCACTAAGACCCTAGCTCCGCAGAAAAACCACCATGGCCGCCCCACCATGCTTCCGCGCGCATGGGGCGGCAGCCACTACGGCGATTAATTTGTAGGTCTCCTTTTCAGTCTCGTATGGTGGTACCTTTACGGCGTGAGCGTGGGCGGTCGAACAAATGGTGGGAGGACAGTGGCGACGCACGGCTAACCAAATCTGATCGGAGACGACGATCTCAAGGTAAGTCTCCGATCTCGATAGATCTTGGCAGATCTAAGTAGATCTGCCCGATTGTTTTCTTTTCCACCCTTTCACCGGCGATGGCCAAAACATTACCGGTGACTTGACCGTATATTGATCGCATCCTTCAGCTTTTTATATTCCATTCTTATCCGTTTCCTATTGCAAATTGGTGGAAGATGGGTTAGTGGTTGGTTGTGGTGGTTCTAGTAGCATCAAGGGCTTGTTGTTGAGGGGTTTAGCCTAGTTTACGGGTTTGTTCTTGGAACCCGTGGAGTCTAGGGAGGGAGGGGGATAGTGTCTGGGGGGGGGGGGTGAATTCTGTTGGGATTTGGGAAGAAAAGGGGGGGTAGAGTCCTGTACTGTGTGATTTTAGGGGCAACCTGTTATTGGGGTTGGGGTGGGGGGGTTGGTTTAGAGTTCTTCTCTTGGTTTTGAGCGTCCTGAGTTGCTAATTTGATATGTTGTAGGTCAGTAGTGGTCCTCCGTCCGATATTGCACTAATTTGGTTTGGATTTGATACGTGAAAATAGGAGGATATGCATAGCGGTGTTGAAAATTAGTGGTTGGGTGCCGCCACTTCTTAAACGACATGCTCACCTTTGGATTATTCCGTCCCAATTGTCCGCTGTATTGTTACTACCTGTGTTTGTATTGCATTTGTTTAGTTTCCTTTTTTTTTTTTTAAACCGATAGCCTTTACAAGTTTCTTTAAGTTGAGTTAGAGTGTAGGATATGCTCTGCTTTAATCCAATTGAAACGTGTATAAACTTATTGGGTTTGTCGTTACGTTTCGACATTTGTGATCTTGTATACTGAGTCACGAGATTGTCGTGACCTATAATCTTTGTAAGCTCTATAACAGAGCGTCTGTAAAACTTTCATTTTTAATACAATTCTCGTATTATACCAACAACAAAAAAAATTCCACATTTTTTAAGAAAACTACCACTTGTTTCCCTTTTTTTCCAATTCACAAACAACACTCGAAACAAAGTAACTTGTTCTTCCACCCCAAACTCACACAAACACAACGAAAGAAACTCGAATCGTGTTTTCTTTTCCCTTCCTTTCTCCCTCTCCCTTTCACTTGCTTTCTTTCCGATCAAAACTCATAAACAGGCTGATGGAGCTCTGCTTCGAGGCTCTTGCATTAACCTTTTGTCTTCTTTCCTTCTCACTTGTGGCTCCGTAAGTGGGAGACAATAGTCTTTCCTTTCTCAAATTAGAAAGTCCATGCGAAAAATCACATGACTTTCTTTTTTAAAAAAGAAATTGTTTAACGCCTTTACTGATAATAGGCTAAGAAGCAAACATCTCAGCAGGAGTGTCACTATAGGTAGTACAAAGCAGATGTTACTAGAGGAGACACCTACATGTAAACGTCAAGGGCATCTCTTCCAAGTGTTGTATTCTATAGAATTTAAAACAATTATTGTACAAATTGCTTGACAAAGAAATCGAGAACCATTGAAGAAATTCAAATCCAAAACCAAGCCAACCTCTCAGGGATATACCAAAACTACTTCAACCTCCTAGACGATTTTGAGGGTAAACTGAATGGCTAATCTCCCAGCAATGTTCCTTGATCTTTAAATAACCTATCGGAAACTAACATCTAATTAAATTACCCGTCCGTGTTACAATGGCCAAGTTTGCCTCTCATTTAATTGATGTCTTCTTCTCTTGTATCTCACATCTTTGCTTCATGTTTTTCTTTGGGCGCTACCTTCCTTTCGCTTTCCATGCTTTGTATTTTTCCCTTTCTTGCTTGTATCTCTTCACTTCTCTGACAACTGCCAGAAGGACATGCAACGAGACCGGCAAGAAAAAGGGCTGTCTCAAAATGTATATAGTTAGCAATTGGGCAGTTCTAGCTCAAACTAGTACGCCGACAAAAGATAGATTCAAAGAAAACAGAGAGGTAGCAACTGTAGATTATAGCCATTATAGTGCCCATACAAGTCAAGAGACCTTGAATCTATGCAGCCAACGCCATCCTATGAGATCTTAAAACTTGCATGCATAGCAAAAAGGGGTCTTTACGTGTAATAAGAAAAATCATGCCGCCAACAAACAATATGAAGGAAAAAAGAACCATCCCCCCTCCCGATTTCCCTATTTGTTCTGCTTATCTGAGTATTTCTACTCAATCTTAGCAATTTGTTTTTTCTGACATGAATCACAGGGCCATGGCAATTTTAGCACTGTAATGATAATGTTCCAAAACAAACAATCAACATGATGAACTTGTTTAATCAAGTTACTTTCTCCGTGAATGGGATGGGGACCAAATGCAGAAAGCAGAATTCCTCAGCCACACTACTACTATCATAAGTAATGATCTCCGAAAAAGGTTATGCAACAGATCTAAGCTTATAAGAAAAAGGTTGAGGCTAACAAAACTATAACTATAAATCTAGTAGCTTTCTTAGAGGAAACGTGCTCTTACACCTCCCATTTGCTTTTTCTTGTCATGTGCATTCTCCAGCTCACTAACTTCTATGGAATCAAGTTTCATTGTATCCCGATGCAATTACTACCATTCTGGATTGAGCAACGTCGTTAAATATGGTTTGAATTTCAGGTTCCACAGCCCTTTTCAAGGCGGCTTTAATAAGTGGGTTGATTTATATGATTGATACTTTGATAGTCCGATGTATGCCAAAGACGTTAAGAAATGGATACGGTGAAAAGAATGGTTTCAGATCAGCTAAATAGCAACATGTTATGCTGTCAAGGCAATGACTAGAGTTTAAGGACGTCAGTAAAGGAGGCCTACACCCAATTCACCCATTTCTGCAGCTCTCTCTGATATTTTGCACTTCAATGATTCACTATGTGTCTCCGTTTGCGAATCTAAGATAGTAACTCTACGTGTATCCTGCGAGCGACATATTCCATATAGATCTATTAATGTCAGGTTAATGAGTGTCTTCAAATTAAACTTTCACGTGCCAGAAACACAAAGGGAGCTTTGATGAAACCGCAAGGTTGCTCCATTGTGATCTAAAGGTCAAAGGTTTTGCATGCAGAAACAGCCTCTCAACGAAGTGCGGTAAGGCCAAGTACATCATACTCACCAAGATCCCAGAGTGGCTGGAACCTTGTTCACTAAGATGTCGATAAATAGTAGAAACTTGGACTAGTAAAGATAAAGGTAACATAATCAAGATAGATGTCTCAGTGCAATTGAACGAACCGAGTAAACCGCAAAACAATGCTCGAACGAGTAGTAGCTCACAGACATAATTGATGGGTGATAAAAGGCATCCTCTGCCAATGATCTAGCTTGCCTTGAGGAAACTGAAAATAAAAACAAAAGTGAACTGTTAGTAAATATATATCAGCTTGCACAAATATATTCTGAGGAAATCACGACCAGCAAGCTCAGTGGACATACCAGCTGAAGCATCGAAATTCCCCTGTGAGGCATTAATTTGGGAAAGCTTTGCAGCTTCAAGAGAAAAAGTAACCTGCAAAGCAGATCGATCCAAGAATCAATTTGCTGCTAACATTAAAAAGTCAAAAGTCGCAGAAGGACAGGCCTCAAGTTGAATTCATCGAAAAGGTAGAAAACAAAAGGATTCTCTAAGAAGCAACAGTCAATATATACCATGAAAATGAAATAAGGACTCTTCCACACATGATGTCAATGCTGACCATTTTAATACCCCACACCCCACACAAGCACATGCAAATGAGTGAGAGAGAGAGAGAGAGTCAGAATCCCCAAGACAGAATTGAACAGGAATTGTGGACAAGATGAATGTCAATCGCTAAAACACTGACGCTTAGTGCAAGAATGACAGCCTCTGGCAACAGTACTTTGACTAGTAGCATTAAAAGGCACTAACTGAACTAGAAGAGAAAAGGCTGGCTAACTGCAATGGTGTATAGAATCCCCATCAATATACAATGCCAACCATTGTGCATAGATGCCCTCTCCAACTAGTGGTCTTGATAGGGAAAACTCCAATAACATCACTTTAACTTTTAGGAGAGGTTTCAGAGAATTCAATGCAGCAACCCCATCATTGCCCATGTAAAGTTACACAACTGACTAATCGACATGGCCTGACCTGTTTTCCTATCTCATCCATGATAATCATTCTTGGAAGAGACTGGACCTGCATGAAGAATCTTGTCACAACCTACCAACTCAATCTAAGATCTATACAGAAAAAGGACTGAATACACACCAGTCGGGAAAGTGATCCAAGGGTTGTACCACACTGAAGAAGATTAAAACAAGTGTGTTGCCGTGACAAGACATCCAATTCCCTAAAATGGTAAAACGAACAACAAAGTCATTACAAAATCAACAAAAGGCACAGAAGTAAGATCACCTGTGCCTTCAGATTACCCTAAGAACCGCTACTGCAAGATCAATAGATGCACCAGTAAGGGAACCATAATCATGCTAATCAAATTAACTAAAATCACAATGCTTTCGGGACTTAAATCTATAGTTTAGCCAAATGCATAACAAAAAGGGTAAAGATAGGTAATAACAAAAAGCATGCGATACAAGTATTAAACTTCAATAGCGTACCATTCTGTAAAGCCTCTTCACTAGCTAAAAGGGTTGACGTGCCTGATGCACCGACGTAAATGCCGTCAGATTTCAGACCAAATAGTTGCCGGACCTGCCCCATGAAAACTTCGAAAACCTTCTTAAGGTCCTGTTTCAGAATTTGCATGCATCAATCCTGAGAGACATAAATTAGAAGCCATCTGCATTAATACAACATGGACTTCTAGTTATTTCAAGAAAAAGAAAGTGCTGCAGCATAAAGCAGTCCTAATCTATAGACGATGCCATATACGTATATATTTGTGCTTATATTTCTGCAGAACCCCAAGTGTCAGTAAACAACTTTTACAACGTGGTCCAACGAACATATAGATAGATTGTAAGTATAGGTGTGAGTAAGTGTGCGCGCGTGAGAGAGAGTGTGTTCTTTGGGTGTGCGTGTCTTTGTCCCTAAAAGAAACATTAAATACTATATGAGGTGCCGCTGGCCAGGAAAGGAGGTCTCAGAAATGTACATTTTTCCCATGAGCGGAACCAGCTACCAGTCAGTGAGGCCATTTGACCCATAGCATGAATCAGGAGCAGGTTCTAGTAGGCAACTTGAAGAGTCTATGCTTAGAGGCCTTAATAAATATACGTAAAATATTAGCACTTTCTACATTTTTTGTACGGAATATGTTTTTTAAGATTTAACAGCCATTTGATAGAGTCATTCCTTATTAGTATACAATTCGCGAAGGGTTCACTAACCCAAAGACAATTGGTAAGCCCTCGCTTGACTATAACATGACAATGTGTTTGACTGGACACAAAATTGGAACTATGACTTGTGTGCTCAAGGAAGTCTAACACAGGCAGCAGCATCTCAATTTCTCAAACCTTCCTGTCAACTTCAAAGGTACCCCGAAGAAAGGTGAACCATACCATGCACAATAACAGAAAAATAACGGAACCAAGTGCAAATCTAAAGAGAAAAACACTATTTTTTTTTATCAAACATTGCATTCCGTCTAGCTTCTAGATGACTTAATTATCACAGCTAATTCCCAGAGATGTTATTCGTGTCATCAAATGATGGTTCCTCTACATTGTATTTTCGAAACAATTTGCTCTTTCAACATGCAAACACCCACAACCTGTACCTAGCGCTTCCCTCATTGTCAGAACTCAGAAGACACCCTAACAGAGATCCAAGGAAAGAACCTCAGGACTGCAATTCTCAGAGAAAATTGTGGTTCAACCATGCAATCCTGCAACTAAAATTTGGTTCCATTGACATTCTAAAAAACCATGGGGCTTAATAAATGTAACTGAATTTGTGAAAAGTTTTCAAGCTGACCCCTAATTGTAAGTAAGAGTAAAAGTGAGCAAAATCTTCGAAAATTTAAAGGATAGTGCAAAGGTTTATGACCAAATTTGAGTCTACAGTTTATAAGAAGACCATATCCAATTCTAAAGTTACTAAGGGTGGGAAAACTAATGCATGTGGAAAGAATACCCAACCTACAAATATCGCAAGACCCTAAAGGGTCTCATCCCAACTAACACCACCAAAAACCAAGTAGTCGGGATGCAGCCAGGAGCAGAATGAAAGATTAGCTATATAATGTTCCGGGCAAAACTTATCCAAAACTGAGAAGAAAAAACTGCCAAGCCTAGATACTCTTCCTTAACCCATGATTAAAACGAAGTATTTAAAAACACAAAAAAAAAACCTATTATACTCAAAGAAATCAACTTAACCAAATGCAATGCCTAGCTCTTCAGGGCCTAGGAATCATCCAACTGACCATTCCAAATCTTATCATCCACCACCCTCCTCCTAAGAATTGGCCTCCCTCTCTCCAAAACCTCCACAACCATTGTTCGAGAAGCACCTGATTGATCTAGCTGAAACCCTTCATAGGGATCCTCCTTCCCTAATAGACGACAACGTTGTTTCCTAATTAACTAAGTGATATTTAAACACGTCCTTGTTCCCTTCCAAGAAAAATTCATCAATTTATCAAGTCCCTTCTGCACACATGGCGAGTGGAAAGAGTGAGATAAAGTAAACTAGAAAGAACTCTTGATAGCACAATAAGTTACAACCATATGTACGTACACAAAGTTACAATTTCTACGTACACATATGGTTAGTATTATTGGGGTAGCTTTTATTTAAAACGTTTCCACTTTCAGCAAATGCAAATGTAAGAGTTTAACGAATGTACATACTGCAAATATCATTGCAGAAGCATACTTACTTTCAGGAAAAAGTCCACTTTCAGCAGATGCTGATGTAAGAGTTTAATGAATGCATAGCTGATGCACTTATAGATTTATGCGCCTCTCTTTTCTTATTCTTGTTTCTAGTTTTTAAGGGAAATCACTGCAAAATGCATGTAACTGGAGACAGCTTCTGACCTGAGGCAAAATTTTATGCATGAGAGGACCGGTGTTTTCTGAATCTCTCAAGCAGCCTGGAGGGTTCCAAACAACAACACCTCCCCACATCTGCAAGATGCCATGTAAGAAAGTTTCCTCGCCAAACTTCACAAAGAAAAGTTCATGGAAAGACATATAATTATGAAAAATGCATAGTAGCCCACCGGAGAGATGAAGCCATTTGTCATGGAAGTCTCTCCATGTGGAAGCTGTAACAGAAGAGGGCATTCCCTTGCAGATGGAACGTATCTGAAGCATGGAGATAGACTACATGTTAAGCAGCGGAACATAGTTATAACTTATTTTCTCATCAAAATTCAAGATATCAACCCAAACAGACACAATAGCTTTCCGAAATAGGAGACAATTATTTTATCTTACTAAGCTAATGCTGCTTTTACATATAACATTCATGACTTACCTTTCTTGATAATTATCTTATCCACATAAAATAGATGCTGCAGAAATAACGTCTTTTATCACACCCTTGACATTGTTTACAAAAGACCATACGCTCTTGTTCAGTAATGAAATCTCATCAAGTTGTGGACTCATCGCCATTCTAATCAACTCATCATTTAAAAGAGTCTTCTGAAATCTAACTAGCACATAAACGGACACCGCGTCAGGCACCGACGGGGCTACCGGCCACCGCGTTTTCCAAATCAAAGATACAGATCTGCTTCTTTCTTTATTTTCTCTTATTTTTCTTCTCCTTCTTTACCTCTTCGGCGGTGTCAATGCATGTCCGGAACTAAGTGTTAAGAAATCATAGATTCAGACACCGCAAGCGCGTCCGACACGTTTCCACCAGGATCAAATGTCGATGTCCAGGTAAGTGTCAAACACCATAACTTGCCCTCCGGCAGCAGTCATTACTTCTGAGCACCAAAGAAAAATCAAAAAACAGATAATGAGTTAAAGAACTTACACCACAAAATGCAAAACTTTTGACCGTCCGTCGGCTGCAATAGAAGTATCCAAGTGCCACTCATTTGAATTTACCTATAAAATGTAACTCGTAAAATAACACATGTGCACATACATATACCAGCATACAAAGCCACACAAAAAGACCACATTTGCAGTTCAGATGCACGCCAATAGTTTCTTAATACTGTGCAGCAAAAGATGTAAACAGGCATAATCCAATAATCATTGCTCAGAGATGGGCACTATAAGTGGTTACAAGGTAGCAAAACATGGCATCTGAAGCCCTGTTGACTTTTCGAGAGTTAAACCGACTCTAGGAAAAAGGAGAAATATGAGATCTCAAAAATATCAACAATTGACAGAACATGGCATCCCATCTTTCTGTGCTGTGTGTCGTGTTTATTACTTCGCAATCCTTCGCCACCTCTTTGCAGCGTCATGATAAATAGGAAGTAAAGGACATAGTCAAGTGACAATCATGCTATGAAATAGCTACAGAGAGAACATTCGCAAAGTATAGGATATTGACAAGCCATTTCTTTTCGGTGTGAAGATGTGTAATCACAAGTTGATAGGACTAGTTAACGAACATACAAAGAAAGGCAGATCTTTGGTGCTAAAAATGTAGCTCTCCTGCTTTTCATCCCAATAAGCAAAGGAGGACTTTGGCGTATGGTATAGAACCTGCACGTAAAAGTAACATAGACTAAGTCACAGAAGCAATGATTGGTAACCTCTTCTTCCAAGGAGATGACAGGACTTGGATAAAGATTGCAGTACACAGCTCTCATACTACCTGGCTTTCCACACTTATATTTGCTAAAGGACTCAAAGCTTCAACAATACGAGCCAAGAGAATATCATCTATATCTTGAAAATCCCTGTAGGCACCGGGGGGCGTTAGAAAAAACATGCATAAATGTATAGCTTTAAATGTGGGGGAAGCTAACATGTTTGACTAGACTGCTTCCCATACCAAGGGCAGCTTTTGATTGAGTGAGTATTACTTTTGAGGTTTCACATGGCATATTGGGAAAAGACGTTGAAAGAAGTTATTACTACAGAAAATTATTAGTTGCCAATTTGAAATCCAAAAACTCACAAGGTGAGCCTAAAACAGTTCCCTTGGATGCATGAGGCAAATTCTATGGTGGAACTCAAAATAACAATGCCCTAACATCTAGAGAATTTCCCAATTTTCAGTTTTTTGACACCAAAATAGGGGGTTCACCAGAAAATTCATAAAACATTAAGTTGATTTCCACCCTTTTTTCCTAATTTGACCATATTGTTATCAATTGCTCTTAGTAGGCATGGCATATTTTTACCGGAGGGTAACTTGCAAAAAGAAGATAAATGAAGAACCTTATTCTCACCATTTCCAAGAAAAAATTATGATTTTGATAAAGCAACTGTATTGTATAAGCATGTGTACAAATAATGAGTAGATTCATGGAAGGTCCATACCAATCATAAATCCAATCATTTGGATCAGCATTCAACAAACTGAAGGAGAGCACGACCTTCCCGTCTGCACCCACCGGCATAAACTCACTCCGAATCACCCCTTCTTCTTTCCCACCGTTCACAAAAACCTTTACAAAAATCTCCGCCACCTTCTCCACCATAGGGACCTCCAAAATCCTACCTACAATCCAACCATGCCTGTGCTTCCCCACAACCGCCCTAACACCCTCGTCCCTATTCACCACCACAACCGTATAAACCTTCCCATCATTACTCAAACTACCCTCACACCCTCCTCCCAACACAGACTCCAAATATTCATCGAAGTCCTCGTCATTCTTCAAATTCTCGTCGAGTTTTGAATCCTTCAGTGCACCACAGCGCCACGCGGGACCTACATTTTGGTTGTGTACACAACCAGAATCAGAGTCTAGTGTTACTGATACGGTGTAATTACTGCCACAAGTTCCACAATTTTGATAACTTCCAGGGAATTTCTGCATGTGGCTGACAATTGAAAACCCTAACTCATCGGCGGCGAATTCAGTAGAAGCATCGAAATTTACAAATACTGCATGGAAGCGGCAGGGGAACAACAACGGAGTCGAATCAATGGAATTCGACAGCGAATCGATGTCACGGAACGGGAGCAGCGATCGGTAAATCTCAATGGATTTGAGTAAGAATGGCAAACCTGTAAATAAAATTCGAAAACTAAACCAAATTTAGACACAGCGTGTCATGTGAATACGTTGCGTGTATGCGTGTGTGAAGAGAGGGAGGGACCTAGGAGGAAGGAGAAGAAGACGGTGAGAGTCACGAAAATGCGCTTCAGTCCGGGTTTGGTTCGTCGCATTGTTTTCGGGTCAAAGTCCGGCACGTCGGAGTTGTACTTTTCGCCAGCGGTTGATGATGTGGCCGCCGAAGTTCCGGCAGGTTCGGCGATTTCCGCCATTGCTGATCTCCGAGTCTTGAAGCTTCGTTGAGCTTTTTTCTCTAGTAGTGTTGAGCCGTTAGCCTTCGACTATGCAAGTGTGCTCTTTTCGTTTGATTTTTCTAGCGCGGAGTGGACGCGAGCCGACCTAGCTCAGTTGGTAGAGCGCATGGCTTTTAACCATGTGGTCGTGGGTTCGAGTCCCACGGTCGGCGGTTGAGCCTCTGCACTCCTTTTTGTGGGTTTTGTTGATGGCTTGACCAGGAGTCTCTTTATCTATCTTGGAAGGCGGCCCATCGACAGCCGCAATCTGATGAAATTGATGATTGATGAGATTTTATTTAAAATATTCAATTTTGGAGTTGTTTGGAACATTAAAAAAAATTGAGATTAGATTTTATAAAATTTGACTGAATTCATTTTCATAATATACAATATGTTAAAAATTAGTGGAATTTTATGAGATTTTATCTTATTTGAATTAAAAGTAATTATTTATTGATCTTTTTTTTTTTCTAACCTCTCCAGCAATGAACCTACCAATCCCGTCTTCATTGGCGCTACTGCGACATCACTTTTACTACCACTAAAGGCACCACTACTGTCCTCACCACCACCACTACTATTACTGCCACTACCATAGCCGTTGTCGCCGCTGTCACCACCATCACTACTGTCATCATCACTACTATCACTATTGACACCACTACCATCGTCACCACCACTACTGTTACCGTCATCACCACCACTGCTATCACTACGGTCGTCGCCACAGTCACCACTACTGTCACCACCATCGCCACTACTCTCACCGCTGTAGCTGCCACCACCACTACCATCACAACCACCACTGCCACCGCCACCACCACTGCAACTGCCACCGTCATCACCACCAATACTGTGGCCGCTGCTGCCCCCACCACAGCCACCGCTACGGCCACCACTACTGCCACACACTACCACTAATATAGCCACCATTGCTATTGCAACCGCCGCCATTACTGCCACAGCGTCGGTATTTGACGTCACTTGATCACCACCAATTACACCATCATTATCGTAACCACCGTTGCCGCCAACACCACTGCAGCTACCACTGGCACCACTACTGTCACCACAACCACTGCCGTGACTACTACCACGACCACCACTGTCATTGCCACCAATACTGCCACCAATACTGCCACCACTACGGCCACTGCCATCAATACTGCCACCACTACCACCGTCGCCACCACTATTACTACCGCTACTGCCATCAACGTCACTATTGACGTCACTTGATCACCTTATTATTACCTCATTACACCTAATCACCACTATCGCTATCCAGTGTGGTGCCGTCACCACCACCATCATGTGGTGACACTAGCACACTTGAATCACTTACCATAGTTCGTATTTCATCGTAAGTCAAGGATATAATTGTCTAAAAAATTATTACATTTTCATTTCCTTTTTTTTTTCAAAACACAAAATAAGAATTTCGTGATTTGAATTCTCTTTTGTTTCAAACAAGAAAAAGTGAATTGAATTTTAAATTTAATTTTAAATTTGAATTCTAAATCCTAAAAGAATAGGTTCCAAACAGACGGCAAGGATCTTTATTTCTCCCGATGAATGGGTAACCTTCTGCAGTTTTTGTGATGGCTTGTTCATTTAGGTAAAATTTTGATTGCACGAGCTACACGAGGAGATACATAGCTAATGTTTCGGAGGCAGTGCTCTCCTCCACAGAGTTCTCTGTCACGCTAGTCTACCGTTTGTTTCAATCCTTAGGATGTGATTTGTGTATGTAGGCATCAATTTTGGTCGTTCTTTCGGTCCTAGTTTGAGTTGTTAAATAATATTTAATTAATTTTTAATCGTTACTTCATTGTTTCTGTCAAAATAAAATGAAATGTCTATTTTTACCTCCTTATATGCTTGTATACACCTCACTGGTCCCTAAGAAACACTCATTTAATTTAAAGTTACAATCAGTTTGCTTACACATGCCTTCGGCACGACAGATTGTTGGATTACATAAAAAAAAATGTATGAATTTAACCTCACCACGTAGATTATCTCACTCAATTGCCGAGCACCTTTGCAATATGCAATTCCACCGCATGTACTAAAAAATAGTAAGGTTTATGAGGAATTTTAGCTTGTCATGAGAGTAATTTCCTCTTGTGTCATTAATTATTGAGGATGTCTTTTTATTACACTTATTCACTTCGGCTGTTGTAAAATACTCCCTCCGTCTTATAAAAATCGATCATTTTTTTTGAATTGTCCAATAAAAATTACTCACTTTTCAAATTAAGAAATGTTATGTATGAATTGTATGTATTTACTGTTTTTATTATTTTCTTATTGAGTTTATCTTTCCGCATTAACTCTCTCAATCAACTCATTTTTTCCCTTCTGTCTCATTTTTTATATTTTTTATTTTATTTTTCTCTCCACATTCAACACTCCACTAAACAATTTTCTCTCTCCTAACTCACTTTTTTTTCCCTCCCATATGTAAGGGTAAAATATAAAATATATGATGACTTAAATCTTCAAACTGCGTGAATTTTTTTTTTTAACAATTTTCTCTCTCCTGACTCACAGGCAAACTCTAAACAGTTTGATTTTTTAAAAGTACTCACGAGAATTTCTTCAACGAGGTTCATACCATGGCGTTAGTTCAAATAGATTGATTTGCTGCATTACAAATAAATCTTAAGCGCACTTGAAAAATATTAACACACCGATAACCGTACTATGTTTCATCGCATAGGTTCCACTTTTATCTCAAATTATGTAGTAGCACGTTTTGATGCCAACTGTATACAGACTAAAGTCAAATGATTGTGGCTAACAGCGGCGCTTTATTACACGACACTTGGTGTAGCACTCCCTCCAAATTTGGTACGCAAATGGAGTAACGGCTAGTTGTTTTGTACCAAACGTTTTAAGTTTGAGCGCTTCCCTGTAACTCTATGCGAGTTCATAAATGGCCAAAGGACCTCAAACCTATCCTCTCTGCCTGCAAAGCCGCATCCTCTATTGACAAAGTCCATGCCTTAATGCTAACAGCATCTTACATCAGAATTGGGGACATCGATATCACCCACAAGGTGTTCGATAAATCGCCTAAGAGAGGCGTAGACGCTTGGAATGCCTTCATCGTACATTATTCACGTCAAATTAGACCGGTTGAAGTGATAAGTCTATATCAGAAGATGAGTTTGGAAGAAGTTAGACCCGATAGCTCGACTTTTACGATTGCACTCAAGGCGTGCGCGGTCTTGTTAAATTTGGAAATGGGTGAAGAAATTTGGAGGCGAGCTGTTGAGTGTGGGTATGGAGATGATGTGTTTGTCGCGTCCTCGGTATTGAATCTGTATGCCAAGTGTGGAAAGATGGATGAAGCTGTGGATGTGTTTGAGAAAATGCGTAGGAGGGATCTTGTTTCTTGGACGACGATGATAACGGGTTTTGCACGAAGTGGGCGAGCAAGTGAGGCCGTGGATGTATTTAGGCAGATGCAAAAGGTGGGTATGGAAGGAGATAGAATTGTTATGTTAGGGTTGATTCAGGCTTGTGCAAGTATTGGAGACACAAGAATGGGTCTATCGGTTCATGGGTGTATCATTAGGAGAGATCTTCTTATGGATGTAGCACTTCAAACCAATCTTGTGTACATGTACGCCAAGAATGGCAGTTTGGAGCTTGCTTCTTGTGTCTTTAGGAAAATGCACAGAAAAAGTGGTGTTTCCTGGAGTGCTTTGATTTCTGGCTACACTCAAAATAGTGTTGCTGAAGATGCACTTGAGTTATTTATAGAGATGCAGTGTTTTGGATTTAAACCAGATTTGGTGTCACTTATGGGTGCAGTTCTAGCATGCCTCCCAAGTAGGGTTTCTGAAATCGGGTAGATCAATACATGGATACATTCTGAAGACGATTGATCTGGATCAAGTTTGTGGCACTTCATTGATTGACATGTACTCCAAATGTGGATCCCTTTCTTGTGCACGTACTTTATTGATCAGATGAGTTCCAGGGACTCGATCTCTTGGAATGCAATGATCTCTGGTTATGGGATCCATGGACACGGAAAAGAAGCTCTCTCACTCTTTCATCGGATGAAAGAAACAAACTTAAAACCAGACCATACAACTTTTGCTTCCCTGCTTTCAGCCTTGAGTCATTCAGGTTTAGTGGAAGAAGGGCGATACTGGTTTGATCTCATGATTACTGAATTCATGATCAAACCACATGAGAAGCATTATGCTTGCATGATTGATCTTCTGGCTCGTGCAGGACGAGTTGAAGAAGCTTGGGATCTGATTGATACCATGACATACGAACCAGGGATTGCTGTTTGGGTTACACTTCTGTCAGCAGAGAAGGTTCTAGAATTAAACCCAGATAATCCGGGAATATATGCCCTAGTGTCAAATTTCTGTGCTGCAGCAAGGAAGTGGGATGAAGTAGCTGGGATCAGAAATAGTATGAAAAAGACGGGGATGAAGAAAGTGCCTGGCTACAGTGTCATTGAAGTAAATAGAACATTTCATGCTTTTCTCATGGAAGATAAGAACCACCGTCATAATGAACAGATAGTAGAAATTTTGGAGAAGCTGGAGCATGAAATGTCAGCTGTGACTCTGAACCCAAAGACTGAATTTGTGTTAAACGACCTTAAAGAGGAGGTGTAAAGACTGCTATGGAATCTCTGGAGAGACTTGCAGTTGCTTGCAGGCTCTTGAGCACAGGGCAAGAAACCTCAGAGATTGTGGGAACTACCTGTGAATTGGTAAAATGAGAGCTCGTTCGAAGGGACTTGAATTCGTGAAGTGAAAAATATGAGATAAGGAAGTTTATCTTCCTCTTTTGGGCTTCTCCTTACTTCAACTGGCCTTTAGTGAAGGATCCCAGCTTTAATGGAGAAAGTGTCTTCACATGATCATAGGTCGCAGCTGGAGTGCCAACCAGCCCGACTGCATGCCAGCTTTTAAGGAGCGTCAAGAAGTAGCATAATGAAATATTGGCTTCTAATTATATACAGGACTTACATCTAATAATACGGCAAACAAGTGAAAAAGCTTCTATAAATTGTAGAAGTTGCTTGGTCCTCATAGCAGACTCAAGGTTTGGGTGAGAGGAGCCAAGGGTTCGAGACTTCAAACTGCAGTGTAATCCAGTTATGCTGTTTAGTGCCGCTATCTTTTCCAAACTTATTGCTCGTCAGGGTAGCCTAGGGCCTACATTTAAGAAACTTGAATATTATTTTCGAGGAAGAGGCTTTGGAAAGGTGGTGAACTTGGCGCAGATGAAGAAATAAATGGCTAATAAAAGGCTCTATATATCTATTTATTCAGGTCCAAAATGCTTGCCGGACTTGATCATAGAGATTGCTCTGGTCTCAGTCTGGTAAACCATGTAGACATTCTTACTAAGGAGTTTTATGTTTCTCTAACGAAGAAGCCTCCAGCCTTTCCATCTTTCCCCTTCTGATAATTATGACTTTGGCTGACTATCAGCTGCATTGATTCCTGTGCATCTTCTTCGAATGCAAAGGGCTTGCATATATGTTCATGAGGAATGAGGTGACATTGAAATTCTGCACTTCTTCCTACGGCGTGGTTTTTTTTCTTCTTCACAAGGCATGTTAGTGCTGTTAATTTTCTGTATGAATTCTGGTTGAATGGATAAATGTATTTACATTTTGAACTGGCTTCCGAACACTTTCTTCTGTGATTCTGAGGCACATTCTCGTGGAGTTCCAATCATTCTGTAAACTTGAATCAACCCATGCACTCTGTTTATAGCATTACAGCTTTCATTTACTATCTTCAAAGACACAAAAAGAAACCAAGGTTCAAAGTT
This sequence comes from Escallonia herrerae, assembly GCA_033070095.1. Lineage (NCBI taxonomy): Eukaryota > Viridiplantae > Streptophyta > Magnoliopsida > Escalloniales > Escalloniaceae > Escallonia > Escallonia herrerae. Next base: position 147,723 of record JAVXUP010001849.1, on the reverse strand, counting down.
TGCAGAACACCGTCAAACATTCATATCCTTATTTGCTTCTCAGCGGCTCCATCGAAGCCAGTGGGTCTGAAGTTAATATGCTAATTATGAGAGACGATCCAATTCACCATTAATTGAACAGTCCAAACTCCGGACTTTGGTCAAGACTTGAGACTAAATGTCTGTTCAGGGAAGTAAAGCAGGAGTCTATGCATCAAGTAACGGAGCGAAATAATGAATAGAAGGTGCATGTGGTGATATGTTCATCACACCCATTTAGACTTTTATCCCCAAAATAACAGAAACCAAGAGTAAAGCCGCAGCGACCAACATAAATAGAAGGTGCATGTGGTGATATGTTCATCACACCCATTTAGACTTTTATCCCCAAAATAACAGAAACCAAGAGTAAAGCCGCAGCAACCAACATAAATAGAAGAGCCTCAACTTGGAAGTCCACCCGGCAGTGCCACATTTCCCTTCCAAGCACTGGAAATGTGCTAATTACTAGTACAATTAAGCAGTCTTCACGAGTGTGCTCATAGCAACAACTGTGGGAGGCGAGGTACACCACTTCAACATTGCAATTTCCTCGCAGGCATAATTTCGTATCATGTAAATGTCTATTTAACTAAACAATGGAACTGCTGTGGCGAGATATCTGTTAAGAGTTCCAAAGATATGTCGAATCCCTCAATTAGAACTCTTCATTACCATCTTGATCAGTTGTAAAACAATGTGGAAAGGAAAGATGTATTCAAGAAGCAACATAGATGATACAAATTCTAACTTCAAAAATTAAACCTTGAAATCATTTGAGCAAAAGAATCAGCCCTCCTTTTCCTCGTCCTATGAGAAGGGCCTAGCTACAAGCAATCCACACAGTTAAAAGGTGATGTTTGATTAAGATCAGTTGTGACCAAAACTAAATTTTGACTCGTTGGTAGCCAAAGTTTCTCAACTCCTATATCCTAGAGCTTGGGACTGAAGATTTTGGTTATCTTCTAACAGACGGTCATACTCCAGAAGCAGATCTGCAGATTGTTTTTGGAGCGAAGCAACATGACCTTCCGCAATTTCAACCTGTTTGTCCTTTTCTTCAGATTCCAATTTGAGCTTCTTCAGATTCTCTGTTAAATTGGATATTTCTTTCTTCAGCAGCTTTATTTCCTCATTAGCTTTCTCTTCCTTTTCTTTCAACTGCAATTTCTCTTTCTCAAGATTTTCAACTTCTTGTCTGGAACCCCCAACATTGCTTCTCAACCGGATCAATTTTCGAAGATGATGGTGTATACGATCAATTAAGAATCCCAGATACAGAGAAAAACCTGCAAGATCAAGTCAGAGCCACTACGGCTAAAGTCGCGTACAAAACCTAGGTTAAATTTGGATGGATAGACTTAAGCGGGAGCAATGAGGGGTAAATTCACAACAAAATGAAGGTGAATTTTATTCAAATCATGATCCGGAGAAAGGGGAAAGACCAGTACATGCGGGTAGGGAAACATAGATTGTTAGAATTGTGCAAGTATTAACTAGAATCTTGGGATGGATTTCAAATAGCTCTGTTCCTAGTATCCTCTAGAGATGGTTTCTAATAATTCAGTTTCTAGTATTATTTCAATTCAACAGCTATATTTCAATGTAAGAAACATGTTTTGTTGAAGCCCACAGCAGTTTCTTTACCCTAAGTATAAAGGTAAAAAGTTCAAGAAACGTGCTTCAGCAATATTTGTCAATTACTTAGTCCAAATACTTTCATTCTGAATGTGCCGTAAGTAAATAAGTGCGCCCAACTTGCGGGCATTTCAAAACTACTCTTACTTCACAAAAAACCACCACAAAGATCCGATCTATCTAAAAAGGAAACTTCCGACCACCAGAAAACTCGAATACCCCAGGAACCCTGCCTACATGGCAGAGAAACATAAACGTAACATTGGGATTCCAACTACGAAATCTGGTGCAGCAAGAAGCAGCAAAACCGAGAAACTTTCATTCTTTCATATGAAGAAATAAAAAGTTTGAAGAACTGGGTGGAAGAGAAGCTCTACCCCTAGAAAGTATCTCTGGCTCTTCTCTCTTCACACGTACCACGTCAAGCAAAGAGTCGCATTCCCATCTCTTCCTCAATACGTTTGTCACCTTGCTACCTTCCTTTATGACATCTCAAAAGATCCCACAGAACTTTGCCTACCTAAACGAGCACCATCTTAACCCCACTAAAATCCACTTGTTTCACCTCTCCATAATGAAAATTCTAACTCACAGGTCACAACAAATGTCCACATTAGATGACAAAAGTAAAAAATGCATGTGCACTCTCTAACATGCAATCTTGAAAAGCTAACTTCAAGCTCTCTCTTCCAATCTCGTCTTCCAAGTAAAAGTATTCCCTGAAACTACCACATATCCAAAAGAGAAGCCCCATAGTAGCAAAATGTGGTAACTGCAACAAAGTATCACCTCAATATACCAGTCTCACCTTCCTCCCATTTAGCATTACTTTATTCAGGTGCCACCCGTAAACCCCATCTCGGATCCAACCAAACTCATCCACGCCAAATTTAACATCTACTCTTCTCCTCTAGAAAAACCCACGCCATCCACAACAACTAACCCAAGAGAGCCTGATTTACTAGGTAGCACGGACACGGTGTCGAACACGGACACCGACGGGGACACCGGACACCACAATTTCCAAAAAATAAGATTTTGGACACCGCAGGACACCGCTTTTTTAATATATTTTTATTATATAAATATCAAATACATTCCACAACCTAAAATAACAAACAATAATGAAAAACTACTAAAACAAGGAATTCAAATAAATACAACTCATACAAGTCATACTTAAACATTTATTTGGTACTGGACAAAAAAACTAAGTAAAAAAAAAAGAGGGTCTTTCAGTAGAATACACGACAGAGGGAGAACACAAAAAAAAATGAGGGAAAGACACGAGAGGCAAGGGAAGGGAAAGGGACTTTCAGTAATAACTAGAAGGAAAAAAGGAAGGAGACAACTGACGAGTGACGAGACAGAGAAGAAGCAGACCTGTGGGTCAGTGACGGCGATGGAGGACCTCCGGCGACGATGGCAAGAGCTCTGGCAACGGCGGACAGATCTGGCGGCTTCGGTATCCAACAACACCGGCGACTTTCAAATCTGTCGGCGCCGGCAATATCGGCGACTTTCAGATTTGTCGGCTCCGATAACATTGGCGACAGATCCAGCAACACCGCGAAGAGAGAGAAGAAGAAGGCCGACAGATGAGGTGAGAGAGAAGAATACGACCCCCCAAATTAGTTCAATTCTTCTCAAATTGGCCCCAAACTGGTCCGACACTGCTCCATGCAGTGTCCGATACTCCTCGACGAAGTGTCCGACACGATGTTGGAAATTAAAAAATAAAATAAAAAATCGGACACCGATTAGCAGTGTCGGCCGGTGTCCGGAGGGTGTCGGGGTGTGCGTCCGTTTAAGACACCATACCTCCACCTAGGAGAGGTGTCCGTGCTACCTAGCTGCTTTATTACCTCAATCTTAATCCAAATGCAACCTGATTGTCTACCGTATATGTACACCGTGCCACGGCCCAAAAGGTGCCTACAACCATTTTTATTATCAAGAAAAACAAGCAGGTCACTTGCTAGACTAACCTTATTTTCGTGTCGTCAGATGGCACTATGGCAGCTCCATTCAAAGACATGGTGGGCAGAGTTGAAATAATAGCGTACGCTGCTAAAGATATTGGAGAAGAGAGGCAAACATGTGTGGACTATGGAGTGAATGAAGCATAGAACAACTACAAGATTGCAATAACTGGCTAATCAACGTACCGACGTGCTATAGCCACAAAAAGCAAAGAAAGACAAAATAAGTTATTATGATACAACCTTCACAGGAAAACAACCAGGCTTGGGGCCTGTACACTAATCAATCACAACATAGTAAACCAAAAGGAACATGGCAACAATCAGACACCACTACGATTCAATATCAGATCTTTCTAATGATCTTGTCCTTCAAGGAGCCACCCTGCTATTCATTCTATCGTTTAGTTACTACTCCATCAACTTTTTATTATCTATCGCACAATCCCATCAACCCTCCAAGCTTCAAAAGGAAAACTGAGTCAAAACAGCTTCTTAGCAGCACCAACTGAATTCATTGCAATGTTTTTAGAACTATACAATCTCATACTAATTATATAGAACCTGCATAAGAACCTCCTGATTCCACATTCAAAGCAGGTATGGTCTGGTGGTGAGATGAATCGAACTTTCTAATAGTTTAAGTTTGTTCATCCAATTCAGAGGCCTCCACCTCATATAGGCAACTAACATATTAGCGGGTTCACCACCAATTCCAACTTTTCATCTTCGTTTCTTTACCTTAGAGTTAAATGTACGAAAGCAATATGTCTCACCATCAGTATTGGCTCAATTCCATTAAACCTATAATGAACTATCATATGCTTACAATTCATCCTGCATCTGTTCTCTCTAGGTGTTACGGGTGTCGCAATGTAATAGGAACAAAGATTACAGACGTATGGGCATTACAGCACAGGAACATGACAATGACAAATGCCCTCTGTAAATTCATAAAACCAGATGCAACTACAAGCCAACAATTCGACACATGCTTGGCCGTGTAACAACGCAGTGACAGAATATGTCAAGCAGAACTTTCAATTATAAAGCAAACAAGGTTTTCCTTTCCATTTTCAAATACAATTCGACACATGCTTAGCCGTGTAACAGCACAGTGAACAGCATATGTCAAGCAGAACTTTCAATTATAAAGCAAACAAGGTATTCCTGTCCATTTTCACATACAAACCCTCATTACCAGCTGAGTTGAATATTTTCAAATGTCCATTGTTTATTCATCTACATGTCCCGTAATTAACTGAAAGCTCAAAGGCACACCTTAAAAAATTCAAAAAAAAGAAAAAATATGCAACCGTATTGCCTGTACTATATTCAAAGGCAAATAGCAATAATCAATAGGAAGGAGACAATTTTCATTCCAGTAAGCAATTGAGGATATACTATTAAATATGAAAACATGATCCGTAGAAGCAACGAACCAGGAGGCATATTTTGCACACACAAAAGGATACATTGTAAACTATCAGGATACCAAAAGGATTAGTAGGATCATACCCATAAGAGAAGCCTCTAGCAAGTGAGTCCTCCACAGAACCTGATCCATTGGTGTCATGGTACCAACCTTGGCACCCTTGTTCTGAATCTTGACAATGCTCATAGAGTTGGAGAAAAGGATCACAGACATAGTACCAGCAATGGTAAGAACAGTACCCTTCCTCATTTTCACTTGATCCAAACCATTCATCACCAGCTCTCTCAGTGGCCCAATCTTCACCATTAGAAGAAATGCTACCAACCCCTCAGCAAAAAGAATCAAGTACAACAACTGAATCATCTTTGTTGCAACAAAAATCCACCTTTCTGCAACTGCAATCAACCCCGAAATTGGTCTAGAACGGGGGTTCAATTTCTTGGGAAAGGATTCACAAAACCTCACTTCACAATCTCATTCTCTCACATACTGAGGTTGCAACATAAGATCCCTAGGTTTAGCTGCAACAACGAAGAAGCTGTTTTGCATAAACCCATATCTCCAATCTGTTCGTAACCAGAAAAGAACTAGCCTATCTTAAAGAAAGAAAAGGCAAAGTTTGCTTTAAAAAGTTTCAATTTCGTGAATGGGTCTTCTTAAGCTAGGGTTTTTGAGAAGATTCAAGGGTTTATGGTCACAGATCTGTGATTAGCAACAACTTATCGAATTGATGAGGTATTTTGCAAGAGGGCTTCAGGTGTTTCGTCCTTAAATCAAAATCAATGGTGCGGGCATATACGGATTGGAGGATTGTAGGTGGGTTTTGCTTTACAGGGCAAAAAGAACAGGCGAAAATGGAAAAGAAAACGGGTAGATTGGAGTTTTATTGTCAAAAGTGAAGAACGGTGAAGTGGAAGTGAAGGAAAAAGTACAGTCGGGAGCGTGACTGAAGGATACAGCATTCGCGGGTTTGGATTCTGGGAAACAGGGAGTGTAGAGAGAGAGTAGTTGTCATGGGAGTTGCTTTCGCTTTCCTGCCTCTTTAGTAGTAGCAGTAGTGCTAGTTTTCACCCGTGCTTCGTATGCAAGGAAACAATAACAATGTAAATAATAAGATAATTAAAATTTTATTTTTTAATTTTCTTATCAATTTTTATCGTTAAAAATAAAATTAAACAAGTACTGTTAGTTTTTAATGACAAATGAAGGTGAAAAAATAGTGCATAAAATAATAAAAATAGTCTCTCGTAACTAATAACAATTGCAGTGATAATAGTAACAAAAAAATTCATACGTTGAGGTTGTATTATTCAAGATCACCAAGAAAAGAGTAACAGTATATACTAAATGTTTAAAAAAAATAGGAGTGTAAACTATATATAAAACTTGTAATGAAAATAAAAAGAAGGAGATTATAGTAGTTTGATAGAAAAATTGATGGAGAATATTGTATTTCTCTAAACAATAAAAAGATTAATATTAAACAGGAATATATAAAGAATTACTTTTGTCAAAATTTAGGAATTAATAGAATTATTTTGAGTGGGACGTGTTGATATAGAAGAATGAGAAATGTAAAATCAATATAATTGATTGAATTTCAAATGAAAAGAAGAAATTCAAATCAAATTGTGTGTGTTTTGTGCGTGCACGTATAAAAGAGAGAATCCAAATTATTATTACAAAAGTAAGTAAATTTAAAATAATTTAAAATTTTAAAATAAAAAAGTCCATATGACAAATTAAGAGAGTGTCCAAGTAAGTTATGACCGGACAATATTCACTCAACTTCACCTTTCGTATTTTTATATAATTAGATCTGTACGTTTGTATTTGTTCGGCCATTGGATTTCTCTTCCTTCTCCATTTGCTCCAATAAAGCTCTCTTCATTTTCTATTTTTTAAGTAAATCTTAAAAACGTCACTCAAAAATATAATAAAGTACAAATGCAAATTTTACGGGTCTCATGATATAAATCCATATCTATACTATTTATAAAAGTAATACTTATTTTGGTATAACACCTTTTTCGTATTACATGACTACCTATCTATAATAATGACCTTTGACACTATGAGAATTTTATTAAAAAATATACAAAATAAAAATATTAAATACGGAGTGTTAAATAATTACTTTAAGGATGTTTTAAGTTTCATATTTTAAAACACTTATAAATCATGCTTGATTGTTTAATAGAATTTAATTTAACAACTTTATTTTTGCACATAGAGCCATTTAAAATTCATTAGAAAAATTAGTCGAAATATATTCTATAGGCCAAGCTTGATATTATAAAAATATTGTATTACTAACTTCATTTTTGCCTAAATGAAAACCTTTTTGTTATGGCATCGAGGTTACTTTTTAAAGAATATTATTTTCCTTCTTCCTCCATTTTCTTAAGGGTTAAATACATGTTGGTACCCTGAAACTATCACTTTGTCTCACTTGAGGGTCCCAAAGTTTAATTTTTACACATAAGGGTCTGAAACTACAATTTTGCAATATATAAGGACTTCCGTCCAAATTCTTTAATTTTGGAACAATCCGGTAGGGGCAAAATTGTCCGGACAGGTTAAATTGTTTTTCTTCTCTTTTGCAATTTTGCACTTCTTCTTCTTCTTCAGAGACCCACCGCCCTCTTACCCATCACCCATCCCACCCGCCCCTTACCCAAGCCCCAACAGTACACACCCCCGCCGAACCATTGACCACCAATGTCGTCACCGGTGATCTCTCTCAAAACCAAGAACAAGCCATCACTGGCGCACCCCAGCGCCACCACCATCACATTAAAGCTGAAATCGGATGGATCTCCACCGGTGTTGACCCTTCGTCGGCCAACAGGGACACGATCTGACATATTTGGCTGCTTCGATCCTCTGTAGTCCGTCCCTTCGGCTTTCGATACCGAAACCATCAACCTGTCAACAAACGAGAGCGAGTTTGTTTCAGTTGGGTAGTCGTTGCCGGAGGGTCTCGCCGGCGGTGGAACAATAAAGAACTGGATTGCAGGTAAGGTTTCGATGGTCATGGTCGTGGTCGTGGGTTTGCAGGTAAAGTTTTGGGTGGTCGTGGGTTTGCCGGTAAGGGTCTATGGCGGTTGGTGGTCGTGGATTTGTCAGGATCTGGACCGATTTAGTTTGTCGACTGCGGCTATTGATGGGTTGGCATGATTGGCGGCCGGTGGCCGAAAGTGTGCTGCTATGGTTGTGGTTGACGGTTGGTCGTGGTAATAGGGATAGCAGTGGCAAGACCACTGCCGGTGGGGTTTCCGGACGGTTTTGGTCGATGGCGATGTTGGTCGTGGGTGGATCGTGGTGTTGGTCGCCGGACGGTGTTGGTCAGCAGTGGACCGTGGTGATGGGGGAGCGATGGCAGGGACAGTTGCCGGCGTGGTAGCCGGACGGTGTTGGCCGTGAGTGGCTCCATTTTTGCACGGTTTTTGAAACCCAAAATTACCCCTGACGGAAAAGCATGGATCATTAGGAATTTGGACGGAAGTCCTTATCTATTGCAAAATTGTAGTTTCAGACCTTTATGTGTAAAAATTAAACTTTGGGACCCTCAAGTGAGACAGAGTGGTAGTTTTAGGGTATCTACGTGTATTTAACCATTTTCTTAACTTAGGTTTGCTATTTGTCTTCTCTCTCCAGTTGCCACCGCCGCTCACCAACACCTTAACCACCAATAACTCACCACTACCCCCGATTGCTAGCAATCACCTCACCTACCACCACCACCCACCAACATCACTACTTTCATTAGCCTTGCATGACCAACACCACCTCGGCGTGTGACTACGAAATATGCCACCCACCACAACTGACCAACTAAAGAGCAATTTCGGTGATGGGTGGTGTTGGGTAGTAAAGCTGGCTAGTATACAACCATGGTCGTCCATGTTAGTTGAATACAATGATGGAGGTGGTGGTGGTTGTTGTGGCGACAGATGTGTGGATTGGAAGACTGTGGCTAAGGATAAGAGGTGGTGGAGTTGCAGAGTTATGGCCAATGGTTAAGGGGTTAAGCTTTGGAGACATCTGATTTGGTAATGACGGTTGTTCGATAGAGATGGGGCGAAAAAAAGTGTGGAAGAAGGGCAATAGGATAGTCACGTAAAGTGCTAAAGGATTCTGGCGATCTTGCATGGGAGGCCGTGGTGAGGGAGGAGGTGTTCTTTGGTGTCTGTCTAGAGCTTTAAGGAGTCGACCTCGACGGTAAAGGAGCACCCACTGTGGGTCCGTCATCATTGAGCCACTATATTTGGTGGAAGAAATTACGACGAATAGGTTAAGAAAGGTGGCGGTGTTTCGTCTTTACTATATCTATCTAATCGAACTTTTTATCCATCTCTATATTTTTTTACGAAGAACTTAACAGAGGATCTACTTTAGAGACAACATAAAGTACGAAAATTATTTTAAAGAAAATAAGAGGTTAGAAACTATTTTAAAAATGCGAAGATAGTTCCAATGGACAAAGTGGCATAGTTATCAATACTGTACCGGCCGATACATACCGTTTTTGCCTTTTGCTGGTACTGTATCCCTTAAATTTTGTACCGGTCAAAATACCGCTCGGTACCGGTTGTACCGGCCGGTACAGGTGATACCGGCTGAGATATTGTGTTTTGTACCGGTTCCTTTAAAAAATGTAAAAATAACAAATTTTATTGAAAATTTTGTAAATTGACCATATAAAGATTAAATATAAAGACACTAAGTTTTATTATACTAATCAAAACCCATGTAACCTCCTGCTCATAAAATTCATTACTATTTGCAAAATCGTTCCTGATAAGTTTTCAATATTCACTTATCTTTGATTACTTCATACCTGTAAACTTTAATCATATTCTTTCATTTATATGATGTACTACTTTACACACACCCGCTCGCGCACATACATGCACATCCACAAAAACAACTTATTCTTGAATCCAGAGATATTATTATTTAACAAATTACCTTATTTGAAAATTATGATAAATCAAACTCCATAAGATAAACAGTTTATTTTAGAAGAGCTATAAGTATGTGTGTGTATATATATATATGGTCGTGATCCATTGATAGCGCTAGCAAAATAGGAGAGGGATGGACGACCCAGATCCTTTTTTTTTGCGGCGCTGTCAGTCGTCCGCAAAATAGTGTAGCGGACGGACCTTTTTACCATTTTACCCCTGCTCCCCCCTCCGCTACACTGTCTAGCGGACCACTTTCTTGGGCCCACGTTGACAGCCAAAAAGTCGTCCGCTACACTGTCTAGCGGACGACTGACTTCCCTGACACAACTGACATATTTCCACGTGTTTGTACCTTTATTTCTACACACGACGGATTGTCGGAATTCCTCAAGCTCCTTCGGCTACAATTTTCTTCTCATTTGGACTCGCTTCCATTTTCAGCTCCCTTCAAGTTTCGAGTAAAACTCACTTCAATCTTCACTCAAGTAAGGTAAGTTTGCGAATGGTGAAGTTTTCTTTATGGATTGACTGGTAAAATATAATTTTATTTTGTTCGGACAAAAAAGTATAGTTTTTTTTTATGTTCTAGAAATTTGTCACTGTATTCTTCAATTTGTGATGTTCTAGACATGATGTTCATAAAAAAGGTGTAATTTGTTAACTCTAAATAAAGTTATTATAGTTTAATTTGATTTTTTGGCATGATGAATTCGTCTATTTATCTTAGTAATTTTAATTTGTTATGTTCAATAAATTAATAATTGTTAATTTGGAGACACTTTCAGGGGTTATGCATACGGTATGTTTGTCATCCTAAATTGGTCTATTCGCCAAGGTAATTTTTAGGTAATATTTTCAGTTAGAAATGCCATTTGATTGTTAAGCGTAGTCTATTTCTACACAGGTCTTGTTTCACAATGTCTGATTTCGTGTCGAGCTCCAACGTCCCCGTAGATGCTAGTGATCCGTATCTAGGACGAACGTTTCAAACATTGGAAGAAGCTGAAGAATGTTTTCGAGCGTATTCATTGAGGGTTGGTTTTGGCATTAGAATAAAGACTACAAGAACAAGCAACGTAACAAAAAAGATATGCTCTCGCTTATACGAGTGTCATAGGGGCAGAAATCCACAGCAAAATGAGACACGCGTAGGCAATGATGACAGTGATGACGAAATAGGATATTCGCGTAGAAGACGGGACTGCTTTGAGCGCACAAATTGCCAGGTCAAGATGTTCGTAAGCTACAAAGCCAATCATGATCATTGGCTTATTACCAGCCTGGAACTGGCACACAATCACCCGTTAGTAACTCCTTCTAAGGTGAGTCAGATGCATCAACACAAGAAGATGGGTAAGGTCGCGAGGAGCCTAATTCACACAATGAGCAATGCGCGAATTGGACCTACTGAGATTGTTAATGTTCTTGCTGAACAGGCTGGGGGAATTCAAAATTTAAACTTTAACACGACAGACGTTCGTAACGCGGTCCGAACCCATAGACGAGCCGCGTATGACCTCAATGATGCGCAATCGACAATGAGCCTATTGAAACGGATGCAGATGGAGGACCCGCAGTTTACCTTCGATTATAAACTTGACGACGAGCATCGAGTTAGCACAATTTTTTGGGTCGACGGTCGTTCGAGGCTAGCTTATAAGCATTTTGGGGATGTCGTGACTTTCGACACCACATACCGTACCAACAAGTACTCGATGCCGTTCGCTCCTTTCACCGGCGTCAATCATCATTATCACTCCATCCTGTTCGGGTTCGCCTTGTTAAGGGACGAGAGCGAGGGTTCTTTTGTATGGTTGTTTAGGACGTGGCTGGAAGCAATGAACTTCAAAGCACCCAAAGTGATCATCACCGATCAAGATTTGGCAATGAAGAAGGCTATTGCGACCGTCTTCCCAGACACCCGGCACAACTTGTGCACTTGGCACATAAGCAACAAATACCCGGAACGTCTGCATCACGTGTACGCAAAGTATCCAGACTTTAAACAGGATTTTGACAAGTGCGTTACCAAGTCGTTAACGATTGAGGAATTCGAGGAGAGGTGGGAAAAGCTTGTTCGGGATTACTCATTGCAAGACAACGAGTGGCTCCAGCACTTGTACGAGCGCAAAGAGCAATGGATTGGCGTTTACACGAGGAGGTATTTTTCAGCGGGCATGAAAACGACGGGCAGGAGTGAATCTATGAATGCCACGTTCGATAGTTATGTGGGTACAGCTACCAATTTGAAGACTTTCGTTGCATCCGCACAAAAAGCGGTAGCTTCGTTGTTCGTAAAAGAAAGGGCTGCCGACTTTGCAACAACGTACAAACAAAGGAGAAGGTTGCTCGAGACCCCGCTGGAGCTGAACGGTGCCAAAGTCTATACGAAGGAGATCTTCTTGCTATACCAAGTAGAGCTGCGAAAATCGGGACGATACAGTATAAACAAGGTGGCAGAAATGTCTACGCGTGAGTACAAGGTTTATTCGCTCGTGAATGACCTCGTCCCTGAGAAGCTGCGCAGAATTTATACGGTGAGCCACGACACATTGACGGACTCGGTGACATGTGTTTGCAAGAAGTTTGAGTTCCATGGCATCCTGTGTAGACACATTCTGCGGTTTTTCACCCAGAAGAATATCAGGACAATCCCCGATAAATACGTCTTGCCACGGTGGACGAAAGGTGCAAACAGGTTGCACGGTACCATTTCCTTTCCGGAGCACCCGTATACTGACTTTGAAGAATCAGAGACGTTGCGGTATAATCATCTGGTGACGATGTTCACCCGTTTGTCCGTAAAGGCTGCTGCTACAATGGTCGGATATAAACATCTCCTCGAGGTAGCTCAGCAGCAAGAGCCCATCGTCGACCAGTTGGAAGCAGCTTCAGTCAGCAATGCGGTTGACACCGAGCCTACGACGGAATCCGAAGATGACGAGCCGGGGGAGGAAGGCGACAATGATATCCGGCCGTTGGATCCAATTATATCGCAAACGAAAGGCCGCAAGAGATCTACGCGGATGAAAAGCTCAATTGAAACGGCAACTCAACCTAAAAAGCTGAGAAGGTGTGCATTGTGCAACAAAATGACCGACCACGACAAGCGGAACCATTACAAGGCACTGGGGATAAGTCCAGGGGGTTTGCAAGATGGGGAAGAAGATGACGCCGAAGATGAGGACAAACAAGCTGCAGTGGACCTTTAATTTTTTGTATAAGTTTGACATTTGTAATAATTTTTTTCTAATAATTTTTCGACCGATTACTGGAAATTTTTTTTCTTCTGATGTAGCGATTTCTGATGTAGCGGACGGATATGCATAGCCCTAATTTTTTGGTCTTCATTTATGTCCGCTATACAATGTAGCGGACGGCATCGCAGAAAAACTTTGGTCATCATTTATGTCGGCTATACAATGTAGCGGACTGAATCGCAGAAAAACTGTTGTTTTTCATTTATGTCCGCTATACAATGTAGCAGACCTCTATCCTATTATATTTATTAATCAAATTGGGCAATCAGCTTTTATCAGTCCGCTATATTCTCTCTATCTCTCTCGAACATCTAACCCAAGCTGCTACCCCATCTACAGCAACCCACATCTCCGGCGACACCACCGTCCTCCCCTCATCGCCGACCTCGATGGCTTCTGGATCGGAGACCACCTACGATTTTATTGGCAACTTGCACCTGGCAGGCAAACACTTTTTCAAAGTCATGATGCCGGGATTTGAGAATGAACTTGTAGGCCATCCCTCTTTCTCTGTATTTTCGTGTGTTAAAAGTTTAATCTTTTGGTTAAAAACTAACCTATTTTTTGTATTGTGTTTGTTAGGACATACCGGAAGCCTTTACCAATCAATTTACAACAATTCATGTTAGTTCAAGATTATATAGCCGCAAGGGGGCCTGGCAGGTTGAAATCAAGCTGAAGCCCGGCCGACCCCAAAAAAAGCAATTCGCAGAGGGTTGGAACGTCTTTGTGCGCCAGCATGGCCTCGAACTCGGGGACTTTGTAGTGTTTGAACACCTTGGGTGGTGGGATTTTCAAGTTGTAATCTTTGATCGGAGCGCTTGTGAAAAAATTTCTTTCCCCCAATGTGAACCCTAATTTATTATTAATAACCAAATTTATTGTATACATGTTCATTATGTTTCCAAATTTTTTCTCGCTTAATTGTGCCGTTTGAGATACCCTCAATATATTGAGATCGTTGATTGTGAATCGTACGTTATTTATTGTTTATCGATATTGAGATTGTTGATTCCGTCGTTAAAACAAGTCTTCGGGCGCCAATTTATTAAAACTGCATCACGCTACATTGTATAGCTGTACTATATAGCGGACACCAAAGTCTAGCTCTACAATATAGCGCAGCTATAAGGCCTCCGCTTAGGCCGGGGTTGGGGAAGGTTGGAACTAAGTGTCTGGTTCGCGCCAACCATTTTCTGGTCCAAGTTGCAGACAATGATCTGCACCACTATGACGTGAGATCCTCTCAGCTGTGCACCTCGCCACATTGTGTAGCGGACGGACCAACAGAATGTCTTAACCCAACACTTAGAAAATTTTCACTTCCCCCACTGTCCGCCACATTGTGTAGCGGACGGACCAGTAGAAACTCTTAACCCAACACTTGGAAAATTTTCAATCCCCCACTGTCCGCCACATTGTGTAGCGGACGGACCAGCAGAATGTCTTAACTCAACACTTAGAAAATTTTCACTTCCCCCACTGTCCGCCATATTGTGTAGCGGACGGACCAACAAACACTCAACACTTAGAAAAATTTTTCACTTCCCTCACTGTCCGCCACATTGTGTAGCGGACGGACCAGCAGAATGTCTTAACCCAACACTTCCCTACTGTCCGCTACACATTTTGTTTTCCACCTTTCAATCATTCTCAATGAGAGCCAAAAAAACCAAACTCAAATCAATCAAAATCATCTTCAACGGAAATCAGACAAATCAATCAATCAATAATCTTCAACACAAATCAATGAGAGCTTTCTAAATAATCATAGTTTATTAAAAAAAATTGACAGTGTAATGGTACAATGTCAACTGGGGGAATCATGTTGGGAGGGATTCTCGGCATTAGCCGGATTTACAATATACCTAACCGCTCTAGGCCGGCCTTTCATAATTTGCCAAGCCATTCTATATCTAAAGGTGTCTACTTCTGCTTGGCTCCACACCGCCGCCTTGAGGCTCTCGGACCGGCAAATGTAATCCATGTACATGCAAAGGAAAACGCCGCAGTCCGAAGTGTTACGTTGCTTGGGCCTCCTCTTCTTCAGTCGCCAATCGAGCTTTGGCCGCGCCGGTACAGGGTTACCACGGATACCATTGACCATTGCACAAAATATATTCTGCGAGAAACACAAAACGGCGTAAGACACGAGTTAACATTTATGCCAAGTTACAATAACTGTTAAACAACAATCGTAATATTACCATTGAGTCCAACTGGGCTTTGTACATCTGCAGCACAGGCATGTGGGCGGTATCGTCGTGGAGACTGTCGATCACCGATACGACTTTCTCTACCGGTTCATAGCAAACCAAGTACCAGTGGCTTTCCCCTAAAAATGGGATTAGAAACACGTCGGCAACACTTGCGCTCACTGGACTATCCCTAGCAAGATACGCTCGTAGGTTAGCGGACGGTCTCCACTGGCTCAACTTTTTCTTCCGCCTTTGCTCGACCCACTCATGCCATTCAGACACTAGGAGGCTATGAAAAAAGGCATCCACCAAAAAAACGGCCGGGTACTCGTTCAGCCGCTCCCGACCCCTTTCCTTCAGAATCTCCACGTATGTGGAGATGACACCGTTGTCTAACCAACTCCCCGGAGCCAGGGAGGCCATTTCTCCCCACTCGCAAGTGTAATCCATGCCCTCCGGATGATTCACACTATACAACGCTTTGTCCCGGGGGAAGCCGCTAAAATAACGCTCTCTGATTATTTGGCATTTATGCGGCTTTAGGGGCTTCACTGGATGCCCTTTGCGATATTGCCCTCGGGGGTCGACGGGGGGATATTGCACTCCTTCGGGGGGGTCGACAGGGGGATATTGCCCTCATTCGGCAATAGATGGTCCTGCCCACGGGACAATGGGCAGTGTCTCCGACAGACTGATGTGTCCGAAACCCCAGTCTTGCGTGACTTGACTCTGAGAGAAGGGTTGGGGTTCCGAGTCCAATAGCAAAGAGAAGGAGGGCGCACTGTAGTCTTCCCACGACGCTTGAGCCTGGCCCATGGTGCTTGGCGGTCCCCAATCACCACCCATTCCCGGTACAGAGGGACCACCATATCCCTGGCTCACTCCCGAAGTCTGTCCCGAGGGATCGGTGTATCCCTCGCTCACATATGGGGGCTGCCACCCCGGATAACCCATTCCCGGGCTGACGCCGGAAGGCTGGCCCGATGCTTGGTGTAAAAAATTCCCGCAGCCATACGCCAACGCATCAGCCTGTTGGCGAAGCTCCTCGCCCATTGCATCCACCAAATCCTTCCGCTCGCGCAACTTCTGGAAGAAGGCGAACGAGGCATTAACCTACATCCAGAGAGATAATAAATAAGTAACTTCATACACAGTTAGAATCATCAAGTTCAATTAAAGCACTTATTGGCCAACTTACCAGATTGTATGCCATGTGCTCATCGATCTGACCCCTAGGGTGGTACTTCTCCCCGCGTTCAAACCTTACTGGAGCTACTCTCCTCCGGGTGATGCGGTAGTACCACCCATTGTACTGTTCGATACTGATCACGGGGTCAGGCTCCGACACAATGGCCGCCAGCGTGTCCTGCCAGGAATCCAAAACCTCAAGTTCTCGTGCGCACAAGTCGTGCGCATTTGCCTTGCCAAACCGAGGGACACCCGGTGGGTTCCTGTTAAGCCTCATATCCGGCGCGCCGGCTGGCAACCCCTGCAGGCACTCAAAATGGCGCATAGCGCGATCTGGCAGCTGCCACTCTGCGACCTCGAAGTGGATCAGGGGTGTGCGTTGTAACCCGGAGAGCGTGAAGACGAACGACTCTCCCACCCGTCGCGCCAAATGTTTGTACGGTGCCCATCGCATCTGGCCAGGAGATAACGAGTCGAGCTCCCCCCGATAGTACGTAATGTTGTGATGGGGATCGTCTCTCCTCTGGTAGTGGCTGTCCTTTCGGCTGTACTCCCAGGCGCACAACCGAGGCCACACATTATCGGTTCCGTCCCTACGCGTGGGTGCGCCGGTAGCAAGGTGTTCATAAGACCACACCTGAGAGCAAAGACAAATTAAATAAAGTATCGTCAAATTTTATTGTCAATTCAACCCAAAAAAAAAGAAACGAGCAAGTAATCAAGAATTGTATGATATACCTGCAATAGCGAGAGACATGCACATATCGCTTTGGAGTCGGGCCTCGTTGCCTTGTGCAATGCTCGGTAGAGGTACGCAAGAGTTGCGGCTCCCCAGGCATAATCCCCAACCTCCAGTAGGTTACCCAACAACGGTAAATATTTGACGCTGACGGTATTCTTCGACGTTGTTGGGAACAGAATTGCCCCCATCACCCACAAGAGGAAAGCTTGTGTGTACAGCACAAGCATCTGATCCGTGTAGTTATCCGGCAGAACCTTGTAGGTATCTACCAACCATTTCAACTTGATACCCCCAGTGCTAAATTGATCCTGGGGTATCGAAGTAAAGAAGTCCCTAGCGGTCCTCTTATTCGTTGCTTCCGACGGAGGAGCTATTACCGGCCGCCCCGTCACCGGTAACCCTAAGATGAACCCTACATCTTCTAGGGTAATTGTCAGCTCTCCGAGAGGGAAGTGAAACGTATTCGTTTCACTTCTCCACCTTTCAACAAGGGCACCTATTAAGTGCCGGTCAAGTTGTTGAAAGATCTGCCCACGCGTGAAAATCCCAAACCCAATCCCACGCAGTAATCTTTTCTGGGTTCTGTTCAATTTCCATGCTTTAAAATTATCGGATACTTCTACCGTGTTGAGAAGTGCTCTTTCCTACGAATTAATAAATACAATTTAAGCAAATTAAACGATATACAACGTTCCCAAGAATAACAAAGTTGATAAAATAAGTATCTTACTCCACCATCCCATATGAGCGTACTGATATGGTTTGCTTGGTCGTATAATACGGACGGATCTTCTGGTCCAGGGTTGAAATCCATTTTTCGCAACTGAAATTATGCAAAACGGCAAGGTTGGAAGCGTAAACATTCTCAAACATACAACGCTAGCACAGTCAACGCTAGCATGTGATCAGATAATACTCACATAAGTTCACATGCTGTGTATATGCAATGTACATAGATACAAACAGACACGGAATGGGATTTTACAAGTGAAATCACATGAACAAATAATACGCAATACCCATATATAATCTATATATGTATAGATACATTGACAAACGCTAGCACAATGCACCGCGCACACATTCAAAATCATGCATAAGCCGCGATAACAACTCTAGATTATGAACAAATAAAGGATTGGTTTGTGAACTTACGTGATTGATTCGTCGAATAAAGGATTTCTTGAGAAGAAATTGCGCCGATCTACTTGCCAACGCCGCTAGAAGAATTGTGAGAAGAAGGAATGAATAGCAGTTTAGAAGGAATGAATAAGGGTTTCGAAGTAAAGAAAGGGAAAAACGGTCCGCTACACTGTCTAGCGGACGGTGGGATAATGACAAAGTAACAGTCGTCCGCTAGACAGTGTAGCGGACGAATTTTTGGCTGTCAACGTGGGCCCAAGAAAGTGGTCCGCTAGACAGTGTAGCGGAGGGGGGAGCAGGGGCAAAATGGTAAAAAGGTCCGTCCGCTACACTATTTTGCGGACGACTGACAGCGCCGCAAAAAAAAGGATCTGGGCCGTCCATCCCTTCGGGATGGAAGGCCAGATCGCGCTAACAAGATCTTCTATTTTGCTAGCGCTATCAATGGATCACGACCCATATATATATACACATATATATGTATATATTGTTAGTTCGCCGGTGAATAAATAATACAAATAAATATTGTTGATGAAAATCTTGAGGCGGTACCGGTACGTACCGTTTCGTGAAAAAAATGGTACGCATTTCGGTACGATATTCATAACTATACAAAGTGATATTATCGCTAAATTTCCTGCTCAGACCCAACAAAGTATATATGCCTATAAATAAACAAGGAGAAAAAGGAATAACTCCACGGAAGCCGAGTGTTGGGCCGACTGACGCAACTGGACTATCTCAAAGGCTTGAAATAATTCCGCCTAGACATTTGGATGTGGTACTTGGACCCTACCCACAAAAGCTTCTCGTAGTCAAGTTGGGCCTAAGTCGCCATTTGGGCCGTAGTATATATAACTCAATACCCGATATTATTTATACAAAATATAATTGTGCTTCAACACGTGTCAATTTTTATTTTTTATTTTGGTCACGACTACTACTTTGTTAGGTAAGCTCGACTTCCGTTTCAATTAATTTCTTTTTATTTTTTATTACACAATTTTAGGATATGTTTGTTGCCACGTGTACACATTGAGATAAATTCAAATAATAAAAAGTACTCTTTGACAAGTAAAGTCAAAATAAAACAACGAGTGGAGTCAAAATTTACATGCACTAAATATAATTGTATACAAATTTATAAAAAGTTAAAGCGATAAAATTAATTAGTAAAATTATGTTGTCTGTAAACAAAAATACTTGTTCCTTGTATCGTTTTCAGGGGTATGACCCCCGCTTTGTTTTCTATAATTTTCATTTTGTTTGTAGAATTACTAGATTAGCAAAAAAGAAAAAAAAAACAGTCCAACCCAAGTGATTCTAGACATAAAACAAGTAGTTCGATACTAAAAAGAAAATTTTTATGTCGAATGACAATCATATAACTATGAAACATAGCAATAAAAACTCCGGGACGAGTTTTATCATGGAAAAAATAAAAGAACGAGCTCTTATCTAATTTAACATAAATAATAACAAGTTGAAAATGATTGGTTTCACTTTAAAGTCAAAATCACCATTTTTTAACTTATCTGTCAGTATTTTTGTACCATCAAGAGGATCCCGTTGGACCATTTTCTGTTCTATACAAAAGGACAGAGCAGGGAAACCCAGCCCCACAGCCGCCATAACAGTAACAGCGTCAACACTGGCGCTGGTCAAAGGCCTAATAGGCAAGCCCTTCAAGCCTAAGGTTCAAGCACAACTCAAGACTCTGGGTGTTCTACGTTCACATTATGAAGTTGATGTTGGACATGTCCATTCACACCGGTATTAAGACATTAAAATGCGATTATAATAAAGAATTTAATCTTTACGACTTTCTCCTTTCGTTCGTCAATTGTATCGCGTCATCGTTATTTTTTAATTAAATAAAAAAACATTTCGGACAAAGTTTCTTCATCTCATTTCATTATCATGGTGTGTGTCATTGAGCATAGTCCTGTGACAGTACGAGGAAAAGCAAGAACTGATGGTCCAAAAAAAGGTCAACAAACTTTTTCTCATTTTGAATCTTCCTGGATATTGCCACAATTTACAATTTAAATATTTTTTTTGAATTGATCTGCAATTTAAATACTAGAAACAGCTTTAGATGGAGTTAAAAATAGTGAGGTGCATGGCACGCCGTAAACTTATAGTTGGTCTAGAGTAATAAGTAAATAATTTATCCGAAACAATAACCAAAAAAGTTAGGATTTGGTTTTTGTTGTAAAATAGGAGGATGACATTAGTAAGAGTAAAGTATGACAACATTTGAATAGTCTTTTAGCGATACATACATATATAACGACACATATAAGGTCATGACATTTTTCGTGACTCCGCAAATATACCCAATGGGCAAGCCTTATAGTAGAATCCTTACATAAATAGAAGGAGGAATATCCCGATCAAATAATCCCTCTTGAACCTAGTCCTGGAACACCTGATACGAGCATGAGGAGCGAACTCCGATAAGGTACTTGATCCCTTTAAATGATATATAGTAGCTTGATCAGTGCAAAAGTAGTAAAATTCTGGTGTAAGGTAGCAAAGTCATACAAAATGGGCGCCACTTATTCATAATATTTTTTTTACCTACCATCTACGGGACCAGAAAACCATTCTTTTCATTTTTGTTTTGAAGGTACAACTTATTTCGGATGTGCAGAGTTAAATCTTACGTCTCTGATGTGGAAGTACGCATTTTGAAATACCTTAACAAAGCTCAAGGGCCAAGACGTATCTTTTTATTTTTCTCTGTTGGCCGGTCAAAAGCGGGCAAACACGTATTCTTCGTTCGACCTAAAAAGCCTTCCTGAATTAAGAATGTCATTTGAGTTTGTTGCGAAATTGGTCAATGCACGGACCATGCTTTTTTTTTTTCCTTCTCTTCACAACAAAGCATTAATGACATAATTTAGTCACAACTTGTAAACTATGACCTTCATATAGTACACCAACTTCTTGCAAGGAGACAACTAGATATTACTCTATATTTACCATGGACCAATTGGTGGCTTAGATGCCAAACATTAAGTGTCAGTTAATATATTTCATTGTCAATGTCAATTGTATGTCCAGAGCAGAAGCAAACAATATACTATATGACACTATGCTTGCTGTGAGTGTATATATCTTATATTAAGCCAGCTGCTGTAAAGAGTTGGGTTGGTTGTTGCTATAAAGAGTTGGGGTGGTTGGTCCAACAAGAATAGCTAGAGCCAACCAAGCACATAAGGCAAAATATGAGAATCTTATACCAAGAAGAGAGGCGAGATTTTTTTTTTGGAAACGAGAATTTTTTTATTATAATACTAGAATTGGGTCACACAACGTAGGGTGACTCTCTCACGTATGTCAAGATATAGGAGTGTAGACAAAAAAATCAACTCATGATCCCGTCGATGGTATCCATACTGCTGATTTTCCGTCTGTTTTGCCATTTCATCCGCACAAAAGTTGGTTTCCCTATATATATATGAGTAACAGTCACATGCCATGGTCACTCAAGGAGTTCCTTGCAATCCATAACTAAAGTTTCAATATTAGAGGGCTGGGGTCAGGGGGTATAAAAGCATATGGGCAACACTAGTGTTATCTATTTCAAGCAAAATATTCCGATAGTTTTTCGTATTGTGATAATTAATGATTTCTAAAATATTTTTAATGACTTTTATTTACTGACGTTAGAAAATACTGCTAATAATTGTCTCTGAAAGTATTAGCAGAAAGCCACTAAAAATATTAATGATTATTAATTATTGTTATATACGAGATTGAAGGAAGATTCTTACGACCCGGACAACAACCATAATTTGTTTTGTTTGTTATACCAAAGTGAACCATGCTGATATAAGAAAAGAAATATTTTGACAAATCGTTTTATGGTCAAATCAAGCTCGTTCTGTCAAAAAATCAAGTAATGACGTTTTTTGACCGTACCCCCACAAACAATTTAAAGAGAAATTTCATATGAAATTTTGTCAAAAACCAATACATTCATAATTGTGACGGTTGTAAATACTTGTTACAAATATGATGTTTGAACTGTATTTATTCACGTCGAGCATAAACTCGAATTAAATATGACGTGGTAGAAATTTGATATTATCTGGCCCTAATTACTTTATAATGTTCATAAAATTTAACGAAACTTCTTTGCCGAGAAGGCAATCATACGCTGATAATTACTTGTTTTTCGTTAACTTTTTCTGTCGGTGCATTATTAGATTTTTGTGGGCACAAAAGTTTTATTTTATCAGATTATTTTTGGATATATTTACCGGTACTTGACAATATACAAACTATAAGAGACACAGACTTTAGAGAGAAGACTTAATAGAAAAATCAGACATGGAGGCGAGTAGTCAAACGCTACCGGTGGCGCCGGTCAATGGTTGATAGCCCATATCTTCATTTCTTCTTCCAACTTTATTTCTGTTCTCTTGGATTTTGAGTGAAAGAATTTCTTGAAGAGCAGTGGATCTTAGTACTGGGTTGACAGCAAAGACTAGTCTTTTGTGAAGGGCTTTTGCACTGCCCTCTTGTGGGTTTGATTTACAAGGCAAATGGCGGTAAGTTTATCCATGTTCTCTTAATTTTTCTTGCTATAAATATGTCCTTTTGGCGTTGATCATGCTTTTATGATGTTGGTTTCATGTATAGTGAAGAAATCTTGATGTTTGTATCGTACTTTCTTTTGATTTTTGTTTAAATATTTCGTTATCACATATGGTTCTTTTATTCAATCTGTTGAATGAGAAACCCTTTCTTGTTAGATAATATGGGTTGATCAGCTTTATTTGGAGATACTAGCTGTTGTATAGTATTTTAAACAAACCTGTTGTGATATAAGGTTGGATGGTTTTGTTTAGAGGTTCCTCTTCATGGAGGAAGAACGGGTTGAATTCGTCTTGAAACTCTCGCTATAGAATGCAACTTCTAAATTTCACTATATAGCATATGTCATATATGGGCTACAGTTCGTCTTCATGGGGGAAGAACGGGTTGAATTCGTTTTGAAACTCTCGCTATAGAATGCAACTACTAAATTTCTCTAAATAGGATATGTCATATATGGGCTACATTTCTTTCCATTTACTTATCACGAATGTAATGATATGAATAGATTGAAAATTAGGTAATGGTCTACATTACTGCAGGGACATTCAAATTGTATATGTGTAGGACTAGTCCGTGTAATTATATGTTAGACAATGGTATGTAGTTTGTTGTCGGGTGGGGGTAGGAGGAGAGGGTCGAGAGCAATTTGGGATTCTTAAATTTCAGTTTCCCAAGTATCGATGTGTGGCATGCTGTGCTATTAGTTGATATGTTTTAGAACATTTTAGTTTGGGAATGAACAGTTGACTATTTTTGGCTTCTGTATAGGCCATCTTGATTATGTACTTTGCGCCTGTTGCCTTCAATAAAAGCTAAGGCCCGTAGCCATGGATATATGTTGCAACATATGTCTATTGCTTTTGACTGCATTGTCTTGAGGGTTACTTTCATTGGTTTGGTGCTCCATGGGAAAGATGAGTTACATTCAATTTCTGTTGGTCTCATGTCTTCGGTGAAAGATATTTGAAGTTTTTGTACTTTACTGTATAGTACTGAGAATTTAGTTGCGGAAGCCTTAATTAACTGAATATTTCACTTGGGAAACTGGATTTCCCATGCTTCAGTGATTTGATCAATTTCATTTTCTCTTTTACACTGTCACTGCGGTCATGGTATGCCGTTGTGCTTGTTTTAATTGTTCTTGGTACTTTTTTTGGTATATGTCCTCTGTAATCTATTTTTTATTCCATGATATATGGAAAACTTTCGTATAATACATATTGTTGTACAATTAGAATGTTTGACTTCATTTCATGCATTTCTATTCAGACAGGACAGATATTAACTATTTCATTGTATTTCCTGGAGTGAAATGGTTACATTCTATGTCCTTTTCTTGCTTTGTTGTGCACTGGTCTTTATGAACATCTTACCAGTTGGATATGCACTTTTTCCGACGGGCATTGGCAACAGTTTCTCACGATTTCGTGTCTATTTTTGTTTGAGCAATGGAGTTTAAGTTTGCAACACTTTCATTGGTTCTACTGACATATAGCTGTGTGGATCTAATCTCCCAATGATCTGCTCTAATATATTTCAGGGTAGTAAAATATGAGGTGATTAAATTTATGCTATTGGGTATCAGTCATAGGATAGCAACTCAGAGATGAAACGTAGTTCAGTTTTCTCTCCAAGTACTGTGAAATAGTTTTTAGTACAGCATATGCACATATCCTCCTATTTGGCTGTAACTTACAACTCTCTCTCTCTCTCTCTCTCTCTCTCTCTCTCTCTCTCTCCCTCCCTCCCTCCCTCCCTCCCTCCCTCCCTCCCTCTCCCCCCTCTCACCCTTCCCTCCCTCCCTCATCGTGTTTGAAGTAGCTTCATCTTTCACAATAAAGTGGTGACCTTAAGTGAAATTTCCTGATACACGAATTAATTTTAACAAATGATGTTATGGTTCTCAAAGTAATTATAGATTGACTTACTGACTTAGGAACTACTGATTCACCATAACTTTTCGTTAGTTGTTGCTTAGCTCCTGATTTATCTCGTTTTTATTCTTGAGGTGTCTTGACACGAGAATATTTGATGAATCGTTTATATCCTCAGCTGTTATATTATTGGAAGCTGGTTTTGTTACATCCTTTGTTGCACGTGATGGTAAAGTATAAGTCTTTGAGCATGCCCACGCTCACGTGCATCTGATAACTATGGACTTTGGAAGATTCCTGGTTGCCTGCCCTTCACATAATAACAGGAGCAATTTAAATACGGACATTGCATATTTCATTCCTCGTTCAAAATTCTTACCTGCTATATTGTTCGCATTCTTAAATATCTATGACCTAAGTTGAGAATAAATGCTGAAATGACCTAGCAATTTATATATTTCATATATTTTTGTCAATATAGATCTAAGTTTCATTGTGCTATTCCGGAAGGACAATAGAAATTGTTAGGAGTTGATAGTTGATTTGTTGCTCACAGAAAGTTGTTACCACAGTGTCATTGTGCACAAGGTTCCCAATACATAATACTTATACCACATACAGTAGCATATGTAACACATCGAGAAGTCAGGCCTCCTTCCTTGCTTTGGCGAGTACAGATTCCATTCTTTTGACTAGGGTTTGAAATTTGAACATCACTTCCATGATGCCAGCCTGGAGATATTAAGTTGTTTCTTACCGCCTGGATTGGACAAGTGGACAACCTGTTTCTCGCCACCTGGAGCAGTCAGTTGAATTTGACTGCTATTTTATGTGACTTAAGGTGTTCAACTTGCCAGACTGCTCTTCTTATCTTGAGGTCGAGGAAAGGAGGCTGGCAATTTGACCATCTCGACTGACGTAAAACTTCCTAGCTAATGTATATCAGAATTGTTATTAGGGTGCATGTAATGAGAGTTGGAGCCTCACATGTTTTCTTTGTAACGTCCAAGCATCAGTCTGCGGACTTGTTTATGCACATTCGTGTACTTTTTCTTGTTGTAGCCAATACTCAGATCTATATCGAACCACAGACACACAAAAATACGGGTATCTGTTGATGCTTAAAAAATGGCTCTATAATCTGCTCTTTAGAAATTTAAACAGTTTTCTTTTTCTTGCTTTAGTGCCTTGTCTGCCAGTTTTGGTTTACGTGATTCGTGACCTTTACCATCTAAAGAATGGGCCACATAACCAAATGCTGCATTCATGGATATGATGTATTCCTTGATGAGAATTTGAATGTCATCATAGACAAAATTATGCAAGGGAAAGTAATAACCTTGTTATCATTGCAGCAACGTGCAAAGGTACCAAAGTTTGGCAACTGGGAAAGTGAAGATAATGTTCCTTACACGGTCTACTTTGAAAAGGCGCGGCAGGGTAAAACTGGTGGGAAGATGATAAATCCAAATGATCCCCAAGAGAATCCAGACATGTTTCCCGACATTCCTCCTCCAGCTCAAGCTCCTCCCTCCAGGACCAGGAACGAGCCAGAGGAACCGATAGGTCGTCAAGCAGTTCGGCCACATGAGGAACGAGTGAGCAGGGAAGATGGAGAGTTTAGGCAGTCTACTGAATCTCCAGCACGTAACGAGAACTTAGGCCGTGGATCAACACATCAACGTCGTGGAGGCCATGGATCAGGTTCTGGTCGCCCTGCACGGCAAAGTGCTGGATCTGAGTACAGCATTGAACGGTCACCCCTCCATCCGCAGTTTCAGGCAAAGATCGCTGAGAAGGGCAGTGGATCTCCTGCCGGTTATGGAAAGAACTCATATGATAATACCCATGGTACTCCTGGAAGATCCCGTATGAAGCCAGTTGAATCTGTAAGATCTTTTTCCCTGATTCCATACTACTCAATTTCATCTGCAAGTGTTTGAGTTCCCATCATACATGCCAGACAACCCACAAATCATTCTCAGTACAGAATACAAATTTTGTGACTCGCTGGGGTCCAACCGTCCAAGCATTTTTAAATCACTGAGTTGCCACAACTTTCAAACTCTCGGACTACAGCAAGTCACATCCTTTGCTCTCCAACTTTTGCTCCATTATGGTTCGCATCAGGCTCACCCTCTTAAGGAAGTAGTGTGGTAATGTATCTATCCTATACACAATATGGCTTATTGATTTGATTTGCTGCGGAGCAGCTTAAGCGAACAACAATCTGAAGCAACTTTGTTGCCAGAGCTCTTGAAATCCATAGTAGATGATATCGAGTTATCTCATACAGCCCCTTAACCTTTAACTATCTATTTTCCATAACAGCCTGATAGAGGAGCTGCAGTTCCGAGATTTGGTGAGTGGGACGAAAACAATCCTTCATCAGCAGACAACTACACTCATATTTTTAACAAAGTGCGACAGGAAAAGCAAACTGGCTCGCCCAACATAACAGGCAGGGATACTGAGCCATCTTACGCAACCAAGCGGAAAGCAAGTTCTCATGATGATCATAAGGTATGCGAGTCAATGCCCATCTCCATTCAAGTTAATGGTCTCTTATGCCATTTGTTTTCACAATTTTGATTTGTGTCATTCTTTTGCTTTTCTTTGGATGCTCAGAGCTGCTGCTGCTTTCCTTGGAGTAGAAAGTGAGGAGTTTGGGTTTGTGCTATCTGCTATGTGCAAGCCGTGTAGGGCCTGTAAATAGCTTTAAGGGCTGTGTTATGCAAAGTTAACACGTGTGCTTGAGCTTTATGCATTCTTTGATCTACTGGTGTGCTTCTTTGTGAAAATAAATATGAGGTTTTGATGGGTAAACATATTCTTTCTTCTTATCGGGGCTTTGCACTGGCTTATCAGTCGTGTACCATCTACTTCCATTTTCCCAAATTGTATTTGTCTGGATGCAAAGCAAAGATGGATTCTTTTATTCTTTTCCAGTAGTAGTACTTTCTTACCTTTCTCTCAACGTTGGGTTGCATTTGATCGGAGAACTTAACAAGAACAGATTTGGAAGTTGACTTGAGTGCACTTATCTGCCAAATTGTGTTTCACCTCTTATCATAACTCCTTTCCACTTGTCCAATTCACTCATTCCGAATTCCACCTGGAGGTCTTACCATATTAAAATTGGAAGTTTTGTGGACCTCCTGTCATCTGCTTCCCTCGTCTAGTTGCCGAATTCCTTCTCGTTAACTCCACCCATGTGTTGACGTGCCCGTGTCCCTTCAAGCATCTCAACCTCTTACCAATTTGGACCTTCTTAACAGTACCTGAAGTCACTGTTGTTCCCATAGGTGCAGCCCTTCGATCTTCTTTTGAAGGGGAACATTCTGATATACAACCCAGAAACAGAACAGAGGTGTGCGGCAAAGAAGTCACCAAAGTTTTAGCAGCTGAAGCACAAAAGTGCCACTAAAGAACCGACAAAACCCCTGCTCTCCTTTTTGCTACAATTTTAACAAATGACATTGTTTTACTATTTCACCACGTATTGCTTGTCCATGGAGGGGCACAAACAAAAACGAATGCCACTGGAAAATATGCTGTGAAGATGAAGAACTCTAGAAAATCGAAAGATGAGTAACTCGTACCTCCAAATTTTGGCCGTCCCCTGAAATCAAAAACTATTTCCACACTTTAAAATGTTCTAGCTTTCTAACCTACTTCTGCATTTAGCATACTGAGTTGAAATGGTGAGAGAGCAAAAATGTTAAACCATGTTATGCGCAACTGTGTAAATCGGCTTTATCTTTCACTTATACTACATTTCGCGTCCTTAAATCCGATTATGTTAGGTACCCGTGTTACCTGTTCTAGCTTTAAGGAAGTTTATAAAGGTCCTGATTTGTGTTTGTCATCTGGTGAGCCTATTACAATTCTACACATGTTTGGGATGTCAAAAGGATGTTTGAAGGTTCTGGAAATATGCCGAACAGTGGGAGTTATTGTTGTGGATAGCCACAGGCGATTCACTTGCATAATCTGAGTGATCAAATGATCGCGTGGTCGTGTGGTTGCGCTTTACGCGAGGGATGATGAGCACCAGGCTGATTCAAGATGAATCTGATAGAGAGACTGAAGGTGAGGAGGAGATGGGGTAGGCACTGGGAAAAGTGAGGCCAATCCGCTTATGCTATTTAGGAAGCTGAAGAGAGAATAATTACATGGGTACTTTTCATGGGAAGCATCTGGGCGTTCGATGCAGGGTTTGTGTCAATCTCTTAATGAGTTGCTTTGGCTGGCTTGTTTGGGTTTAACTGACCAGTTTGTCCATGAGAGATTGATTGACGACAAGTGAGAGATCCAAATGAGAGATACGCTGGGGTAATGGAGCTTGAGCAGCATGTGAACAGCCCACGGAACTTGTGAACTAATGCTTCCAATTTTTGTGCACCAGATTCTTCAAGCATTGCATACGAAGATAAGCCAAGGCTAATGTTGTTACAACAGTGGAACTTGTTTGACTCGATATTGTGCTCGTCCTATACATGGCTACGAATTTAAGTCTTGGAGTGAC
The DNA here is from genome assembly GCA_033070095.1 of Escallonia herrerae. Lineage (NCBI taxonomy): Eukaryota > Viridiplantae > Streptophyta > Magnoliopsida > Escalloniales > Escalloniaceae > Escallonia > Escallonia herrerae. Next base: position 118,133 of record JAVXUP010001849.1, on the reverse strand, counting down.
AATGGGATGAAAAAGCTAATGCTGCTCCTTGCTCAGATGGGGTTCTCACTTGAGGAGTGTAAACAGAAGTTACATGAAATGAGTATTGAGATTGATATAGCTAAATATGTCCACTTAACTAAATGGTAACACGTGGCGTGGTCGACCCCGAATCGACTTTGGGGCTTGTATCAGGTTAGGCTCTGGAGGAGGTGGTAGAGGCCTTATAGGACTCTACTACTGGAAGAAGAGTCCTAATATAGTTCTAGTATGTTGAAGACATATCAGGGAAGAGTCCTGAATAAGGGAGGAGTCTGGGAGGAGTCTATATCAGGAGAAAAGCCTCAAGTACACAGTAAAGTTCACACACAAGCACCCAGTGCATTTTCTGCTATTCAGAGCTCTACCTTAGTAGCGATATTCTGACTTTAGCATCGGAGCATCCTCCACCGGAACATCCCCGGTGGTCACTCCGTGTTCTATTTTGCAGGTCCATTTCCTGGCTGTGGTTCTCGATCAATATTCTAGCAGCAACATTTTGGCGCCATCCGTGGGACTGACAGGGAACATGGCAAGGAAATCATCTTCAGACACTCATGCAGCCAGTCGCTCCGTCCAAAATCGACGAGCAAGATCAAGCGGCTCCCGCCGAAGAGGACGGAAACCAACACCATCCCAACAACCTTCCAGTAACGACTGGATTAATGTGACCTCAGTCACCCCGAATACGACTGACAGCTCCCAGGGAACTCGTTCCCCAACCCCTCTTTTAAAAAGAGGAGACTTGCGCCATCGCCTGACCCGAAAGCTGTTTAACACTCCGAACGCAGATCTGACCAGAGAAGTCCACGAACTTAAGGGCGTGGTAACTACCTTATAGAAAAAGCTTGAAGAGGTAGACCCGACGATTTCTACTAACTAGACGCATCTAGATCTCAACGACCTTCATCTTAGACTGACCTCAAGGTCCAACTATGGTCGAAGGCATAGATCAGAGACTGATCCCAGCTATCAGCCAGAACAAGAAACCGAGAAACATGTCACCAGAAGTGGCTCATGTTTCCGACGCGAGACGTCAATAGAGGACAGCACGAATTCACCCTCTATTTTAGGTGGCGAAATTCGAGATCGACGCTGCGCGGACCAAAGGCATTGTCCCCAAGGACGAATTCATGCCTTCACACAAAAAGTGCATCCCCAAGGGCGAACTTCTCACAAAACCATCTCCAGACCCCTCCCGGAGGAATTCACTCCCCCAAGGAAAGATTCTGAATACCCCCTGTCAAGACAATTGAGAAGGCAAAACTTCCTCCTAATTTTTGGATGCCACAGTGCAATTTATATGATGGGAGCGGAGACCCTGGAGAGCACGTCTACCAGTTTCAAACAAATATGCTACTCCTCTAAGTCTCAGAGGCTGTCATGTGCCGGGCCTTCCCAACAACTTTGAGGAAGGCAGCGCACGCGTGGTTTAAGTCTCTAGGACCCAGGTCCATCCATTCCTTCGTCCAGCTGTCTGACTTGTTTCAGAAACATTTTGTGAGCAGCCGAACTCGGAGGAAGAATTCAGCAAGTCTCCTCAACGTGATCCAGGAAAAGAACGAATCCTTGTCGCGATATTTGGGATGCTTCAATGCGGCGATCAGTAAAGTACACAGCTTTTATGCGCGGGCTTCGTCCTACATCCAAGTTTGTATTTGCGGTAAATAAGAGTCCACTGGAAGCATGAGCGCCTTGTTGGATAAAGACAATAAGTACCAACAAGTACATCCAGGCCGAAGAATACTTGGAAACCCACAAAGGACACCGAGAGGACAATGGGCGAGAGCAAGAAAAGAGAGCTCGAGAAGATAGTCCAAGAGGTGGACGAGGTTCTAAGCGTTCAAGAAGGGACAAAGGGCACCCCAAAGAGATGTTCGACATGAAGAATCTGATGCCATTGACTGCCAGACCATCGCAGATTCTCCATGAGATAAAGGATAAAGAAATATTGGAAAAACCAGACAAGATGAGGTCGATGCCTAGTAAGAGAGATAGGAATTTGTGGTGTCGTTATCACAATGACCATGGCCATACTACCGACAATTATGAATTGCTTAAGCGTGAAATTGAGGCCCTTATCAAGCGTGGACACTTGAAGAAGTACGTCGCACACAGAGATGAAAGAAGAGAAGCGACTCCGGTTGTAGAGGGAAGAGAAGAGAGGCAAGAGAATGCGGGCACCATCAACACAATCTCTGGGGGCATTGCAGCAGGAGGTTCTTTTGGACGGGGTCACAAGGCCTATACAAGGGAAGTATGCATCACAAGTCAGTCCCTAAGTAAGAAACAGAAGACGACATTGGTGCCCACAATTTCCTTTTTAGAGGATGAGATAGGGGATATAAAAACACCCCATGATGACCCGTTGGTTGTCACACTTTGAATGGGTAATTTTAATGTCAAAAGGATTTTGATAATGGGAGTTCAGCCGAGGTACTTTTTTATGAAGCCTTCTAGAAGATGAACATCCCATCTGATCAGCTGCGCAAGATGGATACACCCCTCTACGGCTTCTCTAATCACCCTGTTGCAGCTGAAGGGATCATTGTGTTACCAGTCGCCATCGGCACCCCTCCGACTCAAGCCAAGTTGATGCTAGATTTTGTGGTTATTCGTGTTCATTCTGCTTACAATGCCATACTCGAGAGAACAGCCTTGAACCAGTTAAAGGCAGTGGTGTCTACGTATCATCTGAAGATGAAGTTCCATACGGAACATAGAATAGGGGAAGTCAAAGGCGACCAGATAGTGGCCCGACAATGCTACATGGCATCATGTCGAGCCAAAAATAAAGAAGCTTTTATCATCGAGGACCTCCGAGATGGCCTAAAAGAGAACCTTTGACGCTACTATCAGTAGCAACTTGCCTTAAAGAAAGATGCTCTTTTTTTTAAGGGCGGGAGGCTGAGACTTTGCCCATTCTGAAGTAAGACTTAAGATTCTTTTTCGAATTCTTAGAGTAGTATTCAGGTAGTCAGTTGTGAATAACAAGGAAGACATTAGTCACCATTGTACTTTCAATGTTTTACCCAAGCAATGAAGTCTTTTTCTGAGCATAACTACGATGATTGCAAACTCTTGCTCAAGCAGTGATCAAGTAAACCTCTTCTTATTGTTTCAAAGTTCTCAAGAACTACTAAATATAGGCCAATCCGAGCAAATTGCCCGAGCGCGTCGCGCGAATATGTCACCCTAGCAGTTTGCCCGAGCAGGGTGCTCGTCTATGGCTTTTTGCATATTAACTTGGCTCCCAAGAGCCCAAATGCCTTTCTCATACGCTCTTCCCAAGAAAAGGTGTACATAAGGTAGAACTCAAGTCCTATCTAGAACGGTTTAGCTATAGTTCTAACCAATCAAACGGTAAAGTCCTTGTGAAAATTCGTCACCCCACCATACTTTGCTAATTCAAAGCCTAGCCGAGCGGGAGTGCGAGGCTTCTTTGCCAACCCTTAGCTGACGATAAGGGTTGGCGCCAAAGTAAAACACAATGCAAGATGTGAAGGGCACAAGCTCATAAACGCAGTTGCATAAAACACCCCCCAGGGGGTAGTGAAAATATCACCCAAGGTGATAGGGTAAGACGCAAGTCTCACCTAACACGGTCTAACTTTAGTTTTAGCCTGAGAAACAGAAAAACCTAGTGGGAGTTCGTCGCCCTACCCTATTTTGTTAATTCGAAACCTGGCTGAGCGTGAGTGCGAGGCTTCTTTGCCAGCCCTTATCTGACGATAAGGGTTCGCATCAAAGTAAAACCACGAAGGTTGCTCAAGTAAAAATATCACCCAAGGTGATAGGGTAAGACACAAGTCTCGCCTAACACGGTCTAGCTTTAGTTTTAGCCTGAGAAACGGCAAAACCAAGTGGGAGTTCGTCGCCCTACCCTGTTTTGTTAATTCAAAACCTGGTCGAGCGTGAGTGCGAGGCTTCTTTGCCAGCCCTTAGCTGATGATAAGAGCTCGCGTCAAAGTAAAACCACGAAGGTTGCTCAAGAAAAAATATCACCCAAGGTGATAGGGTAAGACACAAGTCTCACCTAACACGGTCAACCTTTAGTTCTAGCCCGAGAAACGGCAAATCCAAGTGGAGGATCGTCGTCCCACCCCATTTTGTTAATTCAAAATACAGCCAAGCGTGAGTGCGAGGCTTCTTTGCCAACCCTTAGCTGACGATAAGGGTTCAGGCCAAAGTAAAACACAATGCAAGATGTGAAGAGATTCAACACATGATTGCGAAATTTAAACCCATCAAAGGGCAAACAAAAACATATCAAATTGCAAGCCTCTGGGGCAATAAGAGTACTGGGGGCACATCAAATAGCAATTACAAAACAGGGGAATAAAGATAAATTGCAAGCCTCTGGGGCAATAAGAGTACTGGGAGCTCGCATGTCTCTGGCTGCTATAGCAGTATGCCTGAAAATAAAAGAGGGATGAAGACGATTATATGATAGAAAAACAAAAGCAGTTTAAATAAAAACACAAAGGAAATGAAATAATTCAAATTATGTTGTAAGCAGCTTGGACGTGCGCCATGGCAAAGGCTTCATGAGGCTGGTTTTCCAAGATGAGTTTGTCGCTAGGCAACACCCCGTGAGCAAGGTGCTGAGCAGAGACATGCGAGCTCGGCATTCCCGAATCGCCTCTCTTAATGGTCCATCTGGGACTAAAAATTGGATCCTTGTCGATAGGAAGATCCTTAACCACGAGCGGAGGCACTGGAGGAGTTAGCACGCAGTGCTTTTTTGCCATGGGGGAAGAACCTTCCCCTGCACCTTCCTTCCTCTTTCCCTTGGAAGCCTTTTCCAGCAGACCTAAAAAGGGACCTTTTGCACTTTTTCCTTTGCCAGCCATTTCTATAAAAGGAACAGAGTTAGGTAACATGTTCACAATTAGAAGGGAAGGGAATATATAAACATGGCTTAAGACTCTACCTAGACTTGGAGTCCTAGAAGACTACGTCCCTATCGCCAGTACTTGAGTCGTATGCCCCAAAATAACTCGAGACTCAGCGATAAGAGTTGGAGGAACATGCATAATGGGGGCAGGAGGAATGAGCCCCACATGCCGCATCTCCTGATCTGTAAGGGGCTCGTCGATATTAAGACCACCCCTCCTCTTTATGTGATCAATTAATTTTTTCGTGGTAGCGTTGGGAGCCAAGAAGCCTTTCTTTTCATAATCTTTACTGAAACTATTCCACCTTCTTGGGAACTCCCATTTGCCGCTCGGCAGCTGAATGAAGAAGTAACGGGAGTGCCAACCTTTGTTGGACTTAACCCCCCCCCCCCTTTATCACTCTGACCCGGTTGTGAATATAATACTAACCGACACTGCTGGCTACATTCTTTATAAAGCACACTTCAAGGTATAGCCTCATAAAGTCATGGACCGTCACTAAATACCCAAAAGTTTGTACAAGGTAGATCAAGCCAACGAGTTTTCTTTACCCGTTGGGTACAAGTTGACCTGGCGCCATTTTGTAGTGGTTGAAAAAGGCGACAGCAAAGGGGTGCATTGGAACTCTGTAGCCAGATCTTATCTGACCTTCATATACACTTGTTTTCAAGTCCGTACCATAGTTGGCAGGCTCTTGGAGTGCAGGAACCCTAGCAGAGAAGGGAGGAGGCAAGGGATATTCTTTCAAAAGCTCCACAATGCTTTCTTTGGTTATCTTGTTCCTCTTCTCATTGGCGGAGAACCAAGTGTCTTCATCAAATTTGTCCTCAGCTTCATCCTGATTTCCCTAAGAGCATATCTACGGGGAAACGAAGTGCTGGCTGGAGGAGTAGAGGTTCCTACTTGACTCCTAAGGGTTGAAGTGCCTACTTGTGAGGATCTACTTTCTGAGCCACTCTCTAAATCATTTTCAGTTAAACTAGTCGATGGTGAGGAAAAACTACTCGAAGGTGTTGAAGACATGTTCTAAACAGAATCTACGATATTCAGAGCTACTAAAGGGAAATAGATACGTGCTGAGCAAGAAGAAAAGAAGAAAAACTTACTTGTTAGAGTTGAGCCGAACAGAGTGAGAGTGAGTAGCAGGGGGGCAAATGAATAGAGGAGCCCAAATATATAGAAGGGAGGTGAAATAACTGCCCCTACAAAGGTGGCAACATTTAAGACACATGTCTTGCGCAATTCCCAGAGCATTAAATTTTGAAATTCAAAAAGTAACCGCCTTAATTTTGGTGGCTAAAGGACCGTTACACCTGCATGCTTCCCTGACACGTGGCAAGATAACAATTGGATCATCTCCCGAACAGACTGCCCGAGCAGAGTTCCCGAACAGACTGCCCGAGCAGAGTTCCCTAACAGACTGCCGAGCAGAACCTTCCTAGTGCCCAAGCACAAATGATCAATGCCCGAGCAGAGTGCCCGAGTAGAACCATCCTAGTGCCCAAGCATAAATGGTTAAAGCCCGAGCAAAGCGGCCGAGCAGAACCATCGTAGTGCCAAACACTGATGGTCAATGCCCGAGCAGAGTGCCCGAGCAGAACCATCATAGTGCCCAAGCACAAATGGTGAATGCCTGAGCAGATTGCCCGAGCGGAACCATCCTAGTGCCAAACACTGATGGTCAATGCCTGAGCAGAACCTTCCTAGTGCCTAAACACTAATGGTCAATGCCCGAGTAGAGTGCCCAAGCAGAACCATCCTAGTGCCCAAGCACAAATGGTCAATGCCCGAGCAGATTGCCTGAGCAGAACCACCCTAGTGCCCAAGCACGAATAATCAATGCCGGAGCAGAGTGCCCGAGCAGAACCATCCTAGTGCCCAAGCATAAATGGTTAAAGCCTGAGCAAAGTGCCCGAGTAGAGCCATCCTGTTGCCCAGGCACAAATGGTCCATGCCCGAGCAAGATATCCGAGTATGTCTCCCGACCAGACATCCTGAGCAGATCTCCCGAGTAGGCCTCCCGACCAAACCTGAGCAGATCTCCCGACCAGACGTCCCGGCCAGACCTCCTGACCAGACTTCCCGAAAAGAGCTCCCGAGCAGGATATCCGAGCTGGTCTCCCAACCAGACCTCCCGACTAGACTTCCCGGTCAGAGCTCCCGAGCAGATTTCCCGAGCACACTTGTTCAGGTATGACATCCCGAAGATCCCCTCTGAGTAACAGACGGGGAAAATTCGTAGCTGGATTGCCTTTGGTTGGCCTTTACACCATATGCTTCTGGCTGTTCTCTTGGAAGAACCGTCAAAAGCAGGGGGCATTATGATATAGCTAAATATGTCCACTCAACTTAATGGTGACACATGGCGTGGTCGACCCCGAATCGACTTTGGGGCTTGTATCAGGCTAGGCTCTGGAGGAGGTGGTAGAGGCCTTATAGGACTCTACTAGTGAAAGAAGAGTACTAACATAGTTCTGGTATGTTGAAGACCTATCGGGGAAGAGTCCTGAATAAGGGAGAAGTCTGGGAGGAGTTTATATCAGGAGAATAGCCTCAGGTACACAGTAAAGTTCACACACAAGCACCCAGTGCATTTTCTACTATTCAGAGCTCTACCCTAGTAGCGATATTCTGACTTTAGCATCGGAGCATCCTCCACCGGAACATCCCCGGTGATCACTCCGTGTTCTATTTTGCAGGTCCATTTCCTGGCTATGGTTCCCGATCAACATTCTAGCAGCAACAGAGATGAAACGAAAAATGAAGGAGATGTTTGAACACTTTCTCACCAGAGTATGGGGGCACTGATTTCTATTACAGAGGTTTCTTGCTACAACAAGTCTAGAATTCAAAATTTTCTGCATCAGACATGGTGTATCCTACGCTATTAGAGTGGTGTGTAGTGTCTGATGGCTCCTGCAGCTCCAAGCAGTTTGGGGTGGCTTATGATGCTTTATCCTTTAGCAACCTTGAAAAGCTGGAAAGTGGCATGGGACATGCCTGCTATCAATGTACAACGTGCATCGTAGGAAAAAAAGCACATCAATAACAAAGGGCTTAATAAGGAGTATCAGTAGATTCTGGTGGGTGAAACTTGAAGACTCGACAGATGTGAAGTTATTCAGTTGCCCACAGGCTTCAACTAAATTTGCTTACTTTCTGATCGATGCGCTGCAGGAGAAGGGTGAAAATATGAAGCCTTTGGTTTAAGTTTGTTACACCAATACTCGAAAAACAACAGTCATTGTTGGAGTTTGTGGGAAACCACGGCTAAAGGTAGAGTTGTCAAACGGGCCGGGCGGCCCGTGGGCTGGCCCGGCCCCGTCCATGAACAGTAGCGGCCCAGCACAAGCGGGCTTGGGGCCTGGGCCTGGACCAGGCCTTCAGTTTCTGTGAAAAAGCCCGGCCCGGGTTTGGCCCGGCCCGGGTCTGGCCCGGTCTGCGGCCCGGTTCTGGCCCGGTCTGCGGCCCCACCACTTGTTTGAATTTTTGGTTTTTCCCCCCCTTTCTTCCACCCCTTTTCCAAAATTCCACTTTTACCCCCCCAACAGCAATATAACGGCTAGTTTGGGGGGTATTTTAGTCTAACCTATATTTTTCAACTCCTTTACACTCTTACCCTCCCCAACAACTATAAACGGATAGTTTGTAGGGGTATTTTGGTCTTTTGTGAAGTTTCTAAAATCTATAAATTCACACCATTTCTCTCTAATTTTTCACACCAATCTTCTTACTCTCTCTTACCTAAACATTCTATATTTCTACAAGCTTTGCTACTATTTTCCTCTCCAATTACTACTCTTGCTAATTACTACTAGTATTTACTAATTAGTACTCTTGTTTATTAATTACTAGTCTTGCTAAATTCTTTTTAATTACTACTCTTGCTAATTACTACTAGTATTTACTAATTAGTACTCTTGTTTATTAATTACTAGTCTTGCTAAATTCTTTTTAATTACTAACTCTCTAATATTTGTTACTCGTTCATTCTTTTAATTGTTATTTCTTATTACTACTCTTATACTTGTGTATTTAGTTACTCTTACAAAATTTAGCGTGAAATATGGCTGGATTATTGAAGAAAATGAGGCGTGCATCGTCATCACGAAAAACATCATCATCATCGCAAGCACCACCACCAGCACAAGCGCCAGCGCCACGGCCATCACAAACACCAATCCAAGCACCAACACAACCATTCGTTCCTGGACGAATGAGTACAGGCTGTATGATAGATACCCAAGCCAATTGGGAGTTCAATCAAAACATTCCAGATTTTGAATACACGCCTGATGAAGACCCCCCGCATTATAGTCAAGGACGCAGCTCGGTTGGCGAAGCTACTACTCCGTGGCATAATCTCAACCCTATGCCTGGTCATGATGAAGAAGGGCCGAGCAATGCCTCCGGTAATGAGCCAGAAGTCCAAAAGGGGAAAAAAAAGAAAGCCGAGTGTTGGAATCATTTCGATGTAGTTACGGTGGACGGCATCCGAAAAGCTCGATGTAAGTACTGCGCTAAATTATTTTCGTCTGGTAGTGGTAATGGACATCTTAACAGGCATTACCCTCTGTGTGCACCTCGACAAGGCCACGTCGAACCTACCCAAACGCAGTTATCTTTTGACGGTAAGTTATTTGTTTATAATCAGCGAGAGCAAAGAGACGGTCTCGCTGAATTTGTTATTCATGATGAACAAGCCTTTTCTTTTGCCGATAATCCTAAGCACTCTAGATATATGAACACATACGTTCAACCTTTGTACAAAAAGGTTCATAGAAACACAACTAGATCCGATGCACTCCGACAGTACAATGCTGCTAAAGCACGCCTTATCGATTATTTCGATAAATTTGAAGGTAAAGTTAGTCTTACTTCTGATATTTGGCAATCTCCTTATACTTTTGTTAGTTATTCTTGTGTGACCGCTCATTGGATTGATGTAGATTGGGTTATGCACAAGAGAATCATCGCTTTCGAGCACTTCCCTTATCCGCACGATGGAATGAACATTGCTATTCTTATATTAAAAGCATGCACCACATTTAAAATTAAGGATAAGATTATGAGTGTTAGTTTTGATAATGCTTCTAATAATAAAGTTGCTGTTGCAGCTTTAAAGGAGACGCTTCAACCTGTACTTAATGGTGAATTATTTCATGTTCGCTGTGTTTGTCACATTATTAATTTAATTGTTCAAGATGGTTTAGCTGCTGCAGGAGATATTCTTCTCAAAATGAGGGGTATGACAGCGTATGTTAATAGCTCGAGTCCGAGAACACAACAATTTAAAACGTTGTGTGTTCAATATAATATGCCTCGCAGGAGAGCAGTTACAGATGTGGTCCACAGGTGGAACTCTACATACCACATGCTTTTACACATTCTGGCATACCGAGAAGTCTATACGCATTTTCTACTAACCCAGTTCCCAGCCGGCTTGCCAACTCAAGAGGAATGGCAGATGGCCACATACCTAGCTGAATTTTTGGAGGTATTCTACACGTCTACCAATTTATTGTCTGGTACGTACTATCCCACCTCTCCTCTCGCTGTAATAGAAATTCTGAAGATGGCTACAATGTTAACAAAATGGAGATATATAGGACCCTTTAAGGAAATAGTAAAAGTGATGGATCAAAAATTTAATAAATATTGGAGTAAACTGCCTGCTATTTTTACTGTGGCTACTTGTTTAGATCCTAGGTTAAAGTTGCATGGCGTGAACGCCTCGATACAAGAGATATCGAAATTAATGTGCTACACAGCAGAGGAGACAACCGCATTCACAGCAAAAGTGAGCAAGAGGTTTGAGGACTTGTTCAACGTCTATCGTAATTCTGCTGACGTGCGCGGGCGAGCTACATCATCATCCACTGTTGAGAGGTATTATGCGCCATACCTTCAGGGCTTTGAACATCTAGTAGCAAGACAACTACCAGGTGAAGGTACTTCTAATTCGGCAGGTTCGTATACTTTTTCCTCTTTTAATGAGATTGGTGTATATGCAAATACTGATCATTATTCTGATTTATCAAGGCAAGAACAGGTTAATTTTAATTTGTTAAATTTTTGGAAACAAAATCAAAACATGTATAAAACTTTATCCCAAATTGCACGGGATGTACTGCCAGTGCAAGCCTCCACGGTTGCTTCAGAGTCGGCATTTTCAGCCAGCGGGAGGGTTTTGGATGACAGGAGGAGTCGTCTTAACCCCGAGTCGCTCGAGCTATGTGTATGTTGGAAGGATTATCTTGATGCGAAATACCGCGAGCAAGATAAACCGATTGATGATAGGAAGAGCAGTGACTCGGATATTGAAGTACTTCTGGATGATTAGGTAATTTGTTTTTATTTTCCTCTTTTGATCCTTTTGGTTGACGTTGCAGATTTCTTGATCTTTGATTGCTGATATTTTGGATAGACATGCATTATTATTTTGATTGTTAGAATTTTAAGAATAAATTTTTTCACAAAATATACTTTTTTTCCATATATATAAAATAAATTTTTACAAGCAAGATATATATTTTTTCGTATATATAAAAAAATAGGTAACTTCGCCTGTTTGTTTACAAGCAGCCGGTCCCAAGCCCGGATAAAAGGAGGAGGGCCTATGAATACATTTATTATTTTTCTATATAAATTGTTATGTGTTAAGATTTTATTAATAAAGCTCACCAAGAAGAGTATGAAAATGTTTAACATATAATAAAAAATATAATGGCTAACAAATAAATATGTATATACATACATACATATATATGTATATTACTTATAATGAAATAAAAGGATAAAGATTAGGTTCGTTAAATTGTGAATATTGCCTAGAGATGAAATTTAAAATTGAATAACAAGAAAAAAAAAAAAAAAAGGGCCCGGGCCCGGCCCAAGCCCGGCCCTAGATATTAGGCCTAGGGCCAGGGCCTGGACTGGGCCTAGGTTTGCCTTCGGCAGGCCCGGCCCGGCCCGGCCCGGTTGGCAGCCCCACTGGCCCGGCCCCGGCCCGGCCCCACAGCAGGGCCGATGGGCTTGGGCTGGGCCGGCCCAAGCCCGGCCCTTTGACATCTCTAGCTAAAGGCAATTCAAGGAAATGCATTTGGCATTGCTTTTAGTAATGCGGCTAAGGAGATCAGAGCCGAGTTCTTTCGCGAGCTGTACGAGTCCTCGTGGCCTTTGGATGCCGGTGGTATTAATCAATTCATGATTTGCCTAATAGAGAAAATGTTGTGAAGACTTTCGCCAGTCATCCAGAGTAATTCTGCTATTTGCCTTACCAAGGGTAGTGTCTTTAAGAACTGCATCTGTCCGTTTGCTACCGCATACCAGCATGCTGCTTATTGTCAACTTCTCTTAGATGTTCATAACTGAGGAACGGTAAAAACTTTTTGTTTAATGGTTGGTAATTTTCTAGCTAAGCATTTGATATCAGACATTGCTGGATACATCAAAGTCCCAACTATTATCTTACAAGGCCAATTTTTTCAAATCATCCATGCAATCAGTTGCCTATTTGAACAACGTTGTTAGAAATATAATAAGGTTTTGATCGTGATTCGCTACCATCTTTAAGGAAATGTGCTCCATTGTAATTGTTGTTGGGTTGATCAGCAAAAAATCAGAATTTCTCCAAGAACACGTTTTAGGAAAATATGTTTCCTTTCTCAAAAAATCGAAGAATAAATAACTATGCATTGTACCTGAATGCACGCAACCTTTGGCTGAAACAACCCTTGGCTCTAAAGGACAAAATTGTTGGGCACTAACTGCTTTAAAACTAAAACGAAACTAATTAATTAATTTTGCCCAAAAGCCAGGTGCCCGTCTTTTGACTATTAAATATAAATATTGCTTTATATCAAGCCCAAGTCAAAGTCAAACTAAGAAAAATGTAGAATTTTCTTCCAATTTTTTTGCTACTAAAGTTAGTTGATTTGATGAGTCAAGCTTTATATAGACTCTCTGTCCCTCTTACTTTACAACGTGGGACAACCAATTCACCCTTTGTCACTTACTATTCTAACAGTTGTATAGGCTCAAGACATTGTTCAGCACTGCAAGCATCCATCTTCTTAACTATACCTTACTGTCTTCGGCAAATACTCCAATTCCCAGCTTGTGCCTTGCGGATGCTTATTCCACCATGGTGCATCTGTTTGTACAGGCAGAGACTGGAGTTAGGCTTTGGATACCGGTGTCAGCTACAGAAATTGCCAGAGGAAGAATTTGTATGAAGTGTCCGCATGTAAAATCTTGGCATTTTGGTAGTTTAGCAACAATTTAAGAAGTATTTTTTACGTTATTAATTAAAAGTCACTAAACACATATTATCAACAATGATATATATATATATATATATATATATATATATATATATATATATATATATATATATATATATATATATATGAGAGTTGATCCATTACTTGTGCTAGCAACTTGGGTTAAGTTGCTAGCGCGATCTGTGTACGGTCCAGATCTTTTTTTTTTTGCCTTTGTTTTTCATCCGCTACATAATGTAGCGGACAATTTTTTTTTGACAAATATACCTATCAATTCCCAATTATATATGTCCGCTACTGTCCGTTACATAATGTAGCGGACAAGAAAAAGAGAATTCCTTTTACTTTCTGGAAAAGAGAACCCGTATGTTAGATCTGAAAAAAAAAAAGGACAACCCTTTTTTAGATCTGGAAAGGAGGCCGTCGTGGCAGAAGGTAGTTGGGGAAAGGGAGGGTAGATGGCGGACGGCTCACGGCTGCGTCTTACGTGACCGCGTCTTACGGTGATGCGTCGTCGCCTTCTTCTACGGTCGCAACGAGCTCTCAATCACGATTCACAAAAGAGCTGAAGGTACTAAGGGTCTAAGACGTGCCCGGTGCTTTTCTAGCTTTGCATTTTGTGTAAGGGAAAGGGAATAAATTTCCCGAATTTATTTGGGTCAGCCCTCCAGCCAAATATCTTAATCTTGTTAGGAACCTTTAATTCGGTTTCCACATAAAGCTCTTGTCCTGCTTCTTACCTGAGCTAGATTACCCTATTTCATCCACTCTTCGGTTGTTCTTATAAGCCTATGCATCGGCAATGAAAAGCGATAAGTACCATTAAAGTGCGGAATAAGTTTTAAACCCGTTTCCAAGGGAACTTATGGGAATATGGCTTTCATTCGACGAGTTTCACTTGGCCATAAAGTACTATCTAATAGTGTGTCCATCCGTCTCCTGTTTTGACGATCAACTAGTGTCACCAATTTCCATCGTTTCATAAGACTTTCAGCTGTGGCTGAATTTTTTTGTCTTCTTTTCCTTCTTTTTGCTAAGTAAGGTATCCAAGAACTTCATCAATAAAATGAGAATAATAATAATAATACAAATAAGACTTTGGTAACAGAGCTTGTTCCCGGAATGCTTTTTGAGATGAAGAAATTGACACTGCTTTTGAGATGAAAGAAGACTTTGGTAGCAGAGCGTGTTCCCATATGCTTTCCAAAGAATGCTTTTTGAGATGAAGAAAGAGACACTACTTTTGAAATGAAAGAATTAACTTTGGTACAGAAATTGTCGTCCGCTACATTATGTAGTGGACAGGCATTGTATTTTTCTATCAAGGGTATATTTGTCAAAAAAATCGTCCGCTACATCATGTAGTGGACTGACTTAAAAAAAGATAAAAAAAAAATATGGACAGTCCACAGATCGCGCTAGCAACTTAACCCAAGTTGCTAGCTCGAGTAATGGATCAGCTATATATATATATATATATATATATATATATATATATATATATATATATATATATATATATATATATATATATATATATGGGAGCTGATCCGTTGATAGCGCTAGCAAAATGGGAGATCTTGCTAGCGCGATCTGACCGTCCATCCCGAAGGGATGGACGGCCCAGATCGCGTATTTTTGCGGCGCTGTCAGTCGTCCGCTACACAGTGTAGCGGACGGATCTTTTTACCATTTTGCCCTTGCTCCCCCCTCCGCTACACTGTCTAGCGGACCATTTTCTTGGGCCCACGTTGATAGCCAAAAAGTCATCCGCTAGACAGTGTAGCGGACGACTGACTCCGTCAATGTCAATCCTGTCGATGCACGACTGTTACTTTGTCATTATCCCACCGTCCGCTAGACAGTGTAGCGGACCGTTTATTCCTTTCTTAACTTCGAAACCCTTATTCATTCCTTCTAAACTGCTATTCATTCCTTCTTCTACAATTCTTCTAGCGGCATTGGCAAGTAGATCGGCGCAATTTCTTCTCAAGAAATCCTTTATTCGACGAATCAATCACGTAAGTTCACAAACCAATCCTTTATTTGTTCATAATCTAGAGTTGTTATCGCGGCTTATGCATGATTTTGAATGTGTGCGTGGTGCATTGTGCTAGCATTTGTCAATGTATCTATACATATATATAGATTATATATGTGTATTGCGTATTATTTGTTCATGTGATTTCACTTGTAAAATCTCATTCCGTGTCTGTTTGTATCTATGTACATTGTATATACACAGCATGTGAACTTATGTGAGTATTATCTGATCACATGCTAGCGTTGACTGTGCTAGCGTTGTATGTTTGAGAATGTTTACGCTTCCAACCTTGCCGTTTTGCATAATTTCAGTTGCGAAAAATGGATTTCAACTCTAGACCAGAAGATCCGTTCGTATTATACGACCAAGCGAACCATATCAGTACGCTCATATGGGATGGTGGAGTAAGATACTTATTTTATCAACTTTGTTATTCTTGGGAACGTTGTATATCGTTTAATTTGTTTAAATTGTATTTATTAATTCGTAGGAAAGAGCACTTCTCAACACGGTAGAAGTATCCGATAATTTTAAAGCATGGAAATTGAACAGAACCCAGAAAAGATTACTGCGTGGGATTGGGTTTGGGATTTTCACGCGTGGGCAGATCTTTCAACAACTTGACCGACACTTAATAGGTGCCCTTGTTGAAAGGTGGAGAAGTGAAACGAATACGTTTCACTTCCCTCTCGGAGAGCTGATAATTACCCTAGAAGATGTAGGGTTCATCTTAAGGTTACTGGTGACGGGGCGGCCGGTAATAGCTCCTCCGTCAGAAGCAACGAATAAGAGGACCGCTAGGGACTTCTTTACTTCGATACCCCAGGATCAATTTAGCACTGGGGGTATCAAGTTAAAATGGTTGGTAGATACCTACAAGGTTCTGCCGGATAACTACACGGATCAGATGCTTGTGCTGTACACACAAGCTTTCCTCTTGTGGGTGATGGGGGCAATTCTGTTCCCAACAACGTCGAAGAATACCGTCAGCGTCAAATATTTACCGTTGTTGGGTAACCTACTGGAGGTTGGGGATTATGCCTGGGGAGCCGCAACTCTTGCGTACCTCTACCGAGCATTGCACAAGGCAACGAGGCCCGACTCTAAAGCGATATGTGCATGTCTCTCGCTATTGCAGGTATATCATACAATTCTTGATTACTTGCTCGTTTCTTTTTATTTTTGGGTTGAATTGACAATAAAATTTGATGATACTTTATTTAATTTGTCTTTGCTCTCAGGTGTAGTCTTATGAACACCTTGCTACCGGCGCACCCACGCGTAGGGACGGAACCGATAATGTGTGGCCTCGGTTGTGCGCCTGGGAGTACAGTCGGAAGGACAGCCACTACCAGAGGAGAGACGATCCCCATCACAACATTACGTACTATCAGGGGGAGCTCGACTCGTTATCTCCTGGCCAGATGCGATGGGCACCGTACAAACATTTGGCGCGACGGGTGGGAGAGTGGTTCGTCTTCACGCTCTCCGGGTTGCAACGCACACCCCTGATCCACTTCGAGGTCGCAGAGTGGCAGCTGCCAGATCGCGCTATGCGCCATTTTGAGTGCCTGCAGGGGTTGCCAGCCGGCGCGCCGGATATGAGGCTTAACAGGAACCCACCGGGTGTCCCTCGGTTTGGCAAGGCAAATGCGCACGACTTGTGCGCACGAGAACTTGAGGTTTGGGATTCCTGGCAGGACACGCTGGCGGCCATTGTGTTGGGAAGACATTCTGCTTGTTTGTCCGCTACACAATGTAGCGGACAGTGGGGAAGTGAAAATTTATTAAGTGTTGGGTTAAGACATTCTGCTTGTCCGTCCGCTACACAATGTAGCGGACAGTGGGGAAGTGAAAATTTTCTAAGTGTTGGGTTAAGACATTCTGCTTGTCCGTCCGCTACACAATGTAGCGGACAGTGGGGAAGTGAAAATTTTCTAAGTGTTGGGTTAAGACAATGTAGCGTGATGCAGTTTTAATAAATTGGCGCCCGAAGACTTGTTTTAGTGACGGAATCAACAATCTCAATATCGATAAACAATAAATAACGTGCGATTCACAATCAACGATCTCAATATATTGAGGGTATCTCAAACGGCACAATTAAGCGAGAAGAAATTTGGAAACATAACGAACATGTATATAATAAATTTGGTTATTATTAATAAATTAGGGTTCACATTGGGGGAAAGAAATTTTTTCACAAGCGCTCCGATCAAAGATTACAACTTGAAAATCCCACCACCCAAGGTGTTCAAACACTACAAAGTCCCCGAGTTCGAGGCCATGCTGGCGCACGAAGACGTTCCAACCCTCTGCGAATTGCTTTTTTTGGGGTCGGCCGGGCTTCAGCTTGATTTCAACCTGCCAGGCCCCCTTGCGACTATATAATCTTGAACTGTCATGAATTGTTGTAAATTGATTGGTAAAGGCTTCCGGTATGTCCTAACAAACACAATACAAAAAATAGGTTAGTTTTTAACCAAAAGATCAAACTTTTAACACACGAAAATACAGAGAAAGAGGGATGGCCTACAAGTTCATTCTCAAATCCCGGCATCATGACTTTGAAAAAGTGTTTGCCTGCCAGGTGCAAGTTGCCAATAAAATCGTAGGTGGTCTCCGATCCAGATGCCATCGAGGTCGGTGATGAGGGGAGGACGGTGGTGTCGCCGGAGATGTGGGTCGCCGTAGATGGGGTAGCGGCTTGGGTTAGATGTTCGAGAGAGAGAGAGAGAATATAGCGGACTGATAAAAGCTGATTGCCCATTTTGATTAATATATATAATAGGATAGAGGTCCGCTACATTGTATAGCGGACATAAATGAAAACCAAAAGTTTTTCTGCGATGACGTCCGCTACATTGTTTCTGCGATGACGTCCGCTACATTGTATAGCGGACATAAATGAAGACCAAAATTTTTTCTGCGATGACGTCCGCTACATTGTATAGCGGACATAAATGATGACCAAAAAATTAGGACTATGCATATCCGTCCGCTACATCAGAAATCGCAACATCAGAAAAAAAATTCAAGTATTCGATCGAAAAATTATTACAAATGTCAAACTTATATAAAAATTATTACAAATGTCAAACTTATAAAATAAATTAAAGGTCCACTGCAGCTTGTTCGTCCTCATCTTCGGCGTCATCTTCTTCCCCATCTTGCAAACCCCCTGGACTTATCCCCAGTGCCTTGTAATGGTTCCGCTTGTCGTGGTCGGTCATTTTGTTGCACAATGCACACCTTCGTAGCTTTTTAGGTTGAGTTGCCGTTTCAATTGAGCTTTTCATCCGCGTAGATCTCTTGCGGCCTTTCGTTTGCGATATAATTGGATCCAACGGCCGGATATCATTGTCGCCTTCCTCCCCCGGCTCGTCATCTTCGGATTCCGTCGTAGGCTCGGTGTCAACCGCATTGGTGACTGAAGCTGCTTCCAACTGGTCGACGATGGGCTCTTGCTGCTGAGCTACCTCGAGGAGATGTTTATAACCGACCATTGTAGCAGCAGCCTTTACGGACAAACGGGTGAACATCGTCACCAGATGATTATACCGCAACGTCTCTGATTCTTCAAAGTCAGTATACGGGTGCTCCGGAAAGGAAATGGTACCGTGCAACCTGTTTGCACCTTTCGTCCACCGTGGCAAGACGTATTTATCGGGGATTGTCCTGATATTCTTCTGGGTGAAAAACCGCAGAATGTGTCTACACAGGATGCCATGGAACTCAAACTTCTTGCAAACACACGTCACCGAGTCCGTCAATGTGTCGTGGCTCACCGTATAAATTCTGCGCAGCTTCTCAGGGACGAGGTCATTCACGAGCGAATAAACCTTGTACTCACGCGTAGACATTTCTGCCACCTTGTTTATACTGTATCGTCCCGATTTTTGCAGCTCTACTTGGTATAGCAAGAAGATCTCCTTCGTATAGACTTTGGCACCGTTCAGCTCCAGCGGGGTCTCTAGCAACCTTCTCCTTTGTTTGTACGTTGTTGCAAAGTCGGCAGCCCTTTCTTTTACGAACAACGAAGCTACCGCTTTTTGTGCAGATGCAACGAAAGTCTTCAAATTGGTAGCTGTACCCACATAACTATCGAACGTGGCATTCATAGATTCACTCCTGCCCGTCGTTTTCATGCCCGCTGAAAAATACATCCTCGTGTAAACGCCAATCCATTGCTCTTTGCACTCGTACAAGTGCCGGAGCCACTCGTTGTCTTGCAATGAGTAATCCCGAACAAGCTTTTCCCACCTCTCCTCGAATTCCTCAATCGTTAACGACTTGATAACGCACTTGTCAAAATCCTGTTTAAAGTCTGGATACTTTGCGTACACGTGATGCAGACGTTCCGGGTATTTGTTGCTTATGTGCCAAGTGCACAAGTTGTGCCGGGTGTCTGGGAAGACGGTCGCAATAGCCTTCTTCATTGCCAAATCTTGATCGGTGATGATCACTTTGGGTGCTTTGAAGTTCATTGCTTCCAGCCACGTCCTAAACAACCATATAAAAGAACCCTCGCTCTCGTCCCTTAACAAGGCGAACCCGAACAGGATGGAGTGATAATGATGATTGACGCCGGTGAAAGGAGCGAACGGCATCGAGTACTTGTTGGTACGGTATGTGGTGTCGAAAGTCACGACATCCCCAAAATGCTTATAAGCTAGCCTCGAACGACCGTCGACCCAAAAAATTGTACTAACTCGATGCTCGTCGTCAAGTTTATAATCGAAGGTAAACTGCGGGTCCTCCATCTGCATCCGTTTCAATAGGCTCATTGTCGATTGCGCATCATTGAGGTCATACGCGGCTCGTCTATGGGTTCGGACCGCGTTACGAACGTCTGTCGTGTTAAAGTTTAAATTTTGAATTCCCCCAGCCTGTTCAGCAAGAACATTAACAATCTCAGTAGGTCCAATTCGCGCATTGCTCATTGTGTGAATTAGGCTCCTCGCGACCTTACCCATCTTCTTGTGTTGATGCATCTGACTCACCTTAGAAGGAGTTACTAACGGGTGATTGTGTGCCAGTTCCAGGCTGGTAATAAGCCAATGATCATGATTGGCTTTGTAGCTTACGAACATCTTGACCTGGCAATTTGTGCGCTCAAAGCAGTCCCGTCTTCTACGCGAATATCCTATTTCGTCATCACTGTCATCATTGCCTACGCGTGTCTCATTTTGCTGTGGATTTCTGCCCTTATGACACTCGTATAAGCGAGAGCATATCTTTTTTGTTACGTTGCTTGTTCTTGTAGTCTTTATTCTAATGCCAAAACCAACCCTCAATGAATACGCTCGAAAACATTCTTCAGCTTCTTCCAATGTTTGAAACGTTCGTCCTAGATACGGATCACTAGCATCTACGGGGACGTTGGAGCTCGACACGAAATCAGACATTGTGAAACAAGACCTGTGTAGAAATAGACTACGCTTAACAATCAAATGGCATTTCTAATTGAAAATATTACCTAAAAATTACCTTGGCGAATAGACCAATTTAGGATGACAAACATACCGTATGCATAACCCCTGAAAGTGTCTCCAAATTAACAATTATTAATTTATTGAACATAACAAATTAAAATTACTAAGATAAATAGACGAATTCATAATGTCAAAAAATCGAATTAAACTATAATTTTATTTAGAGTTAACAAATTACACTTTTTTTATGAACATCATGTCTAGAACATCACAAATTAAAGAATAGAGTGACAAATTTCTAGAACATAAAAAAAAATCTATACTTTTTTGTCCGAACAAAATAAAATTATATTTTACCATTCAATCCATAAAGAAAACTTCACCATTCGCAAACTTACCTTACTTGAGTGAAGCTTGAAGCAAGTTTTACTCGAAGCTTGAAGGGAGCTGAAAATGGAAGCGAGTCCGAAGGAGAAGAAAATTGTAGCCGAAGGAGCTTGAGGAATTCCGACAACCCGTCGTGTGTAGAAATAGAGGTACAAACACGTGGAAATGTGTCAGTCGTGTCAGGGAAGTCAGTCGTCCGCTACACTGTCTAGCGGACGACTTTTTGGCTGTCAACGTGGGCCCAAGAAAGTGGTCCGCTAGACAGTGTAGCGGAGGGGGGGGAGCAGGGGCAAAATGGTAAAAAGATCCGTCCGTTACACTGTGTAGCGGACGACTGACAGCGCCGCAAAAATACGCGATCTGGGCCGTCCATCCCTTCGGGATGGACGGTCAGATCGCGCTAGCAAGATCTCCCATTTTGCTAGCGCTATCAACGGATCAGCTCCCTATATATATATAGGACATGATCAATTACTCGCGCTAGTAACTTAAATAAGTTATTGGTGTGATCTGACTGTCTATCTATAGCGGATGGAAGAATAAGATCTAACTTTTTCTTAAAAAAACAGTCGCGGACGATGATTTGATAAAATGCAGCGACGATATTTAATAATTCGAAGGGTTTCACAGTCAAATAGGGGGAATAATATTATAAATTTTACTGTCCGCTACATTATGTGGTGGACGATGAAATTTACTTATAAAAAAAATAAATCTGGCCCGTCCATCTGTAATGAATGGACGGACATTTGTTGCTGACAACTTACCTTAAGTTGTCAGCAAGTGCAACGGATCAACTCACACACACACACACACGATTTACAGCTACAGATTTTTCGAATTTCATTGCCATTCAGAGGATGGCAAATTGGCAATTAGTCAAATAGTCTACCCTAACAAAGCGGCCACCTGTTAATTCCGAGTTTTTGTTCTAAATAATTCTTTTTTAATACTTAATTACTCATCTAATCCATTTTTAACATTATTTACCTATCTAATCCATTTTTGAAAATCTTAATTCCAAACAGAGATTTTAAGCGAAGAAAACGTGGTTCCAAACCACGTTTTCAATAAATTTACCTAATTTAAACAAAATTGAAAGAAATAGATTTCATAATAACGTTTGGAACCACATTTTTTTCAGTTGAAATCTTTGTTTAGAATCAAGATTTTCAAAAAATGGTTAGATAAATAAATAAGATTGAAAATGAAGTAAATATGTAATTAAAAATATTAAAAAAAGATTATTCTGGAAAAAAACTCCGTTAATTCCTCGGAAGCAAGTTATACCCTTTAACCTAAAATAAAATAAAAAGGTTGCCCGCTGGAGTACGTTAAGGCTGACATCACTTGGATGGATATGGTTATGTCAGCAATGACATTAACTTTGGCATATCTTCCTTAAATTATAGTTTGGGCCCCAAGAGTTTAAGAATTTACAAAAGTGACCTGACAATCTTAAAACTTTTCAATGTGGCTCCAATCTTGTCTCTGCTAAAGCCAGTAAAAGCGTCGGTGTAATATGCTTACTTACACGACAACTTTTACACGTTTAAACGATGCTGATTGGCAGCCTGAAGTTACACGTTTCAATTTTCAAAAAATATTAAGAGTAAACATCCGCATGTAGAACCTTTTGCATGCATTCCATATATCACAAGTGATGGTGAGACTAAGACCAAGACAAAAATGTCTTCCTTCATTCTTAAAGTCGGGTGTCATCTACACTTAGGGTATATTCGTGTACCATATTGTTTTTGTATTCTTTTGTTTTGTATTTTTATCTTTATCTTTTTTGTATCGAGTTAGGATATATGGTCGGATACTTTTATCATTTTGCCCAGTTTTATTCTAACTACTATTTTAAGTGCTTTGTGTAACTATACAAATTTCATTTCCATTTTGTAGCTATTGCCCTAAATGTCCTCACTATTGATATGTAAAGGTACCATAACATAACTAAAATCCCTCTAATTGTTAGTCATTTATCACCTTATGGCTCATTGCATGATACCCTAGTCAAACGCAAGGCCTGCCATTTTTTTCTTTTCCAAATAAGTCTCCCCACTGACCACCACCCCAAATCCCCAATATCCACCACCACTACCACCATTATTAATAGGTTGAAGAAGTGGTTTACAGATGGCGGTATGGCGTTTCGATGGCTACTATGTCGCAACTCAGTAGTTGTTTGTGTTTGGCGACGGTTTTCATGGTGTGTGTGAGAGGGAAAGAGTGGTGGAGATGGTGGCTTATGACGGTGGCAGGTCACGAACAGTGGTGTAAATATCATGCCTCAGTTGCCAGTGAGGTTGTGATGATGTGTTTGTGGTGGTTAAGGATGGTCTTGCGATGGTTTAACGACGATTATGGGTTGCAAATGGTGGTGACAAGAAGAACAAATGGTTGTGGGTACGATTATGGTGGTTGAGAGTGGATTGTAATGGTTTGGTGGCATTATCGCGATAAAGAGAAGATCGATGGCTATGGAGTGGTTGTATTGTGGTGGCTGTGTGGTCACAAAATGGGTGGATGAGATGAGATCAGAGTGGTTAGTTGCAGCAATGGTGGCGGGCATGGTTCTTCACGGTGACAATAAGTGGTCGATGATATGCCATGGTGGTGCTAATACATGAGAGAGAGAGAGAGAGAGAGAGAGAGAACATTTACGTGATGGTGTTTGAAGTTGTGCAAGTTAAATTATGAACAATGTTCTTTTTTCTTTGCTTTTTGCTGATATTGCGTGATGCTTTATTATAAAAAGATGAAAACACCTATAAGTTATTTTCATATTTTCTCACCATTTTAAGTTAGATTTTTTAAAAACAAGCACAAAAAGTTGGTAAATCCACACAATTTTTTTTGGTGTAGTTATTATTAAATAAGAAATGAAAATGCTAAATGAAGAGGACTTGGCAGGGATTGAAACAATTTTTCTTTTTAGTTCTAAAAATAAAAAAATATTGGCTTTTACAGATAGTTTTAATTTTTTCCCATTCAATTTTATAAACCATTTTTGAAAATAGGGCTACTTTGAAAACTCCGATAGCGTTAGAAACAATTTTTTTTTAATTTTAAAAACTAAAAAAATGTTATCGTCTGACAGACAATTTTAGTTTTATTTTTCCTTAAGTTTTATTGACCGGTTTAAAAAATGTGGTTGTTTCTTAAAATTCCATTATGTAGTTTTCAGATTTTTTATTTTTTTTAACATTCACCTTTCAACTTTTGTTGAAAGTATTTTATGTCTCTTATTCCCTTTAATCTTTATCACCAACAACTATAACCCAAAAACACCAGACCGCTAACATTGCCAACCACCATACCCATTTATCGCCGCCACCATCACCACCACCATCACCCTCAAACATGAAACTACAAACACTACTAACCACCACAGCTATTGACCGTCAATCTGCCAGCACCACTGATCACTCTCCTGAAAAACAAAGCCTCTAAGAGAGGTGAACAATGTGAGATAAGAGCGATTAATCTCCCAACTCTCTCCCTTTTCTCAAATTCTATTTTCATCACCATCGCCAGTTTTCCCAGTGAGTGGTGACGCGGTAGACTAGCCTAGATTTGTTTGAGTTGGGGTCTTTTTGTTTAGGCGTTTGATGGGTTCAAGGAGCTGGACACTTGTTGCTATCAAAGATTGCTATTGCTCCCTCGTGGTTTTATATTTCCAGCGTCGATGATTGGTTAGTTTTTTTGTTGCGAGGTATATTGTCAAAGTCCTCGAGGCGCTAAAGCATAGTCGAGGAGTGATGTTTGAGTTGTGGTCGGTGTTGTTGGGTGAAGTGCGGTCGTGGGTTTGAAGAGTCCATATTAGGATTATTTTCATTTAGGGTTTTTTCCCTCCCTTTTTCCACCTTGTTGTTCCCCCATCCCCTTGATCAAGAAAGGTATTATAGTGGTGATTGAAGCTCTATTTCTGCCCTAATATTTCTTCATTGTTTTAGGTTGATTTTGTTAAAGGATCAGGCATAGGTGGTTTCGGTCAATGGCTTTGTGGTCCGTGAGAGGCTTCGTAGGTTTTTTTGGCAATGGGGTCTTCACCGACAAAGTTATGGATGCGATGATCTCGGTTGTTTAGCGGAGCTGATGATTCTGATGAATCTCCATGAGGGTTCCGTCCTCCAAAGCTCGGCAACAGTGAAATGGTTGGCGACGATGCTATTTCTAATGCCAGCATGAAGCACGAGATTCGAGGCAAGGTGTCCATGATGGTAGAGATGTCAAAAGGGCCAAGCGGCCCGCGGGCTGGCCCGACCCTTTTTTGGGTCCCCCTATCTGTTGTGGGTCGAACGATCCATCGGATTCAAGATTGATCTCTGAGAATGGATCGGCCCGGACTGGCCCTAACCCTTAGGGCTTGGGCCAGGCCGAATTATTTGAAAAACAGGCCCTGGCCCGGCCAGGCCCTAAAATGGCCCCTTTTTTGGCCCTACACACAGGTCCTCTTTTGACCTAGTATTATTGTATACACACATTATTATATATATGAGTGTGCGTGTCCAAGGATGATCGAATGAGCAATAAATCTGAACATGAATTATAATGATCGTTCTTCCTTGGTGTAATAATCAAAGATATGTTTGACGTAAAACAAGAATTAGATTACAAAGATTACAATCGAATCGTGAGAAATCATGAGCCTCCTTGAAGAAGCCTTGACAGTCTTGGATGGGCTGAACTTATTTGTCAATAAATACCAAACTGACTAATTCCACCCTCTTACATATAAATTAGTACTGGCACCGTACGTAAAAAAATAACTGTTAAAATATATATAAAAAGTTAGTATTTATATTATTAAATAATAATAACAAAATAGATAGTTATTATTTTTACCTTTTTATGAGTTTTCAATCACTTTAAAAAATAATTGTTATTCTTTCAGAAACGAAAGAAGAAGTAAAATATCAAATAATAGAAATAGTCTCTTTCAAATAGTAATAATTGTTATGTGTTAAGATTTTATTAATAAAGCTCACCAAGAAGAGTATGAAAAGGTATAACATATAATAAAAAAATAAAAT
Organism: Escallonia herrerae; assembly: GCA_033070095.1. Classification (NCBI taxonomy): domain Eukaryota; kingdom Viridiplantae; phylum Streptophyta; class Magnoliopsida; order Escalloniales; family Escalloniaceae; genus Escallonia; species Escallonia herrerae. Next base: position 92,024 of record JAVXUP010001849.1, on the reverse strand, counting down.
GAGAGACAAATAAATATGTATATACATACATATATATATATATATATATATATATATATATATATATATATGTATATGACCTATAATGAAATAAAAGGATAAAGATTAGATTCGTTAAATTGTGAATATTGGGCATGCCTAGAGTATATGAAAGAAGAAATTTAAAAATGAGAGAGAGAATAATTTGCTTACATAATAACAAGAATCCTAGTTATAGTACTACATTACAATTTGCTTAAATAATAATAAAAAATTACCGTAATTCAAGCCTTTACCTTGAATAACAAGAAAATATATATATAAAAAAATAGGGCCCGGCCCAAGCTCTGCCCTAGATATTGGGCCTAGGGCCAGGGCTTGGACTGGGCCCAGATTTCCCCCTTTATCCGGCCCGGCACGGTCCGGTTTGCAGCCCACTGGCCCGACCCCGGCCAGTTTCACGGCAGGCCCATGGGCCTGGGCTAGGCCGGCCCAAGCCTGACTCATTGACATCTCTACATGACGGTGCCAAGTGGCTGAGAGTTGGGTTGGTGACTCATCAATGGCGTTGTTTTTATTGGTTCGGCTTTAGGTTTATCTTAGTTTAGTTCTTATCTTAACTACTGTCATTGGTTTGATTTTGATTTTATCTTGTTAGTTTCTAGTTATCTGTTTTAGCTAAGTTTTACCTTGTTTATTTGTATTAGTCAGTCACCCCTTTAAGAAAAAAGATTAAAAAAAATAAAAACTTGTTGTAATTTATCTTGTCTCCTTTAACTTTGTGGTCTATTTTTTTTTTTGGTACTACCTAATAAATGAAGTTATCATCCGTTATTAACAGTGTATAACTATGTAATTTTAAAATTTAAGGATGTTAGCTTCGTTTATTTTTTCATTGACGTATATTTCTGATAATTCTAAAAAAATAAAAAAAAACCGTGTCTGCTGCGTAAGTCGAGGGGACCACGCGCTGAAACCATAATTTGCCCATCCTTAGTCCTTACCACACGAACTTCAAAAGGGAAAATCACGCGCCACAACATTCGGCCAATTCGCACGTGTGTACCAGTTCCCACAAGGGACCCGACAGACGTGTCTCGGTTTTTCGCCTCACCGACCCGCTTATGAAAGCCAGACTCCCAAAGTCCCTCTTTGTACCAGTCAGCCAGCCCCCCATCCCATCCCATTCCCATCCTCTCGCTTAGAATTCCCCGTTAAAACCCTAAGCGCACCGAGGAAAGCGACATAGAGCTCTTTTCTACATTGATCCTTCACTCAGGTACCATCTCTTGATCGTCCTCTTTCGTTGCGGATTACTAGATTTGATTAACCGCCTCCGGTTTTGTGTCGATGATTTTCATGTTTTCGTCGGAGTTTAACGGGTTTGATTGTTGGCGTGTTGACACTGGTGCCATTATTCGTTCGATTAGGGTTCAAGAACTGAAACACGTGCATTTTGGGTTCGAAAATTGAGCGAGTTTTGTTTTTTAAGTTATGACATCCGATTGGGAATCGAACTACTACTGCTTTATCTACCAAATTCGCAAACTCAAATGACTGTGTGCGTGCGTCTCTCTGTGTGTGTATGTGTGTTTGAAGCCTGATGATGGATGTCATTCTTGTAAAAAAATGCAATTAGATTCAATTGTGTGTTCTTCCCCATGATCTGTTAGTTTGATTTTCTTATAGCATTTAACTTTTCTTCTGTAGTTTGATTAGTTTTGTGACAATTCTTAGAACTTAGGGAAAAATGGAGTCTTGATGATGAATTCTTGTTGTATCGATTGTGATACCTAATTGACTGAGTCCTTTGTGTTTTATGGGAGTTTATGTCTCCGATGGTTTAAACTGTCAGTAATTTTGAAATTCCGACTTTAGGGTTTAAAATTAGAAAAACACAGTGGGTGTTCAATTGTTAATATTTCTCGTGCCTTGCGAGAGAAATTGAGTATCAATTAAATATTTCTCAAAATTGACTTTTTTTTTGGGGTGTTAAGGTTGATGAATCCTTGGGATAGAGATCTACAAATCATTTGCCATGGTTGATTGAGTTAGAGTTCTATGTGTTAATTTCCTTGTGTCTTGTATTAGTACTACTTCGAGTAGGTTCTTAGGCAAAAGAATTGTAGAGCAACGTTTGTGTTTGAGTTAGAGTTCTATATGAACTCTGGAGTGATTTGCCACATCGGTGGTCAAGGTCGAACAGAAAGTCAATCAACTTATTTTTTGTTTTCCTCTAAGGTGAGTTGTGGGCTCTTTTTGTCAGATACGAGAAGTTTGGAGGGAAGAAAGTACTGTTTGTGCTGATGCTTAAATGCTTTTGGGAGAAATGTTTTCAAAAGTTTAACATTTTCAGGAAGTTTGGCTATTGTTAATGAGAAAAATTATGCTGTACATTGGACCTCTGTCTTTTTCTTTGATAACTTCGCTGATACTTCAGCACCGTTTACTCGATCTCGGTTTTATGGTTAAAGCATATATCTGAATCGTGAAAGTAGATGCTAAGTACAAAACTGGTATGTTATAGTAAGCTAGATCGCTTTAATTCATGGATTCTTTGTTGTTTTGGTTATGGAACTTGATTTAAAAAGGTTGTATTCCACTTTTGGAATTGAAAGTGCTTTTTGCATGACTAGGTGCTGAGCAAGTGCCTCTTATGCATGAGTAGTGTGATAGTTGTAGAGATCACACATTTAGCATGGGCTCCCGTGAGTTAAGGGTACCTCCTTTCAAGTATGCAAGGAATACTCGTGGGCGGAAGAATCTGCTCGATGTGGATCTTAATGCTGCACCACCGAATGAGAACGGGGATCAGGAGGGGACATCAACTCGGGATGGGCATTCTGGCATACAAGGGAGAAGCTCTGTGCACCCTCCTCCCATTGATGTTGAGACCTTGGATGATGATGTCACTATATCCTCCCCCAGGGCATTTGCAGAAGTAATTTTCTGTCCTGGGCTTGTTCCTTTTATTATCAAGTTTCTTTCTGTGTTCTTTGTTGCTGCAAGTAGGGTTCTAATTATAGCAAGGGGTTGCATCTTGCCAGGCTAAGAACAACTCTAGAAGAACCCGTCCAAGGACCCTTGTGGTTGATGTAGAATCAGGTACTTCCAGTATTTCGCTCTTCTGTTAAGAACTTGTGATATCTATTTCTAAGTTTTCTGTTTTGTACCTCTTCTGCAACATAGTTTTGGTTCCATAGCATTGGATTTTATTGCTAAGTATGCACTATGTATTCCTAGTAATCCAATCTACTTTCGTTCTAAAACTTCGGTTTAGTATGTTATTGCATTCTGCTTGGGATTCGTGATGGTTTTATATCAGCGTAAGCTATGAACCTTATTGGGTATCTTCCAGGAGATAGCTAGATGCCAATTACTTGATAAAATGCTTCAAAGTTTGGAATAATTACTGTCTTAGACTCTTAAATTGATGTATTGGAATGTGATAGGCATAGTATCCTTTACGGCATGTTAGTTGCGCGGTACACAGCAGGATCTAAGTTGGGTTAGGACACATACATTATAAGGTAACGAGAACAAGACATGTGTCTCTATCCGTACACTTTATTTGGGGATTAATAAGTCGTTAGTGGCTGTATCATGAAATATGAAATTTACGGTTACACTGAGAAACAGACTGTAACTAATATCTGTAACATAATATCTCTTGTTCCTAGGTTTGTGTGCAGAGTTTATGGATCTTTTTGTTCTTACAGATAGCATGAGGTGCTGTCTACTGTGAGTTTGAATTGGAAGTATTAGTTTCGTAAGCATGTCGATCTTTCCAGACTCGTTGATTATTAAAGTTATAGTAAATGTAAACAAGATGGCTAGCACATAGTGCTAGTACTTCACTTCTCTGCTTAATGAAGAAAGTTGTGACTTGTGTCTGTATCCCACTTTTACACCTTCGATACAAATATTTTTGATTTGTTCGGCAAACTTTTTTATGAATAGATATATTTACCTTAATTTGGAGAGCGTATATGTGTTATGTTTACGCTTGTCCAACAAGGTGTTGGATATGTCAGCAAAAGGTTGGAAACAATATCAACTTTGGCAGATAAATAATTGGAAGATATGTATCTGGAATTTTGAAATATGTTCGGCTGCTGTTGGATCTTTTTGGGTTTTTTTGGTGAGCTCATCATTTTGGGTTTTCCATCTTTTCACACCATACCAACTGTGTACTCTGTGTCCTATTCTAATATCGTGGTTGAGCAGATCTTGTTATTATTCAGGCTGTTGCTAATAATCTGTATTGCTTCTGTCTTCTTTTCTCTTCTCTTTTTCCTGGGTTAAATCTGATTCCATCTGTAATTATTGCAGAAGAACGACATTCTAGGTTCGCGCCTAGTAATCGGAACAAGCGTAGAAGAACTTCTGCAAACCAAACAATAATAAATTGTGACCTTTATATTAATTTGGAAGGAAGTAGCAACTCCATGGTAATAACCTTTATTTATACTTGTCCGCTTATGTTGTCCTGTTTTTATTGTCGGCTTTCAATCTTAGATAAACATTGCATGGATCGTTTCCTCCCTTCTGCTGGCCTGCCTGTATAAAGTTTGCCTACGGAACATATATGGAAGCTGAAATTTGACATTGATTGCAGAGGGAGAAAGTGCAGAAGGTGGCATCTCCGCCTCCACCGCCACCACCAAAAGAGCCCACTTTCACTTGTCCAATTTGCATGGGTCCTTTAGTTGAGGAGATGTCAACAAAATGTGGCCACATTTTCTGTAAAGTATGCATCAAGGCTGCAATTGCTGCTCAGAGAAAATGTCCGACGTGTAGGAGAAGTCTGGCGCCAAGAGATACCATTCGGGTCTATCTTCCAGTCACCAATTGACTGCTAGGTGCGTGTGCTATAATTTCCTTTTGTTTATGTTTTTCTTAGTTCTCATGCTTTTCTTGGGATTGGGGTGAGGGAGGGGTAATTGGGGTATCTATTGTATATTATTTAGGCTTTCCGTTGTTGTCTCGGTCTATTGGAATAGAAGTATGTTAAATTCCAGAGATATAGAATAGTGGTTGGATGAACTTTCAATTGTGTGATCCTTGTGCGAGTGGAATGCCTAATGGGATGAATCGTATTTCAAATTCCAATTGAGAGCCTTAATTAGAAAAAAGAGTTCCTCCCCAATCTTTTCTTACTGAAGGATCCTAAATAGGGTTTCCACTAAATATAAGACACATTTGAATTTTGATTGAAAATTAGAGACCCTTTCCACAAAAAGTAGTCCTTTTCATTGCAAGTAAAAGGATATTAGTTCTTTTATTCAGCTGTAGGCAAAACAAAACCCTCTTCTTCTCCTATCAAGCATAAATTTCATGAAAATTGTAAGCTTAGTCATCACATTCGGATTTCATATGCTATTATTGAGTTTGTTTGAGCTTTGTTGAATAATTTCAAAGGGTGGAGGATCGCATTCTCGAATGGATGCTGATCGATTCAGTTTTCTCAACATACTGGAAGGAACCATTGTCCATTGTGGATTCTCTTATGTAGAAGTCCAAGCTCTCACATTAAAGACTTCTTATCTTGCCACTGCACCTAGTAGAAGTACAAAACTTTCCATCTCGTCAGCAAAATTATGAACTTTGATGGTTTGTTTTGGATATTACAGAATACATATCCTTACAGAAAAAAAGAAAAGAATGAAGGTCTTAAGCTTTATGGTAAATTGAACGAATCAAATGCTATGCTTGGTACATGCATTCGTCTTGTTTATCTTCGCAAGTTGAAGAGTGTATGAGTTTCCTAGTATCCCAAGATTAGTTTTCTGATGCTCATGAGATCCCACGTTTAACCTTAAACTGAATCTTGATTTTGCAAATGTTATGATATCTGATATGTTTTGCACTCCTACTGGCCAGCATCATTATACATACTAAGCTCTATCAGTATTAAGCTTTGGGTGAGAGTCGCTTTTCTAATTTTGGGTTTTTGCTGCTGATAGCATGTATCAATTTTAACAGGCGCTCTGCTGGTATTGGGGGGCCTGAAGAGTTCATACCGAGTACTCCGACTTGTCAGGGGAATTGAACAGGGGTTTTGGGGGGAATTAATCCTTTCGGGCACGGGGAGCCTTTTTGCTAGACATCTCGGAGATGTTTATGGCAATGGTAATTTTTTTTCTTTAAGCAAATTAGCTTTTGCCTTTTAAGATTCTTTGAAGTGATTCTGTACAGAAAAATTAATTTTATCGAGCTATTGTTGGACAGTTGAGATTGTTTGTATGATTTTAACCTCGGCGTTTAGCCTTGAGGTCAATGCTGTCCGAGTATCTAGTAGTAGATTATAGTTAAAATGCATCTTTTGTTGACGATTTATAGTCAGGTGTCTGTACCAGTAAATCAGTATGAGAAGTAAGAACCAGGAGGTCACCACATATGAAATCGGGAAACAGGGCAATAATGGTTTTATGGTAGTCTTGGATTGAAGAAAAAGTTTTTCCAAGTCTCGTGGAGAAACGATAATTTCCTAAATGTTGCTCAAAGTAGCCTTGGAATCTGGGTAATGTTTGGATTTCATGAATAGAGATGCGTGTTCATAAGTGGTATATAAGGTGAACAAATGCAAATTAACCGGAAATTTTGCACTTTTGTCTTCTGCTGTGTGTGTAATTAACCCCTCTAAACCTATAGGAGACGTGCGATACCTTTAGAGAACGTCCTCTACTTATCTGTGTAATTCGTATTTTTTTTGGTATTTAAGCAAGCACACGGGATTGTACTTACAAGTTGCCATTGGTTTCCGTCCTCACCAGGCTGCTGCTCTTGAAACCAAACTTCCACGGTCAAACCCATCATAGTACTCGTTGGTTGCGGTGTCTGCTCCGCCTTAAACTGATTGGATGAATGAAATGGTTGATCTAGAAGAACTGGTAATGGTTGACCCAAACCTGCTTACAAATCTAACTGAAAATAAAGTTGGAGAGGCTTGTAACGGATCCTTGTCAAATTAGTTGTAACTATAGAGGTGCCAAGAGCCGTCTAAACTACAGTTCTATTTGACAAAACTTTTTTTTTTAGTTTTTAATTTTTTTAAAAAAATAAAATTAAAGAGCAGTTTAATTTTTATTTTTATAAAAACGAATGGGTGTTTAATAACTCAGTTTTTTTTTTTGTGTTTGATAATCATTTTTTTTGTAGTGGTTTGTGGTTGAGTGGTGGCTGGCGGTGACTGGTGGCTACCGGCGACTAGCGGTGGGAATGTGGTGGTGATCTCAAAAAAAAAAAAATCAACACTGAAAAAAAAATCAATTTTTGAAGTTTTTAAAAGCGGTCTTGATTTAAAAACTAATTTTTTAAACTGAAGGGGGGGGGGGGGAAGAAGTTACTAAACGCTTTTATTTTTTTCAGTTTCCAAAACTGAAAAAAAAAATTTGAGTGCCAAACGGGGCCTACGTCTTTTGCTTCCCTGTAGCCCCAAATGATGAATATGCAAGTAAATGATTGTTCCATTCATGCTAAGTGTCATTACTTTTCAAGTACATCCCCGAGAAACAACAGAAACGATCGAATATTATAGCAACTCATTCACCCTTGGTTGTGATGAAACGGACCCTTCAACTGGTGATGGTCAGGTTCATTCACTCCACTCCAAGCTTAAGCGAAGAGAGAGGCGGAAAACCATCCTCATTGTTATCTGGAGAGATCCGTTCTCATAACCTTCAAGAAGACATGGAGCCTTAAAGTGGGTTTTGCAGGCCCAAGCGATGCTTCGCCTCAAAACACTTCGTTTGGCTCACCAGTCAAGACTGCCTTGCAACCATCACCACACCAACCAAGTAGAGCAGTGTTTTCATTGTTCTTCGTTGTCTATCAACTATGGGAGACGTGTTGTGTGGCCATTCGGGATTACCTGGTCTAGGAGACCCTATTAGGAACACCCAGCTTAATATTTTTCCTATGGTTCCCCGATCAGGCGCAGTGAGCCCATTTTTGATAAATCAATTTTTTGAACCCAGGCAATCATCAATATTGTTACAGCGAAAGCTCAAGTTCTGAGCGCCTAATGTAAACCTTTCGAAACTTGGGTCGAAAGTCCCATCTTTTGGGTTCAGAACCTCAAGAAGATGGGGCCCGACTGAATACGTATGGCAATCCTGGACTTGCTGGTGAGGATAATGCCTACGGACCACGTCTGCAGATGGTTTGGCCAGTGTAATTTTGTCATGCCATCCTACTGCATTATCAAAGAGCTTGGAGATGATGTACACTACGGTTTTAAGCTACTGAAGGTACCAATTTTGGCGATACAAACCTTTGGTAAGGGGAAAATTCAGAAACACATCAGAAAAATGAAGAATTGGACTCTGCCAGGTGCCAACAGCCATGATGAAAAGTTCAATTGTAGATACGAACAATGGAGGACAGAAGAAAACAATTCTAGCATACTCAATACAGGAAGAAAACTTATTATCAAAAAAAAAAAAAAAGGAAAAATACAGGAAGAAAACAAATGAACTGGCAGTTTGCTAGCATATTTGCATAGAAGAAACCTGTCAACCCAGAGTGTAAAGATACTGGAAAACATAAGACAGAAGTTACAAAGTCGCCTTTGATTCTCTCGAGTATGAATCTTTTTTTTTTTTTTGGGCTCATCTTTCTACATGCACATCAACAGAAAATCAGAAATCAAGTACACGGTTCCTAACTAGGGCACATTTATCGAGCAAAATCCATCTCGCAGCAGAAGATCAATCGAAATCAGAGCGTAAGAAAAGATGGAAAAGCAGCAAAACAACGGGAAAAGTTAAACCAAGGAAAGAGCAAAACAAGACTGATGGAGGGTAGAGATGCATTAGCTTATCTCTTTTCTGGTTTCTTTCTCCACTCAGTGCGGCCTCTGTTTATTTCAAGCCCATCCCCAGATAATCTCAACAAATGCAAGAACTGACTGACGTCTTCCCCATCTTTTACTCCGGCAGCAGAACCATTTGTTCCATTGAGTTCTAGTAATGCAGTATCCTCCACTTCTTCCGGACTTGTTAGGGAATCAACTACATCATCACGTTGGCATTCACGTCTATAATCTAAGGTGATAGTTTGCAGTTCATGGGTGTCAATGATTTCTTGAGGCATGCTCTGTGACACAAGAAAATACTGACTTCTGTTATAGCAAGTTCAATGCTGGAGCCACAAAACATAACAGAGACTTTTATCCTGGAAAAAACACGATGCTATGTAGCGGCACAGGTGAAACAACACCTGAACAGACAACTCACCAAATTTAACCCACAGAAAATCAGAGAGACAAACATTTAACATGGAAAGACGACGATGCTGTGTAGCCGCAGGTGAAACGACACCTGAACTTCATATTTGACCAGATGCAACAATTAACTAGGGAGGAGTTTGGTTGTCCTTTACTATGTTAGCTGTAGCAATTTGAAAATATGTTGAACCTTTTGGTGCCTAGTTTCCAGGCCAAATTTTTCGCAGTCAGCCAGAGGGCCACCTACCCGCTGTTATCAAGGTGAGCCTAACGATCTTGTTGCATTCATGCCATAAGTGAAAAATAAAGAAAGAAGAAAGTGTTTGGAACATGTCATTGCCATACACTCAAAATGAGAATGCACCAGTCATTGGAAGTCTAAGATTATCGTTTCTCCAGAAGCACATGCACCTAACATGCTCAACAAAACCTCAAACTGCAAGATCCTCATGAATGAGGAAGTTTAAACTTTAACCAGCTCCGCCCAGTGAAGCTATGGTTTATATAGGCCCAAAGCCAGCTTATCTACAAAGCTACCGCTCATACATAATTTGAAGTAAGAGAACATAAACAACTTTTTAACGTCTTAAGGAACGACCTGAGTTTTAAATGTATACATAGGGAAAGCCGTGTGCAATGAAAAATGCAAGCACGGCTTGGAGTACAGTGTATATAAAATGAACCAGCGAGAACCGTGTGAATCAAGTAGTGTAGTGTAGTTAGTAACTAGAAATAGATTCTTTAACCAGAAAGAATTCGGTTCAGATGTAGGATACCTATCCAGAAGTTTACAATGATGGGTCCCTGGAAGATGTTACCTCTTAATAAGCTCAGATATAAGCAACAAATACCAAACGAATGATGCAGTGCTACTAAAGCAAGGGCAAGGTATATAGATGAAGGGAAAGTGGCATCTTTACTAACCTCCAAAACCCATCCAATATAGGCAACATTGTTTACATGCTGATTCATGTCCAGATCAGCTCTTCTTGGCTGCAATTTTTCCAAAGTGTGCTAAGTACTTGAGAAAAAGACTTGGACAGTATGTATGCAAGTAAAATGATCTTACCACAAGTCCTAGCCTGGAATAATGAGCAGGATCTTCCAGTTTTGATATTTTCCTTAGGCTGCTATTGTTTGCTTCAGGAAACGATAATCTGAAAGCCACAAAAAAAAAAAATTCAGCGCTGATTTTACTAAATATATGAAATACTGACCCTTGTCCACAACACTTGCTGTCAGCCACATAACTTTTGCCATTTGATCTGAGTAGGGTCATAATTTTTTGTTAAACTACCAGACTGATATCTTTACACTCTGCATTAATACCAATTTCAATCTTCCTCTTCCCGTACTATTACCTATTGATGTAATTATCTGAACCTCAGGCTCTTTGGTTCTTTGCTATATGACCAAATTAGCTACACCAGTCTGCTCAGAGCTTTTCAGGTAATGGTCCTTTTTCTACCGCCTCAAAAATATTTTCACTGTTTATTCTATCTTGACTTATAACTGCATATCCCTTTTACCATTAGCATTATCTTGCACTAGTTTTACGAAGATGGTAATTCTTAGTTGCCCAACAGACTACATAATGATTCTCTCTCTAATAGAAGCCAACGCTTCGGGAAGAACAAGCTAATGATGTACAGATAACTACACTAGGACCTTATGTCAGTAGGTTCCGGCAAACCTATTGAGCTTCAATGTATTTAGCACCCATCATGGTACACTCCCGAATGACGATCTCTTGAATACAAGTCACAGCAGCTAACATGTGGCCGAATTTCTTTGGTTCAAATGGATGATACGTGAATCATCATCTACTGTTGTCAAATAAAGTTAAGTTTGTTCTAAGGCTTCACGAAAGACCTGCCAAATGAAATATTCATTCCACTTTATGAAGTAGTCAATTTCATATATCATTATCTCACAAGTGGGGGCATAAGGGCTTGAACATTGAGTGACCTGTAGAAGTTAGAATTTTCATCATCATGCAGATATCGACCACGCAAACTTCATGTTGCTAGTGCATGATAATTCACCTAAGTATGCTATTGACTGGAAATCGTGGGATGTGATAATTTAAGCATCAAATCAGAAGAAGGCCGACCTAGGTGTTTTTGGGCAGAAAACCAAATATTCATCTCGTACATCATCAGTGACTTTCTGGAGTCGCCTAGTGTCTTGGTTCATCATCACCCACTTGCTGCAATTGACACGTATATATGGTAAGATGGTCAGAAATAAAGACTTTGCTTAAAAATCGCATTAATGCAATCAATATGAAGCAGATGAAAAAAGCTTCAGCCAACATTCAGTTCCGTAGTTGTATATCATATGAGGCACAGTTACGCAAAGTCCAATCAGAAGCCATTGATGGTCTGGATAAGTAGTAAGTTGACAGGTTGGATTTACTAAAAGCTCCTTAACTTATCAACATCAGTGCTCAGCGATTAAACATTTTCCGATACCCAAACTCTCTGGCCTCTCTCCTTTCTCTAGCAAACATCTGCTGCCCCTTTCTCCTTCAGTGCCCATGAAAGTTAGGATAGAAAGGGAGGCCCTAATATGAATCCTCCTCCTCTTCCTTTCCCTCCCCTTCTCCCCTTCCTCCTTGGCAGCCCACATTGGCCGACCACAACTGCCATCTGCCATCCGCCATCACCCTCCTCCCCTTTCCAATCTACTCCGCCCACATAAAGGGGAAATCCTTCGGGCACATTCTTACTCCTCCCCATGCAAAACTCTGAGATCTCCACAGATCCGTTGTCGTCCTGCTCTCTGAGCCTCTTTACCAGTTGGTTCGGTCCAAGATTGACGACGCGGGTCCGAGATGGTGGGATTGTGCCTTGGAGATGCCGGATCTGATAATGTGGCACGGTGCATATTCCCTTTGTCAGATCTCTCCGATCCGGGAGCCCCCCCCCCCCCCCCCCTCGTCAGCTCCGAGAACAACCACGGCAGTTTTGTAAACTGCCTTCCGGATGCAGCCCCTGGATCTTATGCCTCGGTGCATCACTTCCACCTCGTCACCATTTGATCAGGGTTCTCCCAACGGTGGTGATATCTATGTTTACATGCTTTTGTCCAAGGCCATGTTGGCCATTTCTGGGACTATCGGCTTGGTTGCGTTGTCTCTTGTCTTTTTCCCGGGGTACCCGTTCGGGTATATCCTTTTAGTTTGTTTTGTTTCGATAATTAGTGATATCATGCCTAACAAACACAAAAACAAAGAAACAACAGCAGTCCTCAGGTCATACCAACTGGCCAAGCAACCCTAGTACTACTAAGTTTCAACTTGAAGGTAAATATATCTCGACTACATATTCCTAGGAGGATCACATTCTCAAGATCAAGGCATTTCATCGTAGATGCTTTCCAAGTCTTTGCCAAGATTATCAGTTCCTTAATTAAATGTATCCCCCAAATTCCTATGTCTAATAATCAGATCTGCTCTATCAGCGCTTCCTACCCCCCCTTCTTCCTCCACACACACACACACACCCCAACACCACCACCCAAAAAAATGAAAAGAGGAAACAGAACATTTAATGATATTGACAGACGGCATTCTCTTGCCAAGTCTCTCCCACCAGAAATGGATATTATGGCCCCCGAAATCAAGCAATGTGAGGCAAGTAATTAATGTGCATTCAAACCTATATCACAACCAGCATCACTTATTATGGGACCAACGAACAAGGTCCCCTTGCAAAGATGCTCATATGCTAATTACTGCTAACTGCCTCAAGTGCACTGATTATGGTGATGGAGAGTATGTGATAATGATAGTAACAGCCATTGAATCAAGGTCCGTATCTAGAGCTATCCCGGATATGTGGGATTGCTGAAACTTTCAGCTACTTGACAATGTTTAGATTGAACTAAGAAAAGAAACATTTGTACATTATGTCAACAAAAAGGTTCTCTCACGGATCCTTAAGATTGGACACTCTATACTCAAGCTCGGACAGGAAAGGGCTCAATGTTTATGCATTTAAAATTACATTTTTTTCTCCTTTAATAACTGTCTAGATTTCTCTGATCTATCGTTATGTGTCACACTTCAACCAACACAAACCAAGTGATAAATCAAGTTCACCTAGTAGCCCTTCCAATGACTTCTCCACTAGCACAGTCTTTGAGAATCCAATCACGTCTAGTCCCGATCCTTCCTTCACTTTGGCACCATGTCTCTATCTCAACCACGTCACTCCTGTCGCATACATTAACAGATGAAGAAACATTGAAATGAGAACCCTAGGACCAAAGTAAGTCAGCATCACGATATGGATGTACAAATTTACCAAGCTGGGTATTTGTATATCTCAATGTGCATGCGTGCAGTCACCCATATAAGGTGCAATTTCCTCATGGTAAGCGTAGTCGCAAATCCATCAGTTGAAAATCCTACACTCTGAGCATGGTTGCATCCAACCTCCTACATTACATTCATAAATCTTCAAGAAAGTTACTCAGAGCACCAACCTCCATAACGACATGAAGGATCCAAAGGTAATCATCCATAATCCGTGCCAATGCACTATATCAAAATCCAAATTCTTTAATTTGGTAGCTTTAAAGGAATTATTCCATGGTCTTTAAATTCAATTAAACATGCCAAAAACTCCTTTCTTAGCCTTGTGAAAACTCTGAGGCATACATACACACCACAGAGTCCAGAAATTTGCAAGTTAAATCAAGATTGCATCTTTTCTTTCCTACACAGGCAAAATTCAAGAAAGACAAACAGAAACTTTCAAACCGATAAAAAAAAAAAGATTGAATTCACATCAAATACTACTTTCTTGCATGAAAAAAAGGACATGCAGTAACAAATCCGATACTGAAATACCACAAAGCTTGCAACTTTACAACATAAAAACGCAAATTCACGCACTCTGCGTGTAATTCACCTGCAAGAGATTGGCCATGGTCTCAACAGCGGCAGTTTTGTTAATACCGACTTCGTAACACCTAACAATAAACTTCTCTTTGTACGACAGCCCGTCCTCCGTCAAGCAGCCCAGCCGGAGCTTATCCGCCAGGATTTTCTCGGGCCGGACCTCGGGTGCGGCCAGAACCGGATCCGATGTCTGAGAAGAGGCGCCGCAGCACACGGCGGCGTTGCGGCGGCGCGCGTTGAGGAGGGGATGAAGGAAGCGGGACTGATTCGGGGGCTGGATTTGGTCAGCCGGAGGTACATTGTAGCTGCATGTGGTTGCTGATGGCAATCTGAGTAACATGTTTCTTCTGTTTTCTTTCTCTAGAAAGGCGGAAGACAGAGAAAGGAAGAATGTGTCTGAGAGCTTCTTCTCTGTGTTTGTAAGTCAGTGTCTGTGTTTGTGTGTGTTTCAGTTTGAGTGGTTTTTCGATAGGACCGAGGGGGGAAGTTGCGACTTTTTGGTGCCTGCGTCTTAATGCGAAGCACCATATCTGCGACTTATAGCAAATTCCGAAACGTCACCGGTTTGTTGAGTGCGATAAGTTCGGAAGAGCTATGAGAGCAAATTAAAACGAGTGCATATCATATAAGTTAAAGCGGATACGTGCAAAGCTACCCATGAAAGACAGTTTCAAAGGCAATCATAGTTTTGCTAATTTACTTATGTTTAGGCTCTTCATAACAAATTCCGAAACGTCACCGGTTTGTCGAGTGCGAGAAGGCTCGAAAGAGCTGTTAGAGCTTAAGAGCAAATAAAAAAGAGTGCATATTAAAATGTAAAAGTGAACGAGCACAGAATTAATATAATGGTGAGAACGGGCATTGAAGGAGAAAAATTTCAAAGGTAATTCTAAGTTCCCACTAGTTTACTTATGCACAAGTGTTTATGATCTTAGTTTTCTTATTTTGTTGCACTGTTGTTTTGCACACAAATAATTTTGAAATGGACTTGTTAAGGAGTTACTAAGAGTCGACTACGAAAGAAGAGATTTTGGGTTGGAAAGATAAAGTGGAGGTGAATATTTAGGTCGAGGCGAATGAGATCACCGGAGGACTTCTGTAACTCCTTAACTTGTAAAGCGTAAGAAATGTCAAGGCGAATCCCAACATCAAATCCAAAATCTTTGAACCACCAAAATCTCTGAACCACCAAAATCTCTTCCTTTGCAGCCGGAAAAAACTGTTGAATCCCGACCGAAAATTGTTTCACGAAGCCAACCCTCCGTTGACACAAACATCGAGGTACACCCACAACTTTCCAACCTACCAAACGCCAATTCCAATCACCAAAACATCTTAACTCAGCTGCCAAACTCTGCCCAAAAGCTTGACATAAAGGTGCAATCTTTTCCCTTTTCCCCCGATTTCAAAGCCTTATCCCTGTAGACCTCCCACCTAAAAACATAGAGATAGCAACTAGACATCAAGCACCTTTAGCTGACCATTTCTTAAACCCCTCCCCAACTTCTCCAGACCCGAAACCAAATGATATGGAGGCCCAACCTAATAACCCAGAACGTAGCCAATTCCAACTAAAGAGAAAAAGCCCATTTGACTAAACCCAAGAAAAAAAGAAACCAAAAACCGCTAACCCACCTGGATTCACAGACACCTTACCAACCCAACAAAATCCTCAGTCAACCCCTTACCTTAACTCCCCCAAAACCAACCACCATCCAAAGTCGAGAGCCACCCAACTTCGATCTCTCAAAGGTAAAGCTCGACAAACCATTCCAACTACCAAAGATCGAATTGCTTCCGATACACCAAACCCAAGCTCCAAGCTTTTGATACCAAAACAATTTCTGCAAAGGAGTCAAGCTCTGGCTTGCTCCTAAACCGCCCATGATCATCCAAGCTTGGAATGTCAGAGGGCTTGGGCGTGCGCCTCACGTCAGGGCCCTCAAAAAAGATGTCAGAACCTTAAATTCTGATGTTCTCTTCCTTTCTAAAACTCTCTCTTCTACCTTTAAGTTAATCTCAATTCTCTGTTCTCTCGGCTTCAACCACCACTGCTGTGTTCAACCTTCAAGAAATAAGAAATTGTCGGGAGGCCTTTGCCTTGCCTGGAAGACTGGAGTGGAGCTGGAAATTACTTTCCAGAACAAAAACATAATCAATGCTCTAGTCTTTTTGGGTCCCCCGAATTCTCCTTGGATGTTGTCCACTATTTACGGCTCTCATCACTGGCTCAATAAAAACCAAATTTGTCAAACTTGGATGTCCTAACAAACTCTTTTGCTGGTCCGTGGATTTGCTTGGGCGACTTTAATGCAGTTGCGAATCAATCCGAGAAGAAAGGTGGCCGTCCGGTAGCGAACACGTCTTCTGGAGGAATAAATGAATTTATTACAAAGAATCATCTCATTGACATGGGATTTGCTGGAACCCATTCACTTAGAGTAACAATCGTCCATTAACAACAAATATAAAAGAATGCCTGGACAAAGCATACCCAAATTACAGTTGGCGTAATTTGTTTCCAGAGGCAACAATCATCCATCTTCCAAGCAAAGCTTCAGACCACTATCCCATTATTCTCAGAACCCATCAAGAAGTTCAAACCGCTCCTAAACCTTTTTAGATTCGAATCGGCTTGGACGAGGGATCCTTCATCCCACAGTGTGATAAATTCAGCTCGGAGGAAATCAATCTCTGGTTCATCAAAATACATTCTTTGCAGAGAGATCGACCTTACCATCCAATATTTGTGCAAATGGAACTAGAGTTGTCAAAGGGCCGGGCTTGGGCCTGCCCAGCCCAAGCCCATCGGGCCTGCTGTGGGGCCGGGCCGGTGGGGCTGCCAACCGGGGGCCGGGCCTGCCGAAGGCAAACCTAGGCCCAGTCCAGGCCCTGGCCCTAGGCCCAATATCTAGGGCCGGGCTTGGGCCGGGCCCGAGCCCCTTTTTTTTTCTTCTTGTTATTCAATTTTAAATTTCATCTCTAGGCAATATTCACAATTTAACGAACCTAATCTTTATCCTTTTATTTCATTATAAGTAATATACATATATATGTATGTATGTATATACATATTTATTTGTTAGCCATTATATTTTTTATTATATGTTAAACATTTTCATACTCTTCTTGGTGAGCTTTATTAATAAAATCTTAACACATAACAATTTATATAGAAAAATAATAAATGTGTTCATAGGCCCTCCTCCTTTTATCCGGGCTTGGGACCGGCTGCTTGTAAACAAACAGGCGAAGTTACCTATTTTTTTATATATACGAAAAAATATATATCTTGCTTGTAAAAATTTATTTTATATATATGGAAAAAAGTATATTTTGTGAAAAAATTTATTCTTAAAACTCTAACAATCAAAATAATAATGCATGTCTATCCAAAATATCAGCAATCAAAGATCAAGAAATCTGCAACGTCAACCAAAAGGATCAAAAGAGGAAAATAAAAACAAATTACCTAATCATCCAGAAGTACTTCAATATCCGAGTCACTGCTCTTCCTATCATCAATCGGTTTATCTTGCTCGCGGTATTTCGCATCAAGATAATCCTTCCAACATACACATAGCTCGAGCGACTCGGGGTTAAGACGACTCCTCCTGTCATCCAAAACCCTCCCGCTGGCTGAAAATGCCGACTCTGAAGCAACCGTGGAGGCTTGCACTGGCAGTACATCCCGTGCAATTTGGGATAAAGTTTTATACATGTTTTGATTTTGTTTCCAAAAATTTAACAAATTAAAATTAACCTGTTCTTGCCTTGATAAATCAGAATAATGATCAGTATTTGCATATACACCAATCTCATTAAAAGAGGAAAAAGTATACGAACCTGCCGAATTAGAAGTACCTTCACCTGGTAGTTGTCTTGCTACTAGATGTTCAAAGCCCTGAAGGTATGGCGCATAATACCTCTCAACAGTGGATGATGATGTAGCTCGCCCGCGCACGTCAGCAGAATTACGATAGACGTTGAACAAGTCCTCAAACCTCTTGCTCACTTTTGCTGTGAATGCGGTTGTCTCCTCTGCTGTGTAGCACATTAATTTCGATATCTCTTGTATCGAGGCGTTCACGCCATGCAACTTTAACCTAGGATCTAAACAAGTAGCCACAGTAAAAATAGCAGGCAGTTTACTCCAATATTTATTAAATTTTTGATCCATCACTTTTACTATTTCCTTAAAGGGTCCTATATATCTCCATTTTGTTAACATTGTAGCCATCTTCAGAATTTCTATTACAGCGAGAGGAGAGGTGGGATAGTACGTACCAGACAATAAATTGGTAGACGTGTAGAATACCTCCAAAAATTCAGCTAGGTATGTGGCCATCTGCCATTCCTCTTGAGTTGGCAAGCCGGCTGGGAACTGGGTTAGTAGAAAATGCGTATAGACTTCTCGGTATGCCAGAATGTGTAAAAGCATGTGGTATGTAGAGTTCCACCTGTGGACCACATCTGTAACTGCTCTCCTGCGAGGCATATTATATTGAACACACAACGTTTTAAATTGTTGTGTTCTCGGACTCGAGCTATTAACATACGCTGTCATACCCCTCATTTTGAGAAGAATATCTCCTGCAGCAGCTAAACCATCTTGAACAATTAAATTAATAATGTGACAAACACAGCGAACATGAAATAATTCACCATTAAGTACAGGTTGAAGCGTCTCCTTTAAAGCTGCAACAGCAACTTTATTATTAGAAGCATTATCAAAACTAACACTCATAATCTTATCCTTAATTTTAAATGTGGTGCATGCTTTTAATATAAGAATAGCAATGTTCATTCCATCGTGCGGATAAGGGAAGTGCTCGAAAGCGATGATTCTCTTGTGCATAACCCAATCTGCATCAATCCAATGAGCGGTCACACAAGAATAACTAACAAAAGTATAAGGAGATTGCCAAATATCAGAAGTAAGACTAACTTTACCGTCAAATTTATCGAAATAATCGATAAGGCGTGCTTTAGCAGCATTGTACTGTCGGAGTGCATCGGATCTAGTTGTGTTTCTATGAACCTTTTTGTACAAAGGTTGAACGTATGTGTTCATATATCTAGAGTGCTTAGGATTATCGGCAAAAGAAAAGGCTTGTTCATCATGAATAACAAATTCAGCGAGACCGTCTCTTTGCTCTCGCTGATTATAAACAAATAACTTACCGTCAAAAGATAACTGCGTTTGGGTAGGTTCGACGTGGCCTTGTCGAGGTGCACACTGAGGGTAATGCCTGTTAAGATGTCCATTACCACTACCAGACGAAAATAATTTAGCACAGTACTTACATCGAGCTTTTCGGATGCCGTCCACCGTAACTTCATCAAAATGATTCCAACACTCGGCTTTCTTTCTTTTCCCCTTTTGGACTTCTGGCTCATTACCGGAGGCATTGCTCGGCCCTTCTTCATCATGACCAGGCATAGGGTTGAGATTATGCCACGGAGTAGTAGCTTCGCCAACCGAGCTGCGTCCTTGACTATAATGCGGGGGGTCTTCATCAGGCGTGTATTCAAAATCTGGAATGTTTTGATTGAACTCCCAATTGGCTTGGGTATCTATCATACAGCCTGTACTCATTCGTCCAGGAACGAATGGTTGTGTTGGTGCTTGGATTGGTGTTTGTGATGGCCGTGGCGCTGGCGCTTGTGCTGGTGGTGGTGCTTGCGATGATGATGATGTTTTTCGTGATGACGATGCACGCCTCATTTTCTTCAATAATCCAGCCATATTTCACGCTAAACTTTGTAAGAGTAACTAAATACACAAGTATAAGAGTAGTAATAAGAAATAACAATTAAAAGAATGAACGAGTAACAAATATTAGAGAGTTAGTAATTAAAAAGAATTTAGCAAGACTAGTAATTAATAAACAAGAGTACTAATTAGTAAATACTAGTAGTAATTAGCAAGAGTAGTAATTGGAGAGGAAAATAGTAGCAAAGCTTGTAGAAATATAGAATGTTTAGGTAAGAGAGAGTAAGAAGATTGGTGTGAAAAATTAGAGAGAAATGGTGTGAATTTATAGATTTTAGAAACTTCACAAAAGACCAAAATACCCCTACAAACTATCCGTTTATAGTTGTTGGGGAGGGTAAGAGTGTAAAGGAGTTGAAAAATATAGGTTAGACTAAAATACCCCCCAAACTAGCCGTTATATTGCTGTTGGGGGGGTAAAAGTGGAATTTTGGAAAAGGGGTGGAAGAAAGGGGGGAAAAGCAAAAAATTCAAACAAGTGGTGGGGCCAAAACTGGGCCAGACCCGGGCCGCAGACCGGGCCAAACCGGGCCAGAACCGGGCCGACTTCGGGCCGGGCCAAACCCGGGCCGGGCCGGGCTTTTTCGCAGAATCTGAAGGCCTGGTCCAGGCCCAGGCCCCAAGCCCGCTTGTGCTGGGCCGCTACTGTTCATGGACGGGGCCGGGCCAGCCCGGGCCAGCCCACGGGCCGCCCGGCCCGTTTGACAACTCTAAATGGAACCACTCCCATTTTTGCCACATCCAGACCTGCATCACGATTCGATCCTCCAACCTTGATCTGATCCAACAACAAGAACCATCAGTCAGAAACCTTGAATTGGAAAAGAACATCAAGATGGAATTGGATGAGCAATGCCAACGTGAGGAATGGCTCTGGCATCAAAAGTCAAGGATTCTTTGGAAGACTGAAGGTGATTTAAACACGAAAATTTTCCATCTTAGCACCATCATCAGAAGGAGGAAAAACTCAATTGACTTCATAAAAAAAGTGAAGGAATCTGGACAGCAAATAGAGAAGAAATTGGGGATTGTATCAACCAAAATTTGCTGCATCTTTACCTTACATCAAACCCCATTTTCCCAAATGACCTTGATGGAATCATTAGTCCAAGACTCTCTGAAGATGATATTGATACTCGATGTGTGATTCCTTCAACCATCAAAATATCCAATACCCTTAAGAAATTCACCTCTCTCAAAGTTCTGGGACCAAATGGTATGCCCGCCTTGTTCTACAAAACGTATCAGAAGATCGTGCAAAGTGATGTCTGCAACTTCATCCAAAATTTCTTCTCGCATGGTACAAGCCTCCAAGAAGTCAATCACACAAACATTGCTCTCATTCCTAAAATTAAGGCACATTTCAAAGCATAGCATTATTGCCCCATCAATCCTTGCAATGTGGTGTACAAGGTGATTTCAAAAATCATGGCAAACAAGCTAAGACTTATAATTACTAAATTGATCTCGCATATGCAAGTAGCTTTTGTGCCGGGAAGACTCATCAATGACAATAACATTATTGTCCAAGAGATTGAGTACACTATGAGAAAAAAGGGTGCGAGTTTGATGGCTATAAAAATCAACATGGAGAAAGCGTATAATAAAATAGAGTGGTCATTCCTCCTAACCATAATGCAAAATTTTGGTTTTCCTGAAAAGTGGATCCATTGGGTCAACATGTGCATCTCTACTACAAGCTTCTCCACCCTCATTAATGGTGAACCTCATGGAATGTTCAGACCACAAAGAGGAATTCGTTAGGGAGATCCTCTCTCTCATTTCCTCTTTATCCTAGCCACGGAAGTACTCACAAGACCAATCTTAAAAGCTGAAGATAAATGACATATTCATGGAATCAAAATGAGCAGAGGAAGCTCGGCAGTTTTGCACCTTCTTTTCGTTGACGATTTGTTTATCTTTTGCAGGGCTAATTCAATTAAAGTAAATCACGTTCAAAAATATTTGGAGACTTACAACCAATAGTCTGGTCAAAGCATCAACAAGCAAAAGTCCCAAATGCATTTAAGTAAGAATGTGAGTAGTAATATAAGAAGAGATATATGCAGTGTTTTGAACTTCAGGAAAGCCCCAAAGGATATCAAATACCTTGGACTCCGCATGTTCACTAATAAACCAAAAGCAAAAGCTTTTGCTGACTTGATAGCAAGAT
Source organism: Escallonia herrerae (assembly GCA_033070095.1). Lineage (NCBI taxonomy): Eukaryota > Viridiplantae > Streptophyta > Magnoliopsida > Escalloniales > Escalloniaceae > Escallonia > Escallonia herrerae. Next base: position 69,958 of record JAVXUP010001849.1, on the reverse strand, counting down.
TGGAAAAGAGACTCGCAACCTGAAAATCCAAGGTTCTATCATATGTAGGAAGAGCGACCCTCATAAAGGCAAGTGCAAATGACAATCCCGATTTATACTATGTCTACCTTTATGCTTCCCAAGAAAATCAATGAAAGGATGGACAGATTGCTTAAAGATTTTTGGTGGGCTTCAAATCTGATGAGAATCACCATTTCCACCCAAAATCTTAGGAGTCTATATGCAAACCAAAATCAGTTGGAGGTTTGGGATTTAAAAAAAAATGCAAAATGTGAACTTGGCCCTTATTGCAAAGTTGGGATAGGCAATCATCACTAACTCTAATTCACTGTGGGTTCAGATTTTGGCATCAAAATATCTTCGGGGGAAAAACTTCTTGCATTATATCCCCAAAAAATCATCATCTTGGATTTGGAAAGGCATGTGTAAAGTTCAACATCTTCTTTGTAAGGGAGTTGGTCATATCATTGGTGTTGGTAGAACAACCAAAATTTGGGAAGATCCTTGGATACCTTTCCCTGATAGTTTTCACCCTGCAAAACTGTCTCCTTCTCCTTCTAATTCCTTCATTGTAGCTGACCTCATTCTTCCTCAATTTAGAGCCTGGAATCTCCCAAAAATCCAAAGTTTGTTAGATAATCCAATTATTGAAGCCATCAAGAAAATCAGAATTCCTCCCAATCAATCCCAAGACATAATAGCTTGGACCCCTAACCATTCTAGTAAATACACACCCAAATCCTGTTACCTCACTGCAAATGAGAGTTGATTTACTCCCTTTCAAAACTTCCCCATGAATTTTTGGAAAAAAATGTGGAATGCCAAGATCCGAGAAAGACACATAATTCTGATTTGGAGAATAGCATGGAACATTTTGGTTTCAGACAAGTTCTTGCTATTAACACCCCAAACATTGACTCTTCATGCCCATTTTGTGAATCTCAACAGGAAACAGCCACCCATCTATTCTTGAATTATAGCATCACTAGATTAATCTGGTTGCTAAACCCATTTGGTTTCCGTCCCCCTTCGACCGTTGGCTCCCAACTATAATGGCTCAACTTCATCCTTAAGCCACCTGAATGGTCCTTGGAAGATCAAAAGCGATATACTGTGTATGCGACAACTCTAATGAACATGATTTGGTATTCAAGAAACAAACACGTTCATGATAAAATCCCTTTAGTTCCTGAGAAGTTCGCCAAAAGCATCACAACTACTACTAAATGCTTATTAGAGGTTCAAGATATTCAAAGAGTTGATTGATTGTTAATGGAAGTATGGACACCCCTTCCATTCGGTTGGAGGAAAATCAATTTTGATGCAACCATCAGAGGTGATAAAGCTTGCATTGCAATTATTTGTAGAACTGATAATGAGATTGAATTTAGTATCAAGGAACTCATCAGCCCAGAATTCGCAGAAGCAAGAGTTGCTATGAAGCTCAAGATGGATTTTGTGATTTTTGAAGGTGATGCTGAAATAATACTTAAGTTCATTCAAAACTTTGATATGGATCCAAGCTGGAGAATCAAGTGAATCATCGATGAAGCAAAAGCAGGGCTTTCTAGAATCAAGTGCTGGGAGGTAATCTTTGTCCCAAGGTCCGCCAATAGAGCCGCTCACAATTTAGCAGCTAGAGCTTATTTCTGTAATGTTTTTCGTTTTGTTCCCACATCTTTCAACCTTTTGTCTAACTTGGAAGAAGTGTGGAACAACCCTATGTGTACCTAACTCTTTTTATCTTAATGCGATGAATCTTTCACCAAAAAAATGACCACCTAGAATTGTGAATCAAGAGGATTGATACGATAAAGCAGAAGTTAATGGAGACAGAAAGTTATTTTATAGTATCATCCAACAGTCTAGATGGTTGGGATAATTGGTCGCGAACCATTCAATTTTTTCTCCATTTCTAGTAGACACAATTCATAGTCGTCTACATCAAATTTTTTTGCTACTAAAAAGTTGTCACTGCATTCTTTTGGAGTCACGGAGAAGTGCAAAATGAGTGGTGAGGCATGAACTAAGACCTCCTATAATTTTCTCTGGGATAAATTGCAAACGTTGCGAGAACATACATACGAGATACTGACCTATTATGTTCAAATTCCATGCCATGAAGTGTGCGTGCAAGAATAGACAACGGCAGTGTGGCAGCATCAACGATCAGACAAATTTAGGAAGACGCAACATTTTGTGCATAAAATGCATCGTAATCACAGGGATATTCTTTTGGAAGATCTGCTAACCAAAGACAATATTCCCTTTCAGGCAACATTGTTTCTACCAACACACATTCTTGTTGACCAAAGGGATTCACTTTGTTACCAACAGAAGTAATCAAAGCTGCCTTTTTTGGTTTTTGGGCTCGTCCAGCTACTCTTATTTTTAAGACTAAAGTCCTCATTCCTCTCTATTTATTAGAATTTTAATGATATTTGCCGAATTTAAATGTTAAAAGGGAAGTTCAAATATCCTCAAGAAAAAAAAAAAAGAAAAGAAAGAAACTTTGTTATTCAAATCTTATCTTACATATGAAAATCGCGTTGAGATTATAGATTTTTCGGCGCGTCACAACTAGCAAACAAGCTATATGTATCGCAATCATGATAAAGTAATGCACCAGCTTCTCTGGTGTGGGCACCAGACTGTAGTCAAGAAGAAGCCCTTACACTTCCCCTAGAAATTATTCATTCATGTTGGACGAGATCAATTTCTTTGCACTGTGGCAAACCCCAAGGCGAGTTTTATAATGTCATGAACACTGGCTTGTTTTAAATCAAACATGTCAAATGATAAATTTCTTGCAGTCGCACATCATTTAAGACTAATTCCCAGTACCAAAATTTGGAAACCCACCCAAGAGCTTCTCTGGTGTAGCTCTTTGGTATCCTTTTCACTTCGCACTTGTGCTTTGATTCAAAGTAAAGTCGCACTATACACACAAGGCAGAGAACAGAAATTTCGGGGTGATCTTTGAGTTGTTTTGCGGATGTAGTTCCAGTAAATTAGTTACAGTATAGGCAAACTAATAGGATATGCGGCCCACAAAAAAAAGGAGAGGCAGTATAGGATGATCACTCTTCGAGTTCACGCTACTTAAAACATCCATTTGGGAGATGAAAGAACTGCACTTGGCCGAGGAGGCGGCCTGTTCAGCTGCTCCAAGTTGTTGCGTTTCTTCATGATTGAGGAAACAGTTGGGCTGAAGTAGTCGTTGCTCCGTTGAGAAGTTGCGCCCTGCGAATACACCTTTCTGCCTTGCATAAAGCTTCTCTGCTTTTCCAGCATTGCCCTGCGAACCGGATTCCTCTGGACAGCACCCCATCTGTTGTAGTTCACACAGCTCTGGCTCCTCCCTACTTGCTGGAACTTCCCCTCGCGTGGGCTAGGATAATTACGGCTCTCTGCAGTTTCTGCAGAGTACATCGTAGTCTCACCCTCACTACTATACCCGTTCTGCGCTTCTGAAATACCAACCGGAGACGAAGTAGATTGAACCTCACTCTTTGCACCATTAAAGGAACCAGTTGAGGAAACATCAGCATCAGCCATAGGGACAGCCTGTATCCTGTCACTAAGTCGTTCTTCTTCTCTCATTCGGTGATGCAAGGGAGGTTCTTTTAAAAAATTCTCGTCATAGTTGGAGGCCAACTTTCTGGTAGGCTGCGGCAAGTCCGTAGCTCTAGCAATCCTCGGTGGAAAATTGATATCCAAAAGCTGGATTTGGGTACTTTCCTTCTTTCGAGTAGCTATTGAAATTAATTTGGGTGACTCATAAATTTCTGGTGTAGGAATTCCCTGTACACGAGTAGTGGCACGTGGATCAGTAATAAAGGCTTCATCTTCAAAAGTATTTGCCGCAGCAGAACAGCTTGCTCCTGGCTGATCTCTGGGTTTAGAGATTGTGTTTGACGATGATGGAGTACCGTCATTTTCTGCTTCAGTCGACTTGAAAACCCGCCGCATAGTGAAGGAAGCACAAGAATGCTCACTTTTTGGACCCGCAGACATCAAGCGCATGAGCGGTAGTTTAGGTTTGTTGAGTTCATCGAGGTTGCCCTCCCAATGCTGATTTAACCAGTCACAGATGATAGGAATTGGGATACCAAATTGCATAGGAAAATCCTTCTTCCATGATGATGATGAGGATGATGATGTTGAACAAGATTTTGTGTTTGGTGAGGTGGCTAACTTCATAGGATCACAGACCATGAAAGCAAGATTGCCGTGCACATCAAAACCAGCAGATCCAGGGCTCCAACCGACTCCATCAGCTGACAGCTTTATTAGATTATCTGTGGCTATCACCACCTTACCTTCACCTACTGTCAACTCATCCTTCTCTGCGTGTCCTAAAAGGTACACCACACTACCCAGATCCAGATTCGGTTTAGAGCAGGTTTTCAAGTAGTGGGGCTGATGCACCTGCACATTTGAGTCCCCATCAGCGGCATCTAGACCCACTATCGTCAGATCGAGAACAGAGCTAGTGATGAAGAAACTGTAAGACGTAAACAAGGAATAAGAATGCCTAACAAGGTGAACATGATCAAACACGCTATAACTCCTTGGGCAGAAAAATAAATTGAAGTGTACCAGTAGTGACAAGCATGAGGGTCGTTTAATAATCAGTACAAGGTCTATTAAGAAGCGTAAAAGGATGCAAGTGGTCTGTATGTTGGAAAGCAATCATCATAGTTGTTACACAGATGCAGTTATGGGTTTATGAACTCGTCTCAACTCCTGGCCAGGGGTGGGTGGGTGGGAACGTTTTTGTGTCTCAGTTGTTGAATCTATCCCAAGTTCTTGATAAAATCAAGTTGCAATCCAGTTTCTACTCCTTAAAATATCAAACTTTATAACTCTGATCATCTACCCCTAAAAGTTTGTAATCCTAACAAACATAAAATGAATGTTTTAGGGAACCAACGATATGCACCACGCTACAGTCAAAATACCAACTACTGGACTAAAACAGTCCTACAGGCACAGTTTGATGAATTTTTTCTTTTTGTTGGAAGGGGTGGTTCCTTTGGTTTCGCTATGCAAAACGAAACATTAAGTAGAAGAATTTTGTTGCTTATCTTATCGTATTTGTTTTAATCTGATTGAAGGGGTAATGCAGCGTTATAAATACAGAGGGATCTCTACACTGGACTAACTGTAAGTAGGTGCTAATTCAACTAGAGAAAGACCTGAGTCCATGCCAGTGCTATATACATGAGACATCATTTTCATCGACCCAGTCCAGTATGCTTAGTGAAGAAGAGGATTTAAATGCAATCCGGAAGGAAAATTAACAAGCGGAAGCACTTAGTCGGGTAAACTATGCAATTTTACTGGGTTAAAATGCAGCATCTAGCTCACCACAAAATGCGGGCAAGGATGCATACATCCATCTGTCAGTCGACCTACCGCTACGACGGGATCCAGTAACAAACAGTTTTGAGCTAGCAAACACAAGCTACCCCTTCAATATGATCTTTTCCTTTTCCCTTTCTTTATTGATAATTAAAACACGCAACTCCTTTGTGAAAGACCCAAGAATGCAGCATTGAAATGGATAAATTTAGGGAAACAATTACACCAAATTTTAAGAATGCATATGAAGAGCCCTAAGACTATACAAGTACCCATCAGTCGATTCTCTTGTTTAGCATTGATCATAGCTTCACTAAATGACAGCTATATTTGATTAGAAACGTCCAACTTGTTAATTTCTAAATCATTCTCCCAAGACACGAATCCAATGTTGTTGCTACAAATGTGGAACTTCTTTCTGAGATATATTAACTCAGTTCTAATATTTCCAGAGAAGTAGACTCCAATCTGGCTGAAACTAGTCCAAGCAATTTCCAAACAGCATTTGTGGCCTTTAAAATATAATAGTAAACCTATTGGACATGACGCACAAGAGAATATTAGCCAAAACGGTCATCAAAAGAGTGACTAGCTGATAGTAGTAAAGAGGCTGTGTTGCTATTGACCGCCACTAGCATTAGTCCAGTGAATGTTGGGAAAAGGTTGTATTATGGGCATGGTAATGGAATCTCAGTGACATAATTTCAGACATTCCAACAATAAATGCATCACAGTAATACACATCGTTTTCTCTTTCGACGGGGGCATATTTAAAATTTTGAGATATTGACGTTGTGTAGAGCAAAACAAAAATTAACCACTACAATCCGCTGCTTTTCCCCGGATAATCAGTGAATAGAGGGAATGGTCGTGTTCAAGCCCATCAGGCATGAATATGGGCATGCTATTATGCTTTTGTTAGCATATACCTGATAAAATTACTACCTTAAAGTTTAAAGAAACATGAAGAAAGATCATACAAATGCTAATAGGGTAAGGAGTAATAAAGAATTAAACTTCCAGCTAGAGTTCCAAAAAAAGATAGTGCGGCTTAAGATGCAGCGTATGCGAGAATGGTGAGAAGAGCAACTTACTGGTCACATTTGATCGTTTTTGGATGGATCAACGGGCCATAAATTTAATCATATGCCACATTACAGTTCACAGGATGCATTATCTAGCTATTCCGATTCTGCTACTACACTGTCTGGCAGTTCTACCAGATATAATGTACATATACCGTAGAAATTAGCCCCTCCAAGAAAAAGTTCATATGCAACTTATTAAAACAACAGGAAGATGAAATAAGTGATTCATCATTGCAAAATCATTTTTATGGAGTTGGCTTTGAGGTCAACCAGGCTTCTTGATTAACGAGGTCAATGACAAAAATGTCGGCCTCCACAACATCGGTTTAGAGTCAAAAAGATCAATAAGGTTGTATGCCTCTCCCAAACATTTACTCCCACTCTCCTCAGATAAGATAAACAAAAATGGGTGAAGGCTTTGTTAGGAATTGAACTGTCATAGCATCAAAATAAAGTAATTATTCACTGCTCTTCACATCTCAAAAAGTCTCTTTCAACGTGTACAAGTAAAGAACGAGGAAATTTTCAGGAGACTCACAACCATGTCGGGCCATAAAACTCTTACCATCTCCAACACTGCTTGAATTTGCGTGGGTTATAAATAACAATGTTATGATCTTAACTTCATAGTGAGCAGGGAAAGGCCTGGGATGTTCCCCTCAAGGCAGATAAAAATAATGACTGAAAATAAAAATTTGACACCTATCTCCTAAGTGTTGACCCTTATACAGGACATATTGACATATCAATTTTTCTATCACACAGAGTTCCAAGAGACTACTTTAATATACTTATCCTTCCGATCAAATTTATGTTCTACTTTTAAAAGTGGGGTAAACTGATGACAGTTAAAAGCATTGTCCTCTTTGGTTCAGAAAAAACAAAAGAACCTTAGTAAATTGCCCCATTACCTTAAGAAAGGAGCCAACTTTATTGATGTTGGGCGCGTCGGCAAGTTGGTGTATTTTAGCTATGCATTTCTCAGTTTTTTGGAACCTCATCTCTTATTATAGGCAAGTGCTCCCATCTTAGGTTGTTAACTTGCTATAACTTTATTTTGATGGTTGAGCTGACAACACATCCCTTCGTTTCTCCGCATACCTTGTCTTCTAACCATGTTGCGGCCTTTCCCTGCTGAGGTGACCTTACTCTTGTGCTCATAATGACTACAACAAACTGCAAAGCAACTAATTTCGAGACACCATAGCAAACATACCTACATGGAATTTTGTAGGTAAGACCGTGACTAAATATACCAAATTTATTTAGAACATCACGTCACAAGTTCCACAAGATTAGATACGAGAGAGACTTTACACAACAATCAGGGTGATAAAACCTCAAAGACATATACTTGACCCCTTCCTATACGCTCCTAATGTGGACAGTGCCCAAGTCATCATTACACTTGCCTAAAATAGTGAACATCTTAGCCAAATCATGTTCCAACATGTTAATCAACACCCATGTGACTTCAGTAGACGAATAAGTTAGTATACAGGTAAGAAGCCATTAGATTGGTTAAAGCTTCACTACAGAGTGCTGGACAGAGAATGATAAATACAGTTCAAGACAAGATTCTTATCTTCAATCGGGCTAATTTGGTTACACACACAAACACACTTTTATCATCTTCCTTTTCATTTATGGAATGTTAGAATAATCTACATTACCACGTACTCCAACAATAAATAAGTTAGTAAATTAATAAACAGAAATTAGCAATAGTAACCAAGAATTATCAAAACAATCCAAAGACAAAATCTTTATTTCCAATTTAGCAAATCAAAATGCAAAGGGTCTAAGAAGCATAAACGCGCGCGGGCGTGCTGGCATTACTAATTAAGTTGATCTCAAAAATGCATACAGATAAATCACACCTAATTTGTGGGGATTTCAGAAACCTAACCTGTGAGGGAAAAGGCAAGCAGCGACGCCGTTTTGCAGCCAGATCTCGGCGGCCTCGGCCGCAGCCACCGACGGGAGGTTAACGTGAGTGGTCAGCAGGAGATTCCGGTGGATCAAGAAACCAGTAGCCAACATTCCCCCGCCGGCGGAGATCCTGGCAATAGCCGTACCTTTGCCGGAAAAAATGGCGGCCTTCATCCTCTCAGACTTGCCACCGCCGTTACAAAAGCACCACGACTCGCCCAACACCCCCATTTCGTCAACTGTTTCGAGCTCTGCAATTTCAGATCCAGAAAAGCGGGGAATGCTGATACATTTTTGTACGATTTCTTCTCTTTCTAGCTGGGGATTTTAATGTATCGTCCTAAGCCGTCGCGAAGCGCGTAAAAGCTGAGATTTTGCTTACAATTGACAATAGGGAAGAGTGAAGAGTGAAAACCAGATAATGACATGGGAGAGTGAAACTGCACAAGGCCAGCTGGTCATTATCCAGTGACGGTGATGGAGTGTCTCCGAATCAACTCTCATTTTTTATATAAGCCGTCCCAGATCGGATTGCGCGCACGGCAAATGCCATCTTAATTCTTAGGTTTCAGTTGGGGTTAAGAAAATTTAGATCTCATCAGTTGCTAAAATATTGACCAAAAATTTAGTAGAACCTTGTTAAATGAATCACGTATAAATTCAACTGACTTTTGTAAATCTTCTTCTTTTGTGTTGCAGCGAAGGTGTTCAAACTCTTATGTTAGATTAATTTTTGTGATAAAGCGTAGCTACCTAAACTGCTCTCGTAAACGATTGTTTTAGAGTTATAGCTACATATGCAGAAGACATCGGTTAACGACTGATGACTGACTCTGATATTCGGTAAATTTAAACCGTATCGAAGCTACCAACTTTTTTAAGGAGTATTTCCTAATAAATTCTGTATCGCATTTCTTAAACTTTTTTCAAATATAGACTCTGATGCAAAAAAGAAAAAGGGAAAGCATTAGTGTATTACTTTACAATTCTCTGCTCTATTCATGGTTTCTTTAATGATACTTGTAGCCATGATAATGCTGGCCACTTACCCAACTATGGCTTAAACTGCCATGGAAGTATATGCAGTATGGTCAATATATGACAGCCCAAATTCACCTGACAGAACACGAGAGCCAAACAAATGATATTAGTATATGTTGCTGCCATTTTCCGGGTATACCTGTTATTGGAGACTGGAGAGAACATGTGAAGGGGCACAGAAGACTCCTTTATGAAGCTGGCCTCAGGCCTCTGTTGTCATCGACTCATGCAATCCAACTCCTATAATTGAAGACCATTCCCCGTTGATTTCATTTTGAGTGAATAAAGAAAATGTTCACACAAACTGTTTATTTTCCATGTTACAGGCCCGTCCCGATCATTCGACACCCAGTAGGATGTTACGAAGGCGAGATCATGTTGTGACATTCAAAAGTTGCATTAGCATTGTTTTTTAAAGTTTCAAGCGTACTTCGATGCGGAAGTACAAAATGCTTTAACTTTTGAGGGTCTCCAGAGTTATTTTCCAAAGAATAAGAGGGAGAAATTGATGTTTGGAAGAGAGAGTTGCACGGCCAGGTTCTTTAATTGCCAGCTGGGTATGAACTATGGTGACCTCATTAACTTGGGTACACAATGCATGACATTCCAAACATGTCACATGTATTAGGACCCTTTCACAGAATTGAAGTATGATGGGGTACTAACAGCTCAGTTCTGTTTCTATTTACCAACTTCTTCAACCATTGCTATAACAGGAGAAAACTTTTCACTTGTGCAGAAGAAATAACATAACCTAGCCGATAGGGATAGTTTCCTGGCTGATTAGGAAACCATCAGCCAAGGCACCTAACAGGCTTTAGACTTCCCTCCTTGACCTTAATCTCTGCTGAAGTTGTTTCAATCTTCTAAGGATAGTCTAGCAGGGTAATGATAAAAGTGAAACAATGTACTAATTTTTTACTTCTATTTCCTTACGGTACTCCCAACTAATGCTTAATCATAAATTGCGCATATAAATTGTGCAGTTAGTAACGCAAACCAAGTTGTTCATTGCAAAAGAACACAAAACATTCGGAAACCAATAGTCTGTGGATAACAGTGGCAGCTAGTGTATCGTCACTACGGTTGAACACCTTTGCTTAATAGGATACATAAGCGAATTCAGAATTCACCGGCACAAATTGAAGTGTTACACAGAAAGCATATTTCTAAGTTGTCTTTCGTTGCTTCATCCCATTGTAAACATGAATCCTAGCTGAGATCGCCCACATACAGTTACACAGCCACCCTCACATAATATTTGGTTCTTCTGGCTCCCTTCAGCTGCCCTCAGATTTCTCCAAAGCTGAATTCAAGCAACAAACAACCAACTCTGTCAATGTGCCCGCGCACGCGGGCGCACACACACAAAAAGAGGCAGAAAGAGAGAGACATACTGTTGTAGTTCAAAAGTTTCTCAATCAGGTCAACATGAGTCATCAGCATTCTTCTACAGCAATAACGAACCAACTGCAGTGCATCAAGAGCATCTCTGCACACCACAAAATACAAGGTTAAATCAACCAGCACCAGAACATAGTAATCAGAGTCAAAGAACAACCTTAGCATCCTTTTCTTTTTCTAACCCAATCAGAAAAATCAAGTGCATATAACTAGCTTAAAAAAGTTTCACAACATACATTTGTATGATGGGAAATTTTAATCTTCCGAGTTGACGATGATACGACAGTGAACATTCAAAACTGGCAAAAGATGATCGACAAGGTGAAATAAAGTTTAGAAGATCATCTGAACCGATCTACAATTCCCATTCTGAAATATCTTCATCCTTTATCCCCACTTAAAAAGCTTCAAGCATCTTGAATTTGGTTGTTGTTCTTCTCCCTCTGCTCCAAACTGACGAGTGGAGTGTACAATCATAGCAAGTTGGACACTCAAAAAAGTTGGAGTAGATCAACCTCAAATGAGGGTGGGGAAGAGTTCTTTTTGTGTGTGGTGGTTGTTGTGTGTGTTTGTGGTGTTGTGGGGGGGGGGGGGGGGGGGGTGTAATATCTTGAATTTTGGGAGCTGTTTAAAATAGTCATTCGTGACCCGAAAAATAAACGGGCATTAAATTTGAATAATTCTCGGGTAGTAGAAGAGTGTTGAAGCTTAAAAGAATTTTTGGACAAAAATGAAAATTCTTAAACTTTTGGACCAATTTCGTAAATATGAAAATTTTGGAGGACTATTGGGCAATTTTGGAAAAACTTGAATTTAGAGGCATTGTTTTTTTAGGTTGACACTCATACTAGTTTAGGTGACTAAGCTAGGCTAAATAAAAGAGGGTAATAATGTTCTTGGAGATAAGGAGCTTAGGAAGGAAGAAAGAAAAAAAGAAAAGGTGAAGCAGACTAAGAAACAGAGAAGAAGAACAAAATAGAGAAACAGAAACAGAGGAAAAGAGAAGAGAAACAAGAAGAGGAGAGAAAGAAAGGCAGCAAAAAGGAAAAGAGGAACAAGAAGTCAAGCTGAAAATCAGCCTTTCAAAGGTAGTGTTAGGACTGTTTTTACACTTTAATTTCTTAGTTTTAAGCTGCAATTTCTTAGTTTTAAGGTGTAATTTCAGCTGGTTTTAACATGGGTTTGAGAGGTGTATGAAGGTGTAATTAAAGTGTTTAAAGTGTGTGTTTAAACTCTGTGTATAGGTATGTTAATTTCTGTGTTTTAGAGGTGTGTACGGGCTGCTATAGGTGATATTAAGGCTGTGTATGTGCAGTTTGTGTGTGCGTGTGTTGCTGTGACTATGTGCGTGAGCTTGGGGATGTATATGTGTGTCCTTGTGTTGTGTTATGTATGTATAAGTGAATATTATGTGGGTAAATATGTTTGAGGGTGTGTTAATGTGTGGGTGTGAGTGGGGGATGAGAGTGCGTGAGCTGTGTGCTGGGGAAAGGGGTTAGGGACTGCTGGGTCAGTGTAGAAGAAGAAGTACAGAGAGAGGGAAGAGCTGAGAACAAAAAAGAACAAGTCAACTTTAAATAAAAAGTGTCGCTAAAGATAACATATTCCAGCAGTTCATATATGAAATTTTAAAACGTACTTAGAAATTTATTTGGAGAAAACACCATACAGTAACCCCTACTATTTTTATGAGACCTAACATGTGGAATTTTCTAAGATTTTTCTGAGTCTGGGAAGGATGCTAAATAATTTTATCTAACCAAGGGGTTTTGGTGTATTTTCAAATAGTAAATTAAGCTATTTTACAGTAATCTTATGTGGCTAATATAGTTTGTTGTCTAAAATTTTGAGGGTTTTTAATATCGTTTGCTATTTTTGGCGTTGTTAGTCGTGTGACGTTCGATCGGATATCAAGTACTACAGCAGTTTACTAGGCAACTTTTTTAAGGTCATTTCCGCGCTGATTTTGACCAAGTAATGTATGGTAACCCCCATTATTATCAAGAGATGTGCACCCTGGAATTTTTTGAAAATTTTCAGTGTCCTTGAAGGACGCTAATTTGGGGTACCAATTAAAGAAATTTATCGAATTATTTAGCATAGCAAGCCAAATAGTTTTAATCTAAAAAAATTTACGGAAATATTATTCTACTGATATGTTTCATATTCTAAAATCTCATGTCATTCTGAGACTGATAGGTATTTTTTGCGAAACTGGCCATCTAACGCTCGATCCGGACACCGGTTCAGGATTTTCGGGCAAAAATTTTCTAACATACTTTTTAGGCCAGAAATGATATCAGGATGCTTAAAATAGCGTTTTAAATTGTTTTGGGATTTTTCGGTGCCAGAAATTTTCAGGGGTATTTTGGTAATTTTGTCGATAAAAGGTATTTTGAGGTAAATTCACATGCAGTAAGGTTATTTTAGCAGGTTTACTCACGGAAAGACCGTTTTGGTGATTTGAGTCCGAGAAGGACATATTGGTAATTTTACACCCTAGGGGCATTGTAGTAATTTGGCATAACCGGTGAGGGAGGTTTATTTTGGGAGTACGTGTGAGTCTGTATTAAGTTATAATATTTTGCTATAGTCTGTGTTCTAATGTTCGATTATTCCGTTTAGGTTAGAGTTAAAGACTTCCGGTTAGATAGTTTAGTTGCGGATCCAGGTAAGGGATTCTATATGAACCCTGGGTAAGGACTTTCGTCTAAGCCCTTATTCTGATAACTCATACTCGTAATTACTCATTTGATCTATTTATGGCTAATGCCGAACTCTGAATTATCAGCATGTTATTGCCTAAAAAACCTTAATGTTGAACCTGAATCAATTATTTGAAAATCTTGTGATGCTCGCCTGTTATTGCATGCCGAGCAAATTTGATAATTGTTTGTATCCGTTCTTCTGAATTGTTGTGCTTAAATTCGATGATTATTCGCAATTGTTTTTGCTGTTATTTGTGATTTTTTCTTCTGAACATTCTGATTTCTTCTGAAAATTCCGAATGCTGACTTATGTCAGTATGATTATTGTTATTGGAATCGAATTAATTTCGGATATTTGAGCTTATGTTAAAGCTCATCGATATTATTGATTTTTTTGTGTTGATCTGGGAATCTGTTCTGTTCTGAGGCGGGCGTTATAAGGCTGGTCTGAATCCTGCATGGAATGCAGGCTAGTACCCAAGTGGACTAATAATTATTTTAGTACATCATGCATGTGTACACTCTGTTAGCTTGCCGGAATGGCATTGCTATTGCCCAAGATCAACATTGATTTTTGATTTTCTTTGTTCTGTATATTGCCGTGACTGCTACGGTAATGACTGGAAAGTGTTCTCTGAAATAACTTGCGAAAACTCTGTTGTTTTTTGGAAATTATGACTTTGGAAAAATGATATTTTATTGATTATTTTGGAACCAATCGTGATGGTGTTTGTCTATTTTGATATTTATTTCTGATGAATTTCGATCATTTTGAAAATCATTGAGTTGTTCAGTTCATTGAAGTGTTCTGGAAATCTTCGCCAATTGAATTCTTTGGAATTATTTTGTATTCTTGCTGGTAGTCCTTGTACGACCTTATTGAGCTCTTAAAAGCTCACTCTTTGTTTGATTTCTTTCAAATAGGTTTTGATCATTAGTAGATTGCTCGGGATTGGGATTTAGAGTCTAAGTGAGATTTCGATGAGCCCATCACCATTGTATAGTAAGACCCCTGCACGGGTCAGTTCTGTTAATTTGTTCTTAGGAAATTTGAATTGCGAAGAACCTAAAATGTAATAGTTTAAGCTAAGCAGTTGTGATATAGTGTTTTTTGAGAAATCTGAGTTGATGCTGAAGTAGATGATTTGAAATGTGTTAATGAGCAGGCCTGACAGGTTCGATGTGATCCGGTAGGTTAACGACCCGGGAGTTCGGGGCAACGGAGCTCCGGATTTTTGGAGGCGTTACAGGGGGGAGGGTTGGGGGTTTCAACTTTGTAGACTTTGTTCGTACAGGATGTTTTGTAACATCAGAACAAACAAAACATTATGGATTATTGACTAATTAGGCCCTACTAGCCTACCACAAAGTGACTAAATTTCAATGAGAAAACATGTAATCAATACCTCAGAAAAGATAGTTCTCAACTACCAAGGAGGGACTTGTGATCCAGGTCTGATAAATGGCAGTCTCTACGTTTTAAAAGAATTTCTCACCACTAGAGGCTCGATAACCGTTCTAAAGAGATATCCTCAAATACATCCGCAGCATTTTATAGATGGTATTGTAAAAGATTTAGCTAACAATGAAGCCCCCAGAACAAAGTTCGGAAAAAACTATAGAGGTCAGCAACCCACAGAACAAGCTCGAGAAGCAACAGAAGTAGCCTACTTAAGCAGAAAGGATCTCTAATTTCATAATTCAAAGAAATCTAACAAGATTGTCAGTTAGTTGAAAAGAAAAAGATGAGGGGGATATGCCTAACCAAGTTTGCCGGGTCTAAAATAGCAGACGAGATAACAATACAAACTTTAGGATTCGTTTACAAAGAAAAAACAAGTCCAAATAAAGTGATCGGATACCGAGACGAGGCATTGGCAGAAGCTTTGTTGCAAATGGTCACCACTCTATTTCTACAAACTTAGAAAATGGAACTCCAAACTAAACTAGAGGTTTTGATCAGCAAGTCAATAACATAACAAAGCTAGATGGGGATCCTAAAACACAAATTCGCAAGTGAATTAGAGTAACCACATTCCATTTATCAAGTATGGCCTCGTTTGTTTTCTTAATAAGAATGGACAGCCCAAAAGGTCATGCAGGTAATTGGCGGCCAAATAGAGACTGCTATTTATTTTTTCTTACCAGAACAACCATTTTTTCAGCACCACGCCATAACCAAAATCACTGGTACCAAGCGTACCACCTAGCCACAACGAATGCAGCACAGCAATGCTAGTGCTACTGTGACTCAATGTTACATCAACATGCTATTACCACTGGCAACACGGCCACCATATGTCAGCTCACCAGCTTGGTGTCAGCTCACCAGCTTCGTATCAGCACTAAAATTCCATCCAAAAAGCACTAACATACTATTACTAAAGTCTCTAACCTGCGTCCTTCCCATACAGTTTGGCAAAACTACACTTCAGAAGATTCTGTATAGCTTCGTGTTCAATCCAAATCCTGGCATAGGAGATCCGATCCTATCCAATTTAACCCAACACAAAGAAGCCAACCTCATTTTGTGATCACCGAACTCCCAAGTGCTATCTACTATTCCACTTAGCTGTGAACCCTTTCTGGGACTGTTTACCTTATATAATCAGCATTCAGCCTACGCTCTCTGGTTCTGTAACTTGGAACCAAGAAAACAGCTCTACCCATAAGAAGTCCACAAGAAGTTGCTACACGATTGGATATTTCTAAATACGACAGCAAAACACGCTTGAATAACAGCACTAAGAGCGGAACATGGACTTTAGCAAGAGCAAGGTATCAAATGCCTGGAATGTAATATACAGTCCAATCATTCTCCGAATTTAAACTTTGTGGAAGAAAAAAGGAACAGGCGCAAAGCAACTCAAATTCAGAAACAGCTTAGAAAAAAAAATTCAGAAACAATTCAAAAAGGACACCGCAAGTCAAGAAACCCCTCCAAAAAGGTCCAAGGAGAATGCACATTTTGGAAACCCAAGAAGGTCAATATGCAAGGACTTAACCATCGGAACATATAACCTGTTACGGGTTCTTGGAATTTTCTTGTGGCGAATTGGTTCTACTTTAGAACCCAAAACCAGTACTCCCTGCGTTTATTGGATTTTCTCCCTCTGAGTTTTGGAACTTCAGTCGTCGTTGCCAAACGCGACTTAGTTAATCAATGGCAACATGTACCAAAGGCTACACTAGGATTTTGCAAGAAAGTCAACGGGAAAAATCCAATAAAACGGAGAAGCGGGAGTACTGTAGCAGATAAAAATACGCCCAAAAACAACATCAGAGAAAGAGAGTTACAGAATCCTCACCCCTCGGTATAATCCGATTGGAGAAGATCGAGATACGTATCCCATTTGTTTCCAATGACCTAAATACAACAGTTTCAAGAGATTTTCAGTCTTCGATAAACCCTAGAAAACATGTACAAATTAAGCGAAACGCGGCATCTTAAGGTTCAAAAAGATTTACGGTGTTGAAAAAAAGACTCGAGATAAGATATTATTACCTTTCCACAAGTGAAGCAACGGACTGGGATGATCATCTTCCGGTTGCCCTAGTTTCGCCCTTCAGACGCTCTGTATTGCTCCGACTTTCTCACTGCGCATCCTCCTCTTCTCGCAGTGAAGGTATTTGTACTTTGTTGGGCCTGAGTCCGGCCCACTAAATGCTAGTTACAAACCCAACAGCTTACAGTGGGCTATTAGCAATGGACACTATAGACAATGGGCAGGCTTGGACATAAGCAGACTTGACCCCAAAAAAGGTTTATAGTAGTAGAAATAATGATGATAATGATAATAATAATAATAATAACAATATAATTATACTGTAAAAATGTTAAATAATAAGATGTTGCATAATCATCCTTTCTAAGCGTATGATGAACATAAAAAAGGGCACCCTGGATGGAAAATAGGACATTTCAGGGCCAATAAAATACCGTCATAACTATAGGACCGAACAGAAGATCATTATTGATAAAGCTAAACATGGTGAACACGTAATAAACAAAAAAAAATTAATGCATCTTTAAAATAATGCGAGAATAGTCTCATATTTATTGCACGTTAAAGACATTCTTCGAATTGAGTCGTTTCAACTGTCATGACTTTGATGTGATTCGTTGAGTCACACCCAACTCATGACAGGGCCACAAATAACGACTTAACCGTAATCAAGTCACCGGCACCACTTTCGCTTGCGATCCCAAACAAACAACATTCATCAAAAAAATTTAAACTTTACTCGCACGTTAAAGTAGTTATCAAATTAATCTAAATTGTTACTCTTTATCACCGCCGATAACACCGTCACAAAGTCGGCGCATTGCAGCAACGAGACTTTGATTCGACACGGTCTATGACCAGAAATAAACGAAAAACAAAAACCCTCTAGGAAGAAGGCTTGACCCAATCCGGACACTCGCAAAGTTAGATGAACCCTAACAAAATAGGGACAAGCAAATGAATCGTAAAACCGAGGCATCCAAACACACACTCCCCTTCGTCCAAACAATTTCCTCATTCCATCACTCAGCAATGGCGATTAGCGAGTGAAGCCCACTCTTCTTCCTAATTCCAGAAAACTTTTCTCACCATTCTGTCCTTACTACCGCGATGGGAAGCAGCAGCGGCGACGTGGAGGCGGGCTTCGCGAAGCTGCAGGGGGAGGACTTCGAATACTACATGCAGACCTACTCGATCGTGCTGGGCCGCAACAGCAAGAAGTCTACGGTGGACGTGGACCTCTCGTCCCTGGGCGGCGGCATGAACATCTCCCGCCACCACGCCCGCATCTTCTACGACTTCCAGCGCCGCCGATTCGCCCTCGAGATCCTCGGCAAGAACGGCTGCTTCGTCGAAGGGGTCCTTCACCTCCCAAACAACCCCCCCGTCAAGCTCGACTCCCAGGACCTCCTCCAGATTGGCGACAAGGAGTTCTACTTCCTCCTTCCCGTCCGCAGCATCCTCGGCGGTCCCATCGGCCCACGCCACCTCCTCAACAGTTACCCACCCTCCTCCTCCGCCGCATCGCATCAGCTAGGGCTAGGTCTGCACCAGGCGAGGGGTGAATACTACGAGGACGATGAGGGGAACAACGCCGGGGCGGTCAAGAAGATGAGGAGGGACGACGTGTACGGGAAGGCCGCGTTGCCGGGGCAGTTGGGTGAGTAGCGGCTACAACTCTTTGCTTCAATACTTTCGTAAATTCTGTCCTCTATTGACTTTATTCGAATTACAATTCGAGATTAAACTTGAAAAGTAGGATCATTGAAGTCGAACTAGGATACCGGCAATGAGTAAAATCAATGTTCACGTGTTCACAATCTATTTCAGGGGACATTAATTATGAAAGACGTATATATGTTAGTGTTGATATTGGTTCCAAAATGTTGAACTCTGTTGCAGTTGAATTTATTGCTTCTGTCTGGTCTTGGAATTTGCTTGTTAAAAGTCAGATATTTCTGTTTCTTTTTGTGTATACACAATTTAGCTTGCTGCTCTTGAGCTACGCTCGTATTGTCTTTCTATTGGATACTGAAAGAGTGAGTTGAATTGATTTGTTGTTTTAAGTTTGGTACTGAATCAGTCTGTTGAAGTTTTTGGGATTTGTGTAAGTGACTCGTAGGTTTATGACCTGAGTGATTGTACAATTTACTTGCTTCTTGAGCTTGTTCATATGTTGGGTATTGCTAAGAACTATTATCTAGTTTTTAGTAAACGTCAGTACTGTTTAGGGGAGAACCCTGCGTTTGTCACAAATGAACTAAACTTCTCTTTTGAATTCGTAATTTTGTATGTACTCTTGACTGTATAGTGAATCACTTAGTAGCCAATGTGTGGGCTTGGACATAATTTATAGTCAGCATTGGCTGCTGTACTACAAATTTGAGCCTCTGAACCTTGTATCTATGCATCAACAGAAATGGAGCTCTCGTGGATGTTTCTCACTTCTAATTGAGGAATATCTAACTTCATTGGGCCAATGTAGGTCATTTTTGAGTCCCTAAGCAACTTTTGGAGTAATGAAGGACTTTTTTGGCTACAGTATGCTTTAGATTTAATATGTGTCTGGTCAGGTGCCTTTTGAAGCTACAATTTGGACTTTGGGGATTCAACAAAATTTTACATAATTTTATTGGGCTGTTGAAGGATTTACCTCGTTTTGCATCATTTGTACATGTTTTTACCTGTAGTAAATAAATTAAGCAATTGACCTCATAGGCCTTGGCTAGCAATTGATTTTGGCAATGTTGAACACATCTACTTCTGCTTTATGTTGCTAGAGTTCATCATTTTGCCTCTCAGAAGTTGTGGTTTACTTGTCAGTCAATTGTGTGTGTTGGGGGGGGGGGGGGGGGGAGGGAATGCTGAAGAGAATATTAAAATTCCAAATGTCAGGAAATGAGGAAGCACGAGGAAGTTTGTGGAGTGTTGTCTTGCAGAAGTCTCTTGTTCCCAGCATATTTGTCTAGATTAGTAAAACACAGGGGTCTGTGACATAATGTAGTGGATATCACGACCCTTAATGTGGTACTCCTGCGTATTCATTATCTATACCTGAAGACCCAGTGCTTACGAGATTTTCAAACAACAGTGTATTTCTCCCTGCTCCCCTCTTTGGTTCCCTTTGCCAAAGGGAACCACCAAAGAGGTGATCCTAAGCGAACTGCGACCTCATGTAGGGAGATCTGCAGCCTACCACCAATCTGGACAGAACCACCCAATTGTCTTTTGCGATGATCTCTCCCCCCCCCCCCTCCTCCTCTTCCCCCCTCTTCCTCTTTCTTCCTCCTCCTCCTTCTTTCAACTTGTTTATATTGTGTACCTAATCTTTTGGCCTCGTATAACCAGGAATTGCAAACTATGGCCCCAATACTGAACCCCCCCCCTCCCCGGGGGGTCCATTTGGGGGCTGTTAAATGAGGTTTGGGGCATTTGGGACTTGAGGCAAATGGGAGTTCGATGAGTTGGGCTTAAATGGGGTTTCTTTATCTAAATAACTTCCGCTAGTTAGTATTTTTTTCTTTGAGCAGCTCTCTCTCTCTCTCTCTCTCACACACACACACACACACACACGTAGTGCCACCGCCATCTCAATGGGGTGGGGCGGGGCACCTTTGACTGAAGATCCCCGTGAGACAGAGTGGGGCAAATAAGGGGATGGGGCGACTTAGAAGGGGCGGGCGCGCATATTGCCATCCCTACATATGACTAATGTGTAAAGAGCTTTTGTCTTAGAGGATGCAGGATTGTAAAATGTGCAACAAGACTGGTTTTTATGAAGTTGGCATGATACTTAATATACCTGTCTAATATGAAACTGAAGCTTTGAATATGAACTTTTAGCCCTTGAATAAATAATTCTTGTTCCATCAATTTAAGTATCGAAGCAGTTGTGCTTCAGCTCTCGTAAACTTGGTATTTTCTATCACACCTATTCATTCAGGATAGAGGTTTAGTGATGGGATCATGTCATGTCTGTTTTGGCTCAATTAGCTAGGAGTAAATGTTTGCAGATCTCAAGCTTACCTTTATCTAATCCTCTCCCAAACTAGTGTAAACAATCTTGTAGCTACTCACTAAACAGGTCTTATGGCTATAACCTTATTCATTTGTTTGGTGCTTTCCCGGACTTGTCGGGGCATTCCTTACTAGTCTGGAGCTTACGGGTTAGGTTTTAAAATTAAATCATAATAATCATTATGGAGAAGTAAATAACATATGTTTATTAAGTTATATGCTTATAACAGGTCCATAAAATGTTTGATTTTCAGTGCGGTACCCACATTTTGAATGCAGAGAGTAATGAAAGATATTACGAATATATCTCAAGCACTTACTCGAAATGGCTGCCTGAAGCCCAACCCTTCCTTGGCTTTGTTCCTTCTTTACATTTCCCATCTTGTTTCTTCTGCAATACAACACTAGGGAGAAAAAATGTGATAATGAGCACCTTCACACATTTTAGTAGCTGATTATGTATCTAATTTATGCCCCATTGTCATGCTCGCAGATAAAAAGGCAGAGGGAAGATCAAGGGTTGACAGGGAATCCGACAATCTTCAACTCCTGCAATTAGAAGAGAAGGATGTAGTATCGTCTGTGGCTACTGTTTTATCTGATCTTTGTGGTCCTGGAGATTGGATGCCAATGGAGAAACTTCATGCAGAGGTAAGCTTTAAGTATTAGCTATATTAAGTTGATGGTGATTTTTATTATTTATTAGACCATGTAGTCAGTAGTCACAAAGGATAAATCTTATACACGTTAGGTATGTGTAAATATGACATTTATAATTCGTACTGCGCGGCGTTGTAATCAGAGTTGAGTCATTATCCTACTTTCATTTTGGTCAGCCTCGAAATGAAGAATTTTCAATCCTTGAGTTGATTTTGCTCCATCATTACGTTTATAAAAAGGCAGCTTCCACTTTCTGGCCATAAAGATGATAGGCACATTTTTGGGCACGTACTTGTCAATCTCAGTCATCTTCGTATGAGCAAATGTCTTGTTTTTTGCTGTTTGTTGTGTGTGTGTAACTAGTGCTGACAAATGAGTGTGTGCCGACATGACTCTTGTAGACATTCCCCCTCTGCTTAGAATAGCTGGTGAAGAAGGCTTCCATTGTCCCGCTATGTCGGCTATTGAGGATTGTTGTTGAAAACCCGATGATGTCGGCTATTGAGGATTGTTGTTTAAAACCCCCCATTTTATAATTTCTGGAGACCAATTTGGATTCATCTGCCTCCTTGTTTGAAGTCCTTTAGTTGTCACGTGGCAGAATTGGTATTAAGATGGTGTGACGTGGGTGAGCGTGTACGGTGGCTTGGTTTTATTATATCTTTTTATCTTTATCCTTCGAGGCTGTTCTTTACCTTGGAAGGCCATTTGGAATACTAATGTACCATAATTGGCCCTTTATGGATAGGGAAGCTACTCACATGAATCTTTTCTTTTTTTGGGGGAAAGACATAAGCTATCAGTAAATTGGTTTTTGATTAGCTGTGCAAGAGAGATGGTGAAACAGTAGATCTCGCTCCTTTGTTACCTGCTTGCTAGAAATTATGCAGTATACTTGGCCACTGTGGCCCAGAAATCTTGGCTTGGGTCTTCCCGTTTTGCTTTTTTGTGTCCTGAAAGATGCCATCTTTCATCTGAACGAATCTTTGATAGCTAATGTTGAGTTTATGGTGATTCTGGTTAATGACACCGGAAATATTGCAATAAGTTTCTGGAGTTTTCAGAGCAACAGTGAGTGATGGTTCTCTCGCTGAGAGAGTCGTAAAGTTTTATAGCAATAGTGAACTAAGCATTCATATTCTGGTCTATATAGGGTTCATGTTTATTAGCATAAATGATATATTTTCCCTTTTTATTAATCGGATATAATCTTCTGGTCTCTGTAAAAGAGCCTTCTTGCCAAAAACGGTGATGCATGTAGTTGCACATTCATCTAACATACAAGAGTGAAGTCGTCTGTCTTTTGGGTAAGTTGGTAAACAAAAGGGATAATTAAATTGAATTCCCTTACGGTATGTTGAAAATACGGATGCGTCCCTTATCGTTTTTGAAATGGCACTTGACCCGCTTCTGGTTTCATTGCCAGTTTCACAAACCTCTCTTGGGGTTTTTGACCAAGTCTGGCACGGTTGAATTTCTAATTTCATCGAATTTACCTCCACTACTGCCCATTTTGCCCCTCTGCCCAAGTACAACTTCAAAACCAAATTGCCCATAATACACTTACTATATTGTAATTCTTTACACATATGCACCAGCACCACCACCGATGAAACAGTTTTCTTTGCAATCCAACCCCCCACTCATCACCACCACCCTCATTATGAGCACCCAACTTGGCCACAAAAAAACCTGATTTAAAATATTAGCCACCAAATCAAGAATACTAGCATCATAATACAACAAGAATCAGATCTCATAATCTAATCCAAGCAAAAGAGAAAAGGGAAGAAATGGCTGACCGGCGTCACTTCTCAAGGGGGTGTTGTGGTGTGCTATGGTTGTTGAATAATTTGGTAAGTTTTTGTTAGCATACCATAGAAATATCGTAAGGGTTTGGTGGTGGCGTTGCAGCGATGGTGGTTGTGGGAATTGTGGTGGCGATGGTGGTCTTCGGGATTAAGGCGGACGGGTTTGGTGGTGGTGTTATGGATCGCTAGCCATAGTAGGGCGATGGTGCTGGATTTAGTCGATTGGGATGTTAAGATTTGGAGTTATGATGCAATCAAGATGGTTATCATATGAAAAGGGGTAGGGTTTGATGGTGATGTTGCAGCAGCGATGGTGGTGGTTGTCAACATTACGTGTCTGGACAGCAAATGGGTTTGGTGGTGGTGTTGTGGATCACCAGCCATGGTGGGCCGATGGTGGTGGCTGTGGTCGACAGGGTATTGGGTTTGAAGAGAAATGTTAGGGTGGTGATTGGTCGGATAAGATGAAGATTAGAGTTGACTTGACTCAGCTCTTTGAAGATGTATATAGGTCTTGAGCTAGCTCGTTTTGAAGTTGAGTCTACTCTTTAAAAAAAGTGTATTGCAAAATAGTGTATGGTGATCTTGTGTATAGTGTACATGTAAAAAAAATGGGTGACTTTGTAATATCTCAAGAGAGTCAAAACATATTTTCCCGACAACTCTGCCAGGGGAGACTTTCTTTCAGAAACGATAGGGGAGGCATCTGTATTTTCGGCTTACCTCAGCAGGAGCCGGTGTAATTAACCCTAAACAAAAGGGTCACTTACCATTTACCGTGTAGAAGACAGTCAATTCTCTTCTTTTAAGAGTTGTATCTTATTGATTCAGAACCTCTTGTTACTGGCAGTTAACAAAGTCAGTACCATCTATCCTTGTAGGATCCTGCAGTAAGTTTGATGACAGATGGCTGAGTTGCTTCAAGAAGCAACTCTCTATCTAATTAATAATTAGGGTACCCCATCCCATTGTTCTTTTTTTTGACAAGTTTAACTCGGTAATTGCTGCTCCTCTCCTTCTGAATTTTTTTTTCCTTTTTTTCTTTTGGGGGATGGGAATGGGATTTAGTTGGTTCATTTTTGAATCTGCGCTCTCTTTCTTTTACTAAGGGATATGAAATTGACTTCTCCAAGCAGACCATGGTCTTTGTCATTTTTTACTTTTTTGCCCATCTTACAAATTTGTATCAGGCAGTGGTTTACGTCAAGGATTTATGGCTTCTAGCTTCTTATTCAGGTTTTTCTTTTTGTGTATGACCGTCTTTGAGCGCTAATTTGTGTAACTCGTTTGTGACTTGGTGCAGTTGTTGGAACAGTATAGCAATATCTGGCATCACAGTCGTGTTAGGAGATATCTTACTTCTGAGGATTATCCTAGTCCTGAAGCCAAAGGAAAACCATGGTTTGGATTGCTTATGCTCCTAAGGAAATATCCGGAACACTTCGTCATCAACACTAGGTCCAAGGGTCGGGTAACGCTTGAGTTTGTCTCTCTTGTGTCACTGCTTTCATGAGAACTGAGTTTTTCATTGTTAATAATTTATTCAGAAGCTTGAAATGACACATTTCGACCCTCATAGAATATAATAGTTGTGGATGGTGGTCAACTTGGGACACTGCCTAAATGCATATTAATGAATCTAACTTATGTTTTGCTGGTATAGTAGTCATTCTTGAGTGCCTCTTGTCTAACTATGATATGAATAGAGGAACCAATTAATCAACCATCATGAGATGATACGACATATTCTGGGCAATGAGTTAGCCCTGAAGCCTCATAATTGATGCGGTCTTCCTTTCTGAAGTGACGTCTGTTTATCCATAAGACCGCATTGACTCTTGAAACATAATGTTTTCACAAGCTTTCTGGGCTCCAAAAAGATCTTCGGTGTCGAACGATCTCCCTGGAATCCCTCCCAAAAACTATCCATATATAACTGGGAGCATTGAATCCAGTCCAACAGAATCGTCCTCTTGACCATCACAGACTCAACCATCCGTTAAGGTGAATGCATCTAATTTTAGTGGATCGTCGTTTTACCGAACTCTTACAATACACCATATCATCCGACGTTAGGGCCCACTGCTCATTGACTCAGTGTTTGCTATGAATAACAGTGGATCTAGGACTTTCGTGGGGATTTTGAGATGACAAATTGAGAGTGAACCCTCCAATAATAGCATCCAAAGAAATCCTGAAATTGTGCGCTAAGGAAGTTAATCGTAGCCATACATGCATCAAAAGTTCTGGAGAAACTGAAATTAGTGCACAAATGCAGCGAAGGATGTGAGAACTGGGGGCCATAACGGTGTCATTCAGTAGAATGGCTCCGAAGCAACTGAATAGGAGAAATCAGGCTAGTAAGATAGTGCAAGCCACGTTTAACTGGGCATGTGGACGCCCTTGTGAGATGTGAAATCTGGGCGACGCCCATGCTGTGTCTTCGTCGCTATTTACACTGGTCCCAGACGTTCAAACTAGGTGACTAGGTCTTAGCTGTGTATCGTTTGATCCATTCCTCCTTGTTCGAGTGGTTTAAAACCAAAATCTCCAGGCTGGAACTCGTATAGCAACAGCAAGCAAGAAAACCATCAATTTCATGAAGAGCAGAGTGGCTTCTACACCCCGGTGGATAACGTGCTCAACGAATGGTACTTCTCATTTCGTAGGTGTAGAGAAACAAACCGCCTGTCAAAATCAAAACCGTGCTCGGTTGAGTTGCTCCAATGCTGGAGGTTACGCCATTAATGGTAACCGGTTCACGCTGATACTGGCATATGAAGGGACAACTCTTTGCACGCTCTCCACACGTTTTTTCCCAGTGTTAGTATTTGCAAAGATGTCAAAAGGGTCACCCGCGGGCCATGCATAAACAGTAAAAAGCAAGGCTCGGCCTTAAAAAGGCCCAGCTCAAGCCCGATCCAGGCCCAAAAAATGGCCTGGCCCGAATTTGAACCCCTTTGGGCTCGGATTTGGCCCAACCCAGACCTAACCCGAAAATTCAACTCCCCCCCCCCCCCCCCCCTCCAAAGGTAATATTCCCTCCAACGGCCAGATATTTTAAATTTTCACTTTTAACACCCCCTCCCCTTCCCCCTACAGTTATATAACGGCTAGTTTGGGAGGTATTATTATTTTTAATTTGGAATAGCAAATCAATTTTAATTTGTTAACTTTTTGAAAAAAAAATTATAAAATTTTATCCCAAATTGTCCCAGGATGTAAGCTCTTACAGTTACTTCAGAATCGACATTCTCAGCGAGCAGAAGGGTGTTGGATGACACGAGGAGTCGTCTAAACCTGAGTCACTCGAGTTATATATATGTTAGAAGAATTATTTCGATACAAAATATTGGGAACAAGATAAACCAGTTGATGATAAGAGGAGCACCAATTCGAGCATCGAAGATCTTCCAGATGATTAGGTAATTTTTATTTCTTTTCCTTTTCTCAAGTTTTAAGAATAATTTATTTCTCAAAATATAATTTATATTTTTGTCGTGGATTATTTTCAAGCAATTGACGTGTATTTAAAGTAAACAACGTACATGAAAATGTGGCTATTTACAAGCAAAATAGATTTTTTGCTCACTTTTTTCGAAAAATTAATCTTTTATATATATAAAAAAAAAATAGGTAAGTTCGTTTGCTTGTTTACAAGCAGCCGGTCCCAAGCTCCGATAAAAGAAGGAGGGCTTATGAATAAATTTATCTTAAATTTAAGGATAAATTACATACGGAGCCCCTGAGGTTTGTCTTAAACCACACACGGCTTCGCCTAAAAAATTTTATGACACTAAGCTACACATTTCAATTTTCCGTTAACAGAGTTAACAAAATTAATGAAAGGACGGTCATACTCCTGATAAACAAGTTAATTTACCTCTCTCTCTCTCTCACACACACACACACGCATGCACTGCCACACCCATTGCCACGAAGCCATGGACCACCAAAAAAACAGCAGCAACAAAGCCATCGTTTCTTACATCCTAGGCCAAAACGATAAAACAAAAAATTAATGCAAATGAGTAGGGTCTCCCAGTTATGCTAAACTCTGAGCAGATGCCACTTGAGGGTCTATCTTTATTCCAGATTCTACATTTCCATATTAACTCAATTGTAGTATTGATAACAAACTCATTAGCTGATTTGGATGTTCTAATGCATAAAAAGTTCAAGCCCCTTGATAAAAGAAATTCCAGTAGCTATCCAATGGAACACTACATACATCATTCTTTAAACTATAAGGACACCACAAGAAAAATGCTATTTAGCGACGGATTTTTAGCAACGGAGAAAAATCCGTTGCTAAAAGTCATTTCAGGGACGACAAATACCGTTGGTAAAAGTCTGTCGCTAAAAACTTTTACCGACGAAATTTTAGCGACGGATTTCCTGTGGCTAAAATATTCTTACAAATTTTCTATTTTTGGCCACCTTTTTAAAATTTAGTAGAATTTTTTTAGCGACGGATTGTTTCTGTAGGTAAAAATTTCGTCCCTAAAACTACAATTTTGTGACAGAATATACCGTTACTAAATTATCCATCGCAAAAAGTCTTAACTTTAAACAACAGACTTTTAGAGACGAAATGTTTTTCGTCGCTAAAAGTCCTGATATAAATATCTACTTTCCTTTCTTTTCTCTCTCCCCGTTTTTTCTCTCTCACTCACCAACCGTTTCTTCTCCCGGCGATCCCCCCTCTGGTGACACCCTGCCCCCACCCGCCCCGTCCCACAGGTGACAGCCCCCCACGACGTCGTGCCCCTTCACAGCTCCAGTGGCCCACCACCGCCGCCGCACCACCGCCGCTGCCGGTATGTCCATCTTACCCTAATTGTTTTTTAATGTTTGTGGTATAATGCATGTGAGTTTGAATTCAATATAATGTGGTTAATTGTTTTGAGTTTGAATTTATGCGTGTAAGTTTGAGTTTGAATTTAATTTTACCCTAATTTTCGTTAATTGAAGTTAATTTATTGTAATGTATATTGTAATTTTACTCTAATTGTACATTGTTGCATGTTG
The DNA here is from genome assembly GCA_033070095.1 of Escallonia herrerae. NCBI lineage: Eukaryota > Viridiplantae > Streptophyta > Magnoliopsida > Escalloniales > Escalloniaceae > Escallonia > Escallonia herrerae. The sequence continues at coordinate 41,393 of JAVXUP010001849.1, read as the reverse complement.
TAACTTTAATTAACATTAACTAAACTTGAACTAACCCTAGATAACTCTTAATTAAACCCTAATTAAAGTTGAAAAACTCAATTAACCTTAAAGAACTAAATTAGCTCTAATTGGCCAAACAACATAATTAAACCCTAACTAATTAAACCTGATAAACCCTAACGAAACCCTAGTTAACCTAATTAGGGTTAATTGGGATTAATCCTGATAAACCTTAACTATACCCTAATTAACACTAATAAGTCCTAATTAATATTAATTAGCCCTAATCCAATCGATCCCTAAATTGAATTAATTGAACCCTCTAATTGATCCCTAAATTGAATGCCCTAATTTAATCGAACCCTAAATTGAACTAATGGAACCCCCTAATTGAACTCTAAATTGAAGTAATTGAACCCTAAATTGAATGCCTTAATCGAATCGAACCCTAGATTAAACTAATTGAACCCCTAATTGAACCCTAAATTGAATGTCCTAATCTAACCGAACCCTAAATTGAACTTATTTAACCCCCTAATTGAATCTTAAATTGAATGCCCTAATTTAATGAGCACTAAATTGAAATAATTGAACCATAATTGAACCCTAAATTGATGTAATTGAACCCTAATTAAATCCTAAATTAAATGGCCTAATCGAATTGAACCCTAAATTAAACTAATTGAACCCTAAATTGAAGTAATTGAACCTTAAATTGAATGTCTTAATCAAATCGAACCCTAATTTAAACTAATTGAACCCTAAATTGAATGCTCCAATTCAACCGAGCACTAAAATTAAACTAATTGAACCCTAAATTGAATGTCCTAATCCAATCGAACCCTAAATTAAACTAATTGAACCTTAAATTGAATGCCCCAATTCAACCGAACCCTAAATTAAACTAATTGAACCCCCTAATTAAACCCTAAATTGAAGTAACTGAACCCCCTATTTGAACCCTAAATTAATTGCCCTAATCGAATCGAACACCAAATTGAAATAATTCAAGCGCATCGGATATGTGCATTTTGAACAAATTTTCCCATTTGAACATTGATCATTTGTTTGATAATTTATAGTTGTTAATTGTGCATTTGAGAATTGTGATTATTGATCGATGATTTTAGGTTGTTAATTGAAAATTTTAGGTTATTAGATGTGCATTTGAAGTAATTGAGATTATTAATTGATGATTTTAGGTTGTTAATTGATGATTTAAGATTGTTAATGGTGCATTGAGCATTTGAGATATTGAGATTGTTAATGGAGGATGAGACCCAATCGGATTGAATGTGTGATTTTTATTGCATTGAACATTTGAGAATTAAGATTGTAGCACAGACACGGACACCGCGTCCGATCGATGCCGACACCAAAACAATATATTTTAGCTTTATACTTGTGGACACCGGCCTCTTCAATGGGTGTCCGGCAATTAAAAAAAATCAATGTCTTTGAACACCGCTGAGAGGTGTCGGACATGTGTCTAGATGTCTCGATGAGGTGTCGAGGTGTCGGTAGGTCACGGACACCTCGTCCGACCGACACCGAAAAATGTCACATTTTGGCTTTATACTTGTGGACACCTCTTCAAAGGATGACGGACACCTCTTCAAGGGGTAACGAACACGGTGTCCGGTATTTAAAAATAAATCAATGATTTCGGATGTGTCCGGAGGTGTCGGTAGGTGTCGGACACGTGTTGGTAGGTGTCGGACACATGTGCGGAGGTGTCTGACACGTTTTCGGAGGTGTCCGACACGTTTTTGGATGTGTCCGACACGTTCCGGATGTGTCGATCAGGTGTCAAGCGCCACATTTTTAGCACCCCTAATGAACCCAATTAACCCTAATTAGCTCTAACGAGCCTAATTAGTTTTAGTTAACCCTAAGAACCCAATGAAAATTAAATTAGCTGTAATTACCCCAAATTGATCCTAATTAACAGCAATCAGTCCAAATTAAACCCTAATTAGCCCTAATATATTACTCATATCTTGTAGACCCGTGATTAGATTAATTAAACCTTAAAACCTAACTAAACTTTGATTACGCGCCTAAGTAGTCGTAATTAAGCCTAATTACCCAATTAGCCCTAATTAGCCCTAATTAGGACTAATCAAGACTACTCCGCCCAATTAAACCCTAATTAGCTCAAAATAACCCTGATTACTTCTAAGGGACCCTAATAAGCTATAATTAGTTAACCCTGACATAACCCAATTAGCCCTAATTAGGACTAATCAACACAACTCCGCACAATAATACCCGGCTATTAGCTCAAAATAACCCTAATTACTCGTAATCATCCCTAATTAGCTATAATTAGCCCAAGGTAATCCTCATTAACACTAATTAGCCCAGAGATGGTTTAATTACTCATTGCTTATAAAACATGCATTCTTTATATTCGTTGTTGTTTTGCGAAGTCCATTGGCAACGAGATGGTTCAACTCGTTGCCAACGAATTATATTTAAAGTGGAATTGGTAACATATGCAACGATCTTTTTGTAGTTTTGATATTTCGAAAAGATTCTTACATATATTATAAATTTCTGAACACATGCTTGCATAAAACCCTTAGTTCCCGTTCAAAGGTAGTCATTACAAAGTAATGCTTTGTAATGAGCCTTTGGATGTCCAGTTTGGACAATTTGGAAAAGCCACGTATTTATAAATCAGTGTTTTAACTCATGCTCTGTGTTCTATGTCGTAAATACGGTGAAGTATTTTTTTATGCGATAGTATTTGTTTAATTAGAGTTTGTTTTCTGTAGTTAATTTGTATTATTGAATGCCTTACAAGAGGGTTCACGTTTGACTCGCCTGATCAGCAGGCACAGGGGCGACAGGCCTTCTTTGCTTTCATCGGCAAGAATTACCGCCGATGGCTCCACGACGCACGGGACCGGGCGAAGAAGATGCTGCCCGAGGGTGCCCCGATGACGGAGATGAAGACATATCCCCCACATTGGATATCTCCGACTGTATGGGGGGAGATGATAGATCGGTGGGCTGCGGATTCAGGCTGGGACGCCAAGAGTATGAGCGGGGCCGTGAACAGACAGAACAAAGATTCGACGCACACCGGGGGGGGTCGGTGCCACACGACATCATCTAACACATGAATGCGGTCCAGAACCCAGATCTGGAGAAGGATAAGGTCGTAGATCTGACATATAATCAGACGCACGTGCGGAAGAAAGACAAGGACGAGGCGCACCAGGCCGGTGACTATGTTTCGGATATTGCCCGGCGGATCGATGCAAGTCAATTTGTTTAACTTGTTAATTTTTTGTCTTTCTATCCGCAATGTCTGTTGCGTTAATTAATGCCCTAACATATCTTTAAATTATTATTTTTGCAGGCCTCGTATGAGCAGCTTAGGGGGTTCGAGCAGCAGTCTGGACAGCCATTTGCGTCCACTAGTACGGGTGCGAGTACTGGGGCATTGAAGCGATGGCTGGATACGCCGGAGGTCGTCAATCGGCCGAAAGGCCGCATCAGTGGCCTGCCTAGCATGACAGCTCGTGCCGTGATAGGAGCGTCCTCACCCCCGCTGTCCTTCCACAGACACTGGCTCATCGGCATCCATTGGACGATGAGGAGATCCAGCGCATTGCTACGGTGGTGTTGAGGATGATCAGGGAGCATGATCAGCAGGGTACCCCTGTTAGACATGTCGAGCCGACCTCGGATCAACAGGATCCAGATCCGGGACTCGGCAACCCCTGATGAACCCCTTCTCGTGCCCGGCCCCAGCTTGTCCCCCCCCCCCCCCGCCCGGCTTGTACTCTTCTCCCCTCCCCTAACCGGCTGTATCCGGTTCCCGACTTGTTCATCATGAATTTTTTATAATAAACATTTTTTATGATTTTTTATATATATTTTTTTGTGTATTGATTATTGTGCATTGTTGTTGAGAATTGAAATATTTATTACATGTTTGGGTAATAGAAAAATAAATTAAAAAAAATTGACTTTTGACGACGGATTAATTACGTCGCTAAAAGTATCCTACTATCAGCTTTTTAGCGACGGCATATTTCGTCGCCAAAAGGCTTATTTAGCGACGGAATTTCACAAAACAGAAAATAAATTAAAATACGTAAAACATAATTAGCGACGGATATTTTGTCGCTAATTAGTGAATAACTCCGTCGCAAAAAATGCAATATTAGACGACGGATTTGAAAATTCAGTTGCCAAACTTTTAGTTATGGGCTTTTACACGAGGGACTATTAGCGACGGTAAATTCGTCGCAAAAATTATTAGCGACGGATTTTGAACTTTTAGCGATGGATTATCCCGTCTCTAAAAGCCTTTTTTTCTTGTGGTGGGATAAGATGTTAAGCCAGATTGGTTATAACTAAAACATCACATGATATGTATGTTTCTATTACTGAATAGTGAACTGCTAGCTGATTGAGGTGCTTATCGGTGATTATAGAGAGGAGGAGGCGCTCACACTTCCGCAGGAACTCCCAATGTTGGTGGGTCTTCAATCCAAGCCTCCTTACAATGTGATCCAAGAATGAAAGTGGGGTGACTGGATTCATCTACCACTCTGAGAGTAGAGAGCACCAACAGTTCCATTCTCTGAATAGTCTTTGACTCGAACACAAACCTTGATTCCTCCACCTGAGACAACGTTAACCAAATTCTCAGCATTAAACCAACAAAACCCCCCAAAAACCAATCTGTCAGACATTTTTAACAAACACAAACACTACATTTATGAAAACATCTGGAATAGCAAAAAAAGACATACTTGCAAGTCCAATAGAAGAGGCACTGTCTCCTGCTGCTGGATACCTACTCTCAAGCCACCGCACCGCCACCACTCGGTTCTTATCCACTATGCCGTTGCCCATGAACCCAGTTAATACCCCCATATCGTAAGTATTATAGAAAAGTGAGAGATTGAGATACATAAGGGAAGAGAAAGAAGTTTGGGCATAAAAAAAGTTGTAACTGTTTCCTGTCTTCCTTTGTTTCTCTCTTTGCCTTGCTTGTTTTTTTTTTTTCCTTATTTGCCTCCAATCTTTGTATCTTTTTATTTTCTCTCCCATCACCACAAATTTCTCTATTTCTCGATGTGTATGTATGTGCCTGTACGTGGGCAGTGGCAGGCAGTCGGCGGCAATAGCGAGCATCAGAGCCGGCTGTAGCTGGGCTTTTTTTGTAGTGAGAAAGAGGAGGAGAAGACAAGGGTATTTAGTTATATCATAATAAATCAATGTTGCCCTAATTTTTTCTCACGACGCCCTAACGGAAATGGGTGTTATGTAACACAATACTGCTACAGGGGGCAGGGAGTAATAAAAATACTTAGGCGGAGCCATGTGTAATTTAGGCCCAACCTCAGGGATGTCATGTGTAATTTACCCTAAATTTAATCTTTTGGCAATGTAAAACATGAATAAAAAGAATTTTCTTAAGAAAATTATTTAGGCCCGGGCCTGGCCCAAGCCCAAACGTAAATTTTGGGCCTTGGGCTTGATATCGTCCAGTGGGCTCGGCCCAAGCCCAGTCCAGTTCTACAAGACTCGGAGCCCGACCCGTTTTCTCTTCTGGCTCGATGAGCCCAGGCTAGGCCGGCCCATTGACATCCCACTTTGTACCATTATCATTATAGCCAATCGAGGTGGCAAATTATCAAAATGTCCCCGGCATCAGAACAATCTCAAAAGTGTTTTGAAATGCTATTTTAAATTTCCTGAATTCATTCTTGATCTAAAAAGTATTCTACGGACTTTTCGCCCAAAAATCCCGAACCGGTGTCAGGATAGAGCGCTTAAAAGCCCATTCGGCCAAAAAATAGCTAACTACTTCAGAATGGCGCAAATTCCTGGGAAATGGAACTTCCCAACATCCTACGGTTCTCATAAAAATTTCGCGCGAAATCGCTCTAGCTTGATATTTTAAATTACACTGCAAAGTTACAAGGTTCCCCGTATCAGTTAACCCCTTTTCCAGTCTTTGGAAAAATCTAAAAATTTTCTTGGTATAGATCTTTCAAAAATAACTAGGGTCTCTTTTTTGCACTTTATCAAAATCTAGCTCTAGCTATTTTTTATAAATTCGTGAAAAATCCTAATTTTGACGCCCTAAAAAATCGCTATTTTGAAATCTAAAAATGTAATACCGCTCATCCGATCTCCGATTGATCTGATTTTTGTTTCGTTCAATTTGTATTTTCGTTATCTTCGATTTGAGTCTTCAATAACTATTTTTGGACTTTGAAATTAACATTGAATTATAAGAAAATTCAAAATACTTACTTGTTTTGACTTGATATATTTAAAGAAAAATCCACCGATCTTTTAACGTAAATTTTTTTTGTTTGTATTGTTGTGGAGATTATGTAGGTGAGATATAGAGTATGAAGACAGTTGCTAAAGATGATGGAGAGTGGAAGAAAGGGTTCGGGGAGAAGGGATTATAAAGAAAGAAAAGTGAGGGAGAGAGAAGAAAGAAGACAGAGAAAAAAAATCCCGTGAGTGAGCAGTCAAAGGCTGCGAAAGAAAAAAAATGGCAGAAGACTTTGCGGCCAAGCTTTGAGCTGCCTCTGGAAAAAAAAAAAGGAGGGGGGGGGGAGGAGGACACCACGTGGGGGGCATCACGGGGGAAAGGACACCACGTGGCGTCACGGGGATGAGGAAGGGGGCATCACGGGGGGGGGGGGGGGAGACCGCAACAAAGAGTTGCGGTTGGGCATGGAGGGGGGCCATGGGGGAGGGGGGACACCACGTGGCGTGGGGGGAAGGGGGGGCCAATCTCAAGATGCCAACCGCAACTCTTTGTTGCGGTTGGGCATGGAGGGGGGCCAGGGGGGAGGGGGGACACCACGTGGCGTGGGGGGAAGGGGGGGCCAATCTCAAGATGCCAACCGCAACTCTTTGTTGCGGTTGGGCATGGAGGGGGACCATGGGGGGAAGGGGGGGAAAGGACAAGTGGGGCCATGGGGGAAGGGAGGGAAAGGACAAGTGTGGGAGGGGGGCGCAACCACAACAAAGAGTTGCGGTTGGCTTTTGAAACTCATGATGCCAACCGCCACTCTTGGTTGCGGTTGGGCTTTTTGGCTCAATTATTCCAACCGTAACACTTTGTTGCGGTTGGGTTATTTGAGGAATAGTTACAATCGTTACAAAGAGTAACGGTTTGTTGGAGAAATAAATATTTATTCACCGGTCGACAGGAATCGGCTCCTATATATATATGATAGATGTTTCAATAGAAGTGCCAGCCAAAAGTCAAAGCATACTGCAGAAGAATCCAACATAGCTCAAAAGAAAAATGTTATACTGAAATTATTCTGGAGAAGCAAGAAAAGATTGACCACAATGTCTGCTCCAAAGTTGAATATACAGAAATTTCTACATAAACTCGAGGTTGCTTTCATTATCCAATATGATCCATAGCTCGTCTTCGTTAACTTTTTCTCATCAAAATTCAGTTTACACCTACTAAAAGAACCCAAAAATTTCAACATATAGAATCACGAAAAGCATTATTCCTTGAGCTTTATTATTTTACACCCACGACAACCCATCCACAGACGCACAAACGCTGAAAGAGAAATTCTAAGATTCTTCGTTATTTAGATTATGGATATTGGTGCGCGCATAGAGCTCTTGTTCTAGAGCACGCTTTTTTGCAAGGGCTTCCTCATCAATTACTTGGATGGGTGGCCATTCTGGCAATTTCAACCAACTATCGTTCTTCCCTGACCTCTCACCTTCTCCAACTCCAGACTCACGGAGTCGCTCCACCATAGGTTTTAGTTTAAGAGTAGCAAAATCTGCTGCCGTCCCTGCTATAGAAAAGATGATAGCATAACAGACAGCTCCAGTTCGACCACCTGAAAGAGACATCATTTGAGGAAAAGGTTAGCAAACGATAAGTAGCTAGATGGTCATCAATCCAGCATCAAGGACAAGATTAAGACTCAATGTATAGACCGAAAGGAAGCAGCGTCATGCCCAACTCTCTCGTATGAAAATGTTCAAAGATCCAGATATTGTTGACCAAAGCTGATCCAATTACTGTTACAGATTAGATCTTAATATAGAACAGACATGCATATTGCAAACAGTGATGAAACACTATTGGCAATACGTCGACCCGATACTTCTACAACCCTTGACTAAGATCAGTGGAGGTAGGGTGTAATAGGATAAGAGGAGAAGGTGACGCACTGGTGTCATAGAAGTTAGATATAAGCCACCCGGATCAGAGAAGATAAGAAAACAGATTGATCATAAAACTATGGCATGTCTAAGCAAACTATCCATGGCTCCGAGCTGGTAAAATTTGGAGCATAAAAGGGGTCTCTATAATTCCATTGGCATCAGACGGGGCTGATTTGGTGGTCGGTATTGGTTTCGTAGAAATGCTGAGTAGTGCAATGCGTCTTCATTGGGTCAGGCTCATAGTCAGAGTTGGACGACCTGCTGTGTTGGTCCTGCAGAAGTTCCTGTCTCCAATTGTCTCTGGATGGATGGCCTTGGGTTTTGCCAACAGAAGGAAGTGCAACACTTCAATATTAGGGCTTTGTGTTGTTGGAGGTATTATGTATGAATGCGGCTAAATCAATTGATGTGAAGCAACTTTTTCTTACCATATTGGGCCAGCAGACTACTGGATTGCTGTTTGTGAATGGAGCCTAACACGATGGATTGTCCACGCACAGATCTTCTGTGGCGGGGTCTGAGAGGTCAAAAGTTTACTCAAACCTGGTATCAGACGATTATTTTTATTTCCGGAAGGATCTTAGCTGTAGCTTTATGCTCGTGTGTACCTAAATTTTGTAATTGGGTTGACGCCCCTTGGCTTACAATTAGTGAAATGCTTTATTTAAGTTACATAATCGTTGAACAGCACACAGTGGACATACTGCCAATGTAACATTTTTAGTACAAATTGAAACAGTAAAAAAGAAAACACTGTTACAACGAAGCAAAATACAATACCTTCCTTAATAAGAAAGGAAATGGCCAACACAACCAGCCCAGCTGACCGTAGTTACTACATCTTCTAGAGAAGAGTTTCCACTCTCCTTGAGATTAGTATTTCGTGGTTGTGCCTACTTGAAAGGCACTTCTTTAAGTCAAGGGGTTAACTTTTACAACTCAATAGCTTCACCCTTACGGTCACATTCCATTTAAGTTTCTTAGTAACAATACATGTGTTAATGTTAGTGACTAAGTTTTAGATAGTCATTCAAAACGAGAAGGGTAGATCTAGCGATGGAAAAATATTTCTTAGTAAAGGAAAATATGAAGATGCTGCTAAAGGATATCAAGAACTTGTAAAGGAACTGGTGCAGGGTTTAATTGTAGAAGGGAAGTGCTCAAGGCAACTGATATTCAAGTTATCACAAGCAACAACAGAAAGATGAAAAGGAAATAGGGCAGCAATTCGATGTCTCTAAACATTAGCACTCTCTTCTCTAAATATCACCTACTATTTGTACTGTGATACGTATTACGCTTAAATAAAAGGTCTATAATTGTCTTGTTGTGAACAGCATTACTTAAAGTCAAGGAAAATTGGACACTAGCTGTTATCATATCCATGAACGACGAGTTGGGTGCGCATGAAAGGACTTGCTGGCTTGGGGGATCGCGGATCCATACTTCCACCTCTCACTCTTGAAGACCAGCCAGCAAAGGGAAGATCTTTTCAATGTTAGAAATCACCAACGTAGTGGTCACAGCGCTGAAGAACACTTGATTAACAACTGTTAGGGAGTCCAGACTCCCCAGCTATCCAACATACAAAATCTTAGTGACAAATTGCAAAAGAAGAAAGAATGCCAATTTATTTCCACCGAACTATGTTCGTTCTTTTCCTTGTGTGTGTGCGTGTGTGCAAAGAGAGAGAAAGAGAGTGAGAGGCAGAGAGAAATATCCAGCTTCACCTTGAAGACGGCCGAGGATAGCACCAGTACCAAAACCAGCAATTGCTCAGTTCAGTAGATCATCAGGTCTTGAAGCCCTACTCACTCTTACAAACTCACGTGCACCTGTGGTTCCAAAAAGACAGCGACAGATTTCAGTAGTCACCTTACTAAAAGCAACTAATAGAGTCCAACCAAATCAAACAAACCAACAAGAAATATGCATTGAATCTTTGCATACTATGACTTCACCCCAAGGTTGCTTCGTAGGAGAAATAATGCCACTCCCAGACCGACTATAACTAGTCAATTTATAGATGTTTTTAAGGACAACTGCCTACCACAACGTCTACTCATAGCAGCCAACTGGAACTCCACAAATGGACCCCATTGTCAAGCAATATAGCATATTTCGAAGCATTGAATCTAATGCTCCACGAAGATTTTACACATTCACCATATTTATATTCATGGCATCTGAAGCTAATTCATATCAATTATTCACTCATAAGTGGCATCTCAGCAAACAGGTATTGTAATCCATTACGATAAAAAAATGTAAGAGTCGTAACAACACAAATCCAATTTGTTATTTCCCACTCATAGTATTGTTGGTGCCACCACTACAATGGTTCATCTATTGATTATAGCTGATGATAAAACTCTAGACTCCCTGAGTTTCATAATTATTAACCACCTGACTTTCTGCGAATTCCTAACATGAATACGTGCAAAAAATTGTACGATGTAAACACGAAGCTTAATAAAAAGAAAAAAAGAAGGATTACCGCAGTAACAGCCAGTGACAATCGCGAGATTGGCGGCGTAAGTGGCGGAAATATTTGCGACGCCGTGAACTTTCCGGTGCTTTGACACCACTCCAGCTGCTCCCCCCGCAACCCCTAAGGACAAGCCAATTTTTTCCTTTTACCTCTGTTTGGCGGCTAAAAGTGTCCGAGAAACTGTAGGAAAACACAAAACAAAACGAAAGAGAAAGGGGTTACCGGCGAGGATGGTCGGAATAAGAATGCGCTCCTTCCAGCTCTCCGGCGCCGACGACGTAGATTCTTCTTGGGTTTTACCGGTTGCTTCATCTCCGATCGGCCTTGAAATTTTGTCCTACAGAATTTCTTTTTTATTAATTTTAAGTTTCACATGAAACTAGAAAGTGGGCTGGGCTGGGCAGGGAGTAATAAGCCGCATTGGGTCGGTGTTTAGCCCAAATCCCAGCGCTCCGCTGTCCGTCCACACTCAAAACAAATTTGTTAGACGATACATTTAGGATTTCTGTTAGAATAGAAAATTTTCGTTAAATATATTTTAATAATAAAATTTGACACTATAAAATTTAATAGTAGGTACAAAACACATTTAATAATAGGTATAAAACTGTTACATAAGATCCTTAACCATACTCTGTTTGGTTAAAATTTTATCTATATTTAAATTCATGTTATTGAGTTTTTTTTAGCTTTGTTATTATTCTTCAACTTCAGTTTTGAATAAATTAAATTCAAACAATATGCATCAACTCTTCGTTTGGTTTTTTTTTTTTATCTACGTTCTAAATTCATGTCATTGAGTTTTTTTATTATTTTTCAAATCTTATTCTAGAAAAATCAGATTCAAACAATATTTCTCAGAAAGAAAAAACCGTACCATCTTGACGTATATGCTCTACATTTCAAAGTCAAAACGTATTACTACCAAAAGGGAAATACAATAACTTATGCTGATTTCAACTGAAATTTTCCTCCCAAATTTCAGCACTTAAAAATGGAATTTGGTCACAAAAACACCAGAGTACGTATACACATCCAATGGCGGAATGTGGGCAAACATAAATTGTTGAAGAAGAGAAGGGCAGTGAATGAGTAATGCTTGATTTGCATGCCCACTTTAAACCGAGGAATGATATCAACAGTAAGGTGGGCAAAGTTCATCAAACAATCACTTGAGTGAGCTCTGTGCCACCATGGTGAACATGATGAAGAAAGAGGAAGGAACAGCATGTGAAGCAAGATGAATCATAAAACTTTAAAGAGAGGATCTGCTCCGGGCAGTAGATTCCACGGTTAAAAGGGGGCCTTTATACACTAAGAATTACTACTAAATGGCTGAATACCAACATAGATTTCGATAGAATGGATTTTTCAGCCTTGCTCCTAAACTACAAGAATAGAAAAATCAGGAGACCGGTGTCTCTGCTTCTCCCGAAGCTGCGAATCCATTTTCCTGCTCTTCTTCACTGTCACTGTTCTCTGGAGAAGGCTCGAACTTTCTTCGAGTACTGATGGTGGCCTTTCTGTAGTGTTCTGAAAATATAATATGATGATCCATTAGAAACCAGAAGATGGCAACATTTGAGCAGCAGATTACACAGGAGAATTTGTGTTTTACTTTTGCCAATAATTGCAGAACGCGTAATTGCCAGGAATTCATCCCACTTGAATTTCCTGAGTTCCTGCTTCTCCTCCTCCGATAGTTCAAAGTTTGGTTCCCTCCCACACATGAAAGCGGCCCTGCAAATCGAAAATGTGGTAACGAGTTCATAAACATGCCAACACCATTTAGCCTATGCAATTCCAAACCACCTATAGCATATTTGAAGTAAAAGTTAACCCCCGAAGTGTAAAGGAAAAATACATAGGAATCGAGCAATAATTGCTCAGTTCCAATTAATGCTACATCCACAAATTCACTGTCTATGATAATCAAGGTTGCAAAAAGCCGTCTTCTCCTTCGAACTCTAGTGCTTGCTTAGATAACCCAATCATGACCAAGGGATTGATACGTGAAACATGTTGTTACCATTTACATCTCTCGAGGTACAAGAAAATGTCTTCTTCTGTTGTTTTGCTTCCACTTATTCTTAAAACCAATTGCATCACTCAGACCTGCTAGTACTTTTAGGCAGGATGAATGAGAACCTCGAAAGAAACAACTTAGTTAAACCACAACCTCAAGCAAGGCAATAAAGGGTAGTAGAAATGAATTTCCATAATCTCCTGTATTCACAATTTGAGTTTTTAATATTAGGAAAAGGTTGAGAACCTTCTCTGCAGTATTGACAGAATTAAAAGAAAATATTTCACCCAAATATAGATAACTGTCGATTGACTAGATCCTAACATGTGTTTCACATATTACTCCCTTGATTACTACTTAAAACGTTAACAAAGTTAATTATAGAATTTCAAAGAGACTTGGTTAGTGCCGAACTTACATATTGGTGATGTGTTAGCTTAACGGTAAAAGTGAAATAGTTTTGAGAAAACGTAGGGAAGCAATGCAAAAGCGGGGAGAAAGAGGGTTTTGATTGTCTGCTGCTCATGCAACTTCAAATAACTTGGTACATTTACTTCTGATTGTGATAATTATATACTTCATGGAAAGACAAGTGTTCCCATTTTGGCAATTGATATAATGCTTTTTGTTCCATTATAACTCTTTCCTACCAAAAGAGCACCTATATCATCTACCATCTACTTTACAATCACCAAAATTTGATCTTGTGCGTATTAGACGTATTGCGCAACTAAGGCACTGAGACATCTACAAGCAAGATAAACCTGCTCTAAGAAGAGTGCTGCTACTCTTACATGGTGACCCTTAGAGAAGATGGTTGAGAATGACATGGAGCGCTGACATGTAGCACCAAGTCATTACTGTAAACATCTTACCAGGGGAAGAGATGGTATTTAACAAACAGAGAGGGAAAGACAGGTTATCTTCTCCCTTCCGTCAAAAAACTCCGGCGATTGCCATTTCAAAATGGAAAAGAAGAAATAAGGATTTTTGTTTTCTGTCTCCCACACCAGCAAGATCTAGGTAACCAATGTATATATATGGTGAGTAAACATATTTGCAACCCCAATCTATTCCTTCTTTAGAAAAAAAACAGCATCCCAAAAGTACAGATTAAAATTTGGAGCTTCCTCTTCTTGCCCCTGTAAATGAACAATTCCTCAAAATTATTTCTTAATTTCGTACAACACAAGATTGGGTCCCCTTTACATACATCCATCCAAGATCTTTGAGAGCCCTCCAACAAAAACAAATCTCACTGTTGACATACAGAAAAGAGATTTGCCACCCAAAGTTCAAAGAAGTTAAGTCTTATAATCCCTAGGCTCAAAATTAAACACAGAAGAAAAACTTTTCGATCAGTAACAAGTCCAAATGGTACTAATACGCTAATGACCTTGGGGGGACGATTTTGATGGGAATCTTCCATTTTCTGATATTTCTTACATGATTAGGAACTTCTTGTTATTAACGCCGGAGAAGACGTCAGATAGACAAGAAACTTGACTGTGAACATGTGAGAAAGGAGAGAAGTGAGTTGTTGAGCACTTAAGTGCGTGGGAAACAGAGCCTATACTTGAAGTTTGGTGAGTTGGTCACTTTGTACACATGGCAATGGACATGTCATTCTCAACTGTTTTCAGTAGAAATTCAAAAAAAGTGTAGCCTTTTCCGTCCAAGAAATAGGCTAGATGCCTAAGACTGTCTATAGGGCTGGGCAACCCCGAAGCCCGCTCACAGGATCCTTAACGGTCTGCCAGGGCAGGTTTAGACAAAATGCCAAACCCAAACTATTATACTGCTTGGCCCAATAGGGCCTGGCTTGATATACTTTAGGGTAAATGAGCTTATTTCCTTCCTCAATTCGCAAGGTCGAGCACAATCTCAACAAAAGAAAACATTAAGCTGGCATCTGTGGTTTCAACTTAAGGCCCCCCCGCCCAGAGCATATTGCTCACCATAGTGCTCGACCTTGATCTATTTTTTATATGGCATGCAAAAATCGTGCTATCCACTGCATGTTTTCTGTCCTTATCTTTTTCCTTCTGATGCCGAATGCCGTCTTTTTAAGACATTAGACTTGTGTCTTCACACAGAGAATCGTTTGCGTTCATCGTGAATGTTATTTCACTATATTGTTGGGGTTTGACCCTCACTAGAAGTTAACATCTCCTGCAGCAAATTTAACTCTTCAATTTGGATCAGCTACTATGCATTAAGTGGGTAGCACAAATGATAGACGTAGATGTTTATTCATTTGGTTGGTCTGGGGTGAGGGGTCCTGGCAGACCTGTAGATGTAGGGGGTGGCAAGTGGGGGTGTCTTGGAACTCCTATGATCGGCCTATTTAATCCCATTTCTTATGCAATTTGCCTATGTAAATCGGGTAAAAAGAGTTGTATACCCATAAATTGCATTTGTATGTCCTTATATCAGGGTGGCTCCCCTTATCTCTTAATTTGTCTTTATCTAATTAAGGTAAAACTTGAATGCAAATGCTTATTTCACGTCCGATGCAATGTTTAATAAATTTAAGTTTGTTTTTATGGCATAAAAACTAGGTTCATTTTTTCCACACATATATATTTGTCAATTTAACTCAAATTTTCTATGCACTGTTGACCAGTTTATATTTTGCTATAATGTCATAACAACTTGATTCATTTTTGTCATACGTATCTAGATTTGCTTATTTGACGCATTATTATAGTACAACTCATGTGAACATTTTTACCAAATTTGATGATCTTTAAAAGGTTTTAGTGCTATGTAATATACGTACTTTGGCCCCCCTTAAGCAAGATTCTAGATCGCCCAAGCTGGCAGGGAAAATATGACAAATGTGTTCATAATTACACCTACCTCCACGAAGATGTTTGTAACAATGAGGCACCTGGCATTCCCAAAATGGATAAATGCCCTGGTGGAGCTGGTTACTGGGCAACATTACCGGGATGTGCCTAAATGAACATTATTGCTGCATATGATCCACTAAGTTCCTAATGTTTTAGCTGCAGCGGTGTTCCATATAGTATGTTGCTAAGGTCGACTTGTGGTGGTCTTGGAGGTTGCAGATTGTATTAGTTACATGCATAGTCTGAGGTAACAAGGACTGCTTATCTCATGAAATTGGTCTTGATTAGGTTCTTTATATGTATCATTAGTTTTCGCTTATGCAGGAAGGTTTTCTATAAATTGTCACTCAGGTACATGTAACAGTTTTCACGATCTGCACTCTTTAAGAGCCCATCATTTGACAATAGCTGGGAATAGCAAGTAGAAGTTAGTATTATACCTGTCATATAATCGGGCGGCTTCTTCTTGAGAACCAACAGTCCCCAAGTGGATTTGTTTCTTGTCAACTTTAATGGCTGCTTGCCATTTCATATTCTTAAAATACACACCTCGCATTACACACGGTTCCTGGTTATCAAAATGCTTCCGCCTGTGTCTCTTTCTGCGTTTAACTTCTGGCTCTACAGGAAGAAAAACAAAAAAGTAACTAAGAGTGAGTGAATTCTTTCAAGGACATGAATTAGCAACTGCACATATTTCAAAAGGAATCAACTGCTTTTGGCCCTTGCATATTTTCACAAAAAGTACGTGGACATGGAGCAAGTCAAATTACCTTCAATTAAATGATCATCACCAGAAAAAATTAGTATGCATTATAATACTTTCGTCCTAAACAATCTGTGTTTTACATAAATGCAGAAGCAGATCTCTTTCTACACCTATGAGGTCTATTTATTGCTGTTTCCTATACATTGTTGGGCCGATTCTCTAACAAGCTTTTAGAGCATATTGTAACTTTAAAAAAACATTGAATCAGAGCTCCGTTGTGCAAGGTCTTGGGTACGATTCTTTCCCCTGCGCCACCCCCCCCCCCCCCCCGACCCTCTCCTCCTGATATTCAGAAATTTGCACTGGGTTTAGTTGTGCACTTGGTGGTGGTGCACCTTTATTTATATATCATTGGTGTGTCTCTCCACGAACACGTGAGGGGGAGAATTAAAGCATGATATAGATTAACTGTTGGCCTCATTCTCTAATAACTTAAGCTTTTAAAGCAGATATGAGATAAAGCGTCGAACTTTCGTCTTGTAGCCACTGGACTACCAATAAAATGTCAAAATATGCATAACATACAAGGATTTGAAACTGATATTTCAGTTGAAGCATCAACTTCTATTGGGTCCTGCAACTATTAAGATGATTTTCCCTTCTTGTAGGTGAGAACTCGTTCTGAACGTTGAAGATTTTTTAGATCTTCAAACCCATGAAACAATCTTTATAAATCTTCGACATGAGGTAATCTTCACAACCTAGATATGAGCTTCATCACTCGAGAACATCTCAAACCCTAACGTACGCATGTGATATCGCGGAGTGACAATAGCAACCGAGTTCTTCATTCCTCCATAAATAGTGAATGTCAAGTCTACTCCCATCATGTCACCAGCATCTCGGATTCAAGTTCCATAATAAAACTTGAAATTTGTTTATTGAGCAGACTCAGGGCTAGTTGTACCAAAGCAACTTTAGTAGATATCTGCTGTAGGCCTAATTCTTTTTCTCTTTTTCTTGGTGATTCAACAAACATAGTTCTAGACAAGTAAGTTTCCCAATGTTTTACCAGTCATAGAAACCTTGGCAAACCAATTAAATCAAATTTGTCTGGTTTTCATGCACTCAGATTCTTGCACAAATACAAGAAGCAAATAGAAAAGGTCATGATTCAATATCTTGTCTCATATAACGAAAGAATTTTGCCAACACCATTTCTCTCTTCTGTTCTGGGGTTCTTCATCATCAGCAAGTTTTCTTCTTGATAATACAACCATGCACAAAACCCACAGACCCATAAATGGGTCGGCTTCTGATTAAACTAAACTGGTATCTCCTCGTTCAGCTTTCACACAATAACTTTATTCAACCAAAAACAAAAATGCGTAAGGAAAAAGTTATCTTCCACTTCATGTCTTACAGGTATGATTACATTTGATACCCATGACACAATCTTCCTTCTTTGATAATGTTCATCGTGCAATATCGCATATACACAATGTCTCATAGTTATAATGAAAATTTATCCTGTATCTGACACCAATGGATCATCTCAATACATCCAGTAGGTTAGAAGTAGATGAGATAATTACAGGTAATGGCCTCTCTCGAGGTTTCAAGTCCACTGGTCAATAACATTTCATTGTGTGAGTATAAACATAAAACTACAAACCTTGGAATCGTTGAGTTTGCTGCTCTGTTGAGGTAGGACCTGAGGGGTATGATGATCCAGGATCAACTTTTGATATGGTTTTCTGGAAAATAACAGAAAGCATTAATATTCATTTCCTTTCTTTCTTTTATTGGGGGTGGAGGAGGTAGAACATATAATAACCATAATCGTATAATAACCAATCACTATACATCCACAAGCATGTGTATTACTTCACTCCACTGTTTAGACATATACTGAGTCAACTAGGTATATAGAAGCAGTCAATGACTCGTGTTCAATCACTTGTATGATGAAGCCACTAGTTAGAGGATATCCATAGTTACCACGTCCATAGTTATCAGAAACCTGCATGGTCCAATATGTCGTAGTCCGGTCTAAGCCAAAGCTAATGACTCTATGTGAGCGGGAACTTCAACGAAACCCTCAGCAAGCAACACCTCCACAAGCAAGAAATGTACCAAACTTGCTCCTGACAGACCACCATCCCCAACTCAACTCAACATAACGAAGCCTTTAACCCAAACTAGTCAGAGTAGGTTTACGCAAATCCCTTTCTACCCCACCTCCATTCCACAGATATGCCGAAGTGTGTCAAGCACAATCACACTGGGGATCTAAGCCCAGCACCAATATGAAACGGCCACAAAACGCTGTGAATGATATATTGCACCAATAAATTATAAGCCCTTTCTTGTGACTGTGCTGGCATGATGAAGAACTGATTTCATAATCTTAAACAGAGATCGCAAGCATGAGATATAACATAAAGCAAGAATACACGCTAGACTTTCATGGTCTCACCACCTCTTGAAAAGACCAGACAGATCAGGCAAATATATACAACCTAAAAGCAATGTGCTTTAGAAAAGGACACAAGGGTCATGTGTAGTGAAGCAGGAGAAAACAACTGGACAATAAAAAACAGGCATGACGCCACGCTCAGCCAGATAAAGAGCATGAACGAGCTAGTGCACCAGATTATCTCATGTATATGCCTTGTTATTTAATAGATTAAGTTGCAACAGGCCTAGTTGTTCGACAGACTTAGATAATTTGATGAGTGCGTTTGATGAAGACAGACACCATATAGTCACATGGGACGAGCCACTCTCTTAAGTACCATATGCTCTCAAGGCTTAAGCTGCCACACAAAGCAGCCAACAATGCCTAATGCTTAAGAGTAAACACACAGGTGCAAGCACAAAGAAAGGTGGAAGAATCAACGAGATAATCACGGTGCACAAACATAACATACTGCACCAACACAAAGGGGACCAAATGTAATCTAGGACGCTTGAAGAAAAACTTGTGAAACCAGAGGTTTTTATGCCATGTGATGAGCTCAACAATGTATATCATGCTTAACAGCCATAAACCACTACATTTCCCATTGAACATCCTTATCTACTTTCAAGGCTGAAAATTTGCATGAGAGACTACAATGGAGTCAAGATTAAATTGGTCAGGCCACCGAAGGGGTGAAGGCTGCCAGAAGAACTTATATAAATAGAAAGTCTAAGAACAAACACTACCACCACAACAACTGGTATGGTACTACTACACGCTTCGTAGATGCTATCCGAATCTTTTAGTCCAATATAACAACTTTGACATAAAGAATCCTCTATATTCAGCTCGCACATTGTCTTTTTCTTGATAACATGCAGCACTGTAGACTTGACGTGGATCCAACTCCAAGATGACTGATATATAATGCAGCTATCTGAAGCTAAACTTTGAAATCTGACCCAAGCTCAACTTAGCTCTCACACTAAAAGTACATGGCTCGTCTGGAGTGCCAATGGAATCAAAACATGATTTGCACAGAGAACTTAGGAATGGGGTGTTTTGGTAGGATTGAACGATTATATACTTCTTGAAGATTATTTGGTTCTTTCTTGATCTGGGGGGTGTCGTTTTGTAAAAAAATCTACATATTTCCCAGATACTTCTTCCTGAATTACCTGCAAATTTTGAGAAAACTAACCTGATACCATACCATATTGTTTGAAGTTAGTAAATGTAAAGCATAACGGAATTACTTAGAAGTTAGGCCATTAACAAATTTATCCTGCTGTAGAGTGTACGAGAAGAAGGTGTAACTTAGAAATTTGTGAGAAGATAAGAAAAATTCGAACAAACCCATGCCTACCTCGTTTGGCTGGTCAAAATCAACCGAAGGCATCGGGTGTACATTAACTGGTTTTGTGTTCTGGACACGATTTCCAGGAGTGTGTCCATTGTCAAAAAACCTAGGAAGCGGAGCCAGGAAAGAACTTCTCCCTGCTAATTTTTATCCACAATTCAAATGTCAATCATTTATTTAAATCTTAGAAGCCAATAATAGCGAGGGGAGAAGTCCATAAAACACAATTTATAATAATGAATCCTCCAAGATTATCTTCACAAGATAGTACTTGGAATATTTAACTTAGGCATATTTTATACTAGGTTCTCTATCATTCACTATGAATTCATTGGATCAATCATACCAGAGCAAAGTCCTAGGAGTTTTCGCCTTCGAATGCTCACCATAGCTGATTGCAGTATTCCTATCAAAAAAATCGGCAATCACATTACTGATAGCACAAAAACTAATCAAAGAATAGAAGTGTAAAAAGCTCAAAAACGACAAACAAGGTAGCTAAGAAAAACAAGTGAACAACTTTCAAACACTGCAAGAGAGCTAACACAATTAGAAATGAGTAATAGATGTGACAAGATGGAACTCTGAAGCTAGTCACTATGAACCTCCACATAATTTTGATTCACATGTCGTTGGACCAACTCATACACAATATACCACCCATTATCCAAAGAAAAGACCAAACAGGAATTCAGCAAACAAAGTTTCCGCTTGCAGAGAATAATTACCAAAGAGCACTAAATGGGGAACCTTTCGTAATATATGTTACTCTTAATCTACTTAGGTACCAAGGACCAGTTCGGTTGTCACTTGAACTGGAAGGGCTACATTAACATTTTTGAATTGAACGTTCTTGGTATAAACAGTCTTGGATGGAGCCATCAATCAAATGGCATGCATCGTCAAAAATAACTAGGGTCGTGCATTTGAAGAAAGCATATAAAGCCCTAATTTCCTTCAAGTGTTCTGCCTAAGAGGATGGACATGATATCAAGGTTCAAATTGAAGAACGTGACTGGAGCTAAGCTCATTTAAGGGACAACCAAACGGACCTTAAGTATTAATAAGAAATTCTAGAACTAAATTACCAACTTAACAAGCTAAGCATTTCAACAACCACAACTCACTCATATAGCTAAGTCGTGATTAACACTCATTGTAGTTCCCCTTGGTAAACTTATGCTGAGACTAGCATGCAGCAGCAGCTAAGATGGGACACATAAATTCTAATATGATTTAACCAAGAGATCAAGCACAGGAGGTACATTAGATAAATCAAAGATGAAAAAGAAGCCCGAAATAACACTCGTATTTTCATGCAGTTATTCCCAATCAACTGTCATGCTGGTGAATTTGTCAATCTATGTTAAACAAAAAGAAATCTGATTTAGTTAATTATTCAAGGAAAAGGTGGCAAACTCTTACCACCACCACCACTCATATAACAATTTTGCCAACAATGTTATCTGCCTAGTCAACCCAAAAATTAAACCAAACTTAAGCGAAACAGAATCAAGAAATTTAACACAAATACCCCAATTAAACCCGTTACGGTCACAAAATTCCTTATCCCTCTCTGCACAAAATTAAGTCAACCCACCAACCTACCACCTTTTTATGAAGGCATAGTAAAAAAGGACGACAAATTCACAAAACCCAACAAGAAACCAAACTCCAAAACACAGTCACACTCATCTCTCCAAGCCAGATGAACCAAAACCAGCCAACAGCACAAACAAGAGACCGAGTAGCAATGAGAGACTAATTGGCCCTAATGTAAACCAAAACCAGACGAGTAAAGCCACACATTCCGAGCAAGACTAAGATTACACTAGCACTAATACCTGGGGGGCAAAGAAGGGAAAAGGGTGGTGGCCGTGGGGGAGCGTTGAAACCGAGAAAAATCAACTGGGTATTTCGGAGGAAGGTGGTGGTTACGGGGGGGCTGTAGAGAGAGGAGGAGAGGAGAGGGGAGAGAAAGCAAGGGAGATTGTAGTAGTTGCTCATGCATCTACCACCTTTTGTTTTACTTCTCCTCTCGTTGCATATTTTTGGACTGTTTTCGAGAGGAGAAGGGTGGTGGGCGTGGGGGACAGAGAGAGAAGGGGAAGAAGATAGTAGTTGAATATGAGAAGGGGAACGTATACTTCTATGTGTGTATGTGTGTGTGTCTTCTGTGTGTGTACTTTAGGTTTCTGGAAAGACGGTTCTGTCCCTGGTGAGTCTTTCTGAATTCAAGAAAACTTGTGTGTGCTAGGGATTTGTTTACCTGGATGCCCTGTTGACATCATTATTGGGGAACTTTGTCTTGGATTTTAGATGACATCATTGGGGCCTGCAGACAGGAACCATATATGGTTCCACAGGGTTTTTGATCATGTTTTGAACAGGGAGTTTTTAGATTTGTATGGGGGAATAATCTGGTACAGGGTCAAAAGATATGAATACTTTTCTATAAATTAGGTCATGTAATCTCTGCGCCAATATTGAGAATTACAAAAATCTTATTTCTTACGAAAAGTTGAAAACATTAAAGTTGATCGATTGTTGTTAGATAAAGGTTGACTCGTAATTTTTTTTTAAATGATTTTTTGATGCATGAGAAAATTGAAGACGTTGATATATATATATATATATATAGGATCGTGATCCATTGCTAGCGCTAACACTGTTACTAGCGCTGTTTTCCCGTCCGCTACATAATGTAGCGGACGATAACTTACCGTTCGCTACATTATGTAGCGGACGGTGTTAGCGCTAGCAACGGATCACGATCCATATATATATATATATATATATATATATATATATATTTGTTTGGTCCCGTGGATCAATGGAAACTTCCAATAACACTAAAGGCCACTAATGCCCGCAGATATAATGTGCGGGAGGGTGCCCTAGCCAGCATTGTTGTCCCGGCCAACTATGTTAGGGACACTTCAATGGTTGTGGAATGCACCTAATTCCAATTAGAGTGAAGGTAAGTGGGACAACAAAAGATATTGACAACTTTCACGAAATTTGAAGCACTCGATGTGGAGGGTCTTGTTTAAGGTTACGCTACCCTTTGCCTCATTGATTTTGCTATGCACGACGGCTCGCAAAAAGCACGTCGAGGGGGAGAGAGAGATCGCGAGAGATAGAAGCATGCACGAATCGTAAGTGGAAGCAGCAAAAGAAAGTCTCGAGAGATAATTTTGTCTTGAAGGGTGTCATCACAGTACAAGAGAAAGGATGAAGGAGTTAAAGCATGACAGTCCAATGCCATGTTAGGGAATCCTTCGCTCTCTCGCTTCGTGTCATTGGTGATTTTGTTGTATGCGATTGCAGAATGTAGCTCGCGAACTCAAATAATCATCGTTAGGGAAGGTATTATTCAACTCAAGTATGGTCTCCAAGAGGCTGCAAATTTTACAAACAAGAGTATACGTGGGTGTGTGTGTGTGTGTGTGTGTTTGGGGGAGAGGGAGAGAGAGAGAGAGAGAGAGAGAGAGAGAGAGAGACGCACAATTTATGCTGTTAGAAGAAAGAGGCACACATAATATGCTACTTGTTGTTGTTACAGAGACCTTAAACTGCTCAATTTATTGAGATTTGGTTATAGATGAGTAACGAAGGATCCAAATCCAGTATTGGATCATGTATGGAGCAATAATTAGTAAACATCAAGTTTGGTAGTAACATCAACATTATCGACTCACACGTACGATAATGTTATACATATGCATATATATGAAAATGTTTTTGCTTGAATGGCCTTGATAGTTGGTGAAGGAAGGATAAGTATGGAAAATGGAACTTAGAGTAGGGTAACACAGAAGGAGCTGGCCAATTATTAATATGGGCAGCTGGGTTAGTCGGTGGCAAGCGAGAGAGAGCAGAGAAATGCACCGACGAGTGGCTGGGCGACCTCGCCGCGTGAGCGGTGTAGATAATGTACCCGCCAACCTCAAACCCCTTGGCCCCTATCACCTCTACTACTTTGTCTGCTGCATCTACGTGCAGTACAGTCTTACGTATCTACTACTACATCTTTAATCTTCAATCAACAGATTTTTGGTCTTGTTAGTTCGATTCTATTGTAAATTACCTTGGGATGAATTTTGGATTTTCAGTAAATCAGCCTGGGATCGTGCTTAGAGTATAAATTATAATTGGGGTTCCCAAATGTGTAGCTTAATCGTGTTCGTAATTGTCAATATTACGAGATACTTGATCATCGGAATGCTCACACTATATTTGGTTACTGTTTTTTTTTCCTCTTCAGATTCATTTTCTTGTTTCGGAACCCATTTTGAACCCTGCTTTCAAAAACAACGTATTCAAAGAATATTCGCGAATTCCTTATATATATTATTGAAATCGCATAACTCCTTTTGTGTTATAAATGTGTGGGAAATGGTATTCAAACATAGTACGTGGAGTTTTCATGTTTTCTAACATGGGATTTCGATTAAAAAAAATCAAGACAGGATAATACATGTTTTTCAATTATTTGAAAAGATATATCTTTTACATGTTCCAAAACATGAAAAATAAAGGTAATGGCAACTAGTTGTTGCGCGTTTGTTTACAATATTATGCCAAACACGCTTTCACCAAAAATCGGCAATCAACTGCATAAAGTTTTGATCAAGATAGTTCATAAAATAAATAAATTGATTTCTACTCCCTTTCTTTGCCGTCATGACCTCTAATTCCAACTTAATGATAGGATATCAGAAAAACAAACAGTCTTAGGCTTCGTTTGACAAATTTTTTTTTTTGGTTTTCAGTTTTTAAAGAGCAATTTTTTAAAGAGCAGCTTAATTTTTTTTTTTATAAAAACAAGTGGGTGTTTGATAACCCCTTTTTTTTTTGAGGTTTTTTTTTTTGGTGTTTGGTAACCCTTTTTATTTTGACTTTTTTTTTTTGGTGGTTTGCGGTGGCGGTGGTGGGGCGTAGCGGTGGTCGACGGTGGTGGTGGCCGACGGCCGGAGGTGGCTGCCGGCAGTCACCGGCGGTGGTGGCCGGCGGCCGGAGGTAGCTGCCGGCAGTCTCCGGCGATGGTGGCCGGCGGCCGGAGGTGGCTGCCACCGGCGGTGGTGGCCGGCGGCCGGAGGTGGCTGCCATTGGCGGTGGTGGCCGGCAGTCTCCGGCGGTGGTGGCCGGCGGCCGGAGGTGGCTGCCGGCAGTCACCGGCGGTGGTGGCCGGCGCCGGAGGTAGCTGCTGGCCGTCTCCTGCGGTGGTGGCCGGCGGCCGGAGGTGGCTGCCGGCAGTCTCCGGCGGTGGTCGCCGGCGGCCGGATATGGCTGCCGACAGTCTCCGGCGGTGGCTGCCAGCGGCCGGAGGTGGCTGTCGGTGGTCGCCGGCGGTCGCCGGCGGCCGGAGGTGGTTGTCGGCAGTCTCTGGCGGTGGTCGCCGGCGGCCGGAGGTGGGAGGGTGGTGGTGGTGGTCGAAAAAAAAAAACCAAAAGTGAAAAAAAAAACCAGTTTTTGGAGTTTTTTTTTTTACTCTGCAGTTTAAAAACTAGTTTTTTAAATTGAAAAAAAAATGGTTACCAAACGCTCTTTTTTTTTTCAGTTTTTAAAACTGAAAAAAAAAGAGGGAAAATTTTTTTGTCAAACGGGGCCTTAGTGTGGCTTGGCCCGTGGCTAGAAGCTTATTCGATAGCAAGTCTTAAAAAATGAACAAGTTTAAGCATTTTTCGCATCTCGTTAACCAATTGAGCTTGTCTTGGCACCTAATTTTAATTTGCATATAGCAAAGCTGAAGCTGGTTGAAAGTTACCAAATCATCGTTTACTTGAACGTCATTTTCTAAAGCCACGTGGGCACCCTTTTAATTACTTCTATTAACTTTTTTTCTCTTTTATCATTACGTATTTATAACAAACCATTTTCAAGTTCCAAAAAAAAAAAATGCATTAGTTACTCTATGTGTACATTAATTAACTTTTTTTCTCTTTTATCATTACGTATTTCACATGCTTTAACTTATTTTATGTTCTTTCTTTCTCCAATTCTCCTCATCTAAGTCTCTCATTTTTCCCGTATATATGTAATTATCTCCTTAGTTTATTTTCCAATGATAAGTTCGTAAATCTTGTTGTTTTGATTTGGTAAAATTCTATTTCACTTAAACGTTTCAGTATTCTTTCAACACCAATCTTTTTCAGGCAAAACCTATATCTGCTTGCTACATCTCCACTGTTCTTCTCACCTCTATGAAGAAAACACAAAGTAGTCTCTTGATCCGTTTACTTAAATTAAAAATCTTTTATACATTTGCATGCTATTTATTGCATAGAATTTTAATAATTGTTGTTAATTTTGACTTTCTTTACCAATTTGACTGTTTATTGAGAGTTTATATGACGGAACAATATAATATGTAAAGGTTCTCATACATTTTTTTTCCTTTTTACGATTATATTCAGAAATTCGTTCTCAATTACTGAACACTGAGAAGCTTCATGGGCTCATACTTTGGTTCTTTTTGGAACTGTCAATTTAATAATTTAGTAGTTGTTTTTTTTTAATACGAGTCTATTACAGTTCAATGATTATATCATTATTATATTATATAATGGAGTGAACAACATAAGTTCTTAAAAGCCTTGAAAGTTGAGTGCATATATTAACGACAATCAATGGCGGAACAATATAAGATCTTGAGGCTTCGAAGAATTCCTTTTCTTTATTATAACCAAAATTTCTTGGTCATATAATATTTAATGGGGCTTTTTTTTATATTGGCTTAAGAACGTATATGTACCACTCTTACTAAGTGGTTGGAAAATGTTATTTTTATCTCTTCATATCTTCCTAACTGCGTTTTTCTTGTTAAAGAATATATTTCGATGTGAGAGGCAAGAAGAGGCTAAAAAAAGCCTAAAATGCTCACATATGCAAAGCACGAGATTAGAGTTAATAATTAGGGTCTGTTTAAAATCACTTACGATTTTAATTTTCTGTTTTAAAAAAAATCAAAATCAAAACCAAAACCACTTTAGTTTTTTTTTTTTTTTACAAAAAGAAATGGGTGCTTGATTACTCAATTTTTATTTTAAATTTTTTCTTTTAGGTGTTTGATTACCCAGATTTTATTTTAAAATTTTTTCTTTGGTGGTGGCTACCGTCGCCATGGTGGGGCGTGGCGGTGGCCATCCAGCAGCGGTGGTTAGTGGGGGCAGGTAGTGGCGAGGGCTGCTGACAGCGGGCTGTGGCTGTGGGGAATATTTCAAAACAAAAATTGAAAATCCAAAATTCTAAAATGAGAGTTTTTAAAAACAGTTATGTTTTAAAAACTGGTTTTCAAAACTAAAGAAAAAAAATCGAAATCTGTGTGCAGAACGCGTTTTTTTTATCCAGTTTACAAAACTGAAAACCAACCAGTTTTCAAACGGTACCTAAATGAACCTTAGCTCGAACTCATTTGAGGATTGTTCGAGAGATAATCAACTCGTAATTGAACAAAACTTAAAGTTTGATAAGTTAAACTAGTCACCGTGGCACATGTGATAAGCGTGTAAAAATAAAGTTAACAATTAAAAAAAAATTTGTAATATTGAGCTTGACCTTTGAAATATATTGCAACTACACTTAACTAAACAAGATGAATTTTGTCCAGAAAATCAAGTATCAAATATGAGTGTTTATTGCCACGTTCAGTAGAATGAATTTAATTTGTGACAACCAAAAATTCTCTTATAGGTAGTTATCTACCATTTAAGATTTTTATTTTGTCACTTGTTAAAAAAAAAAGATTGGAATGCCACTTGTCACCATTTTAAATAGGTAGTTATCTAATATTAAAAGAGGAGTTACACCAAAAGTCCTATTCGTAATATAAATGAACGAGTCTGAACTCGAAGCTAGCTCGATTCATTTACGTCCTTAGAAGTATATTATTCATATTATCGAAGAATGTAGAAGATTAATTTTGTCACAATAATACAATTTTCAAAAATAAATTCCTACTTGTTGCACAAACAAAAATAACGAGGTTTACCCTAATCTATCACATTGGTCTCAATAATATACACTTCAAGTGCATACTTTAATAGGTATGGAGAGTCGATATCTAAACCCGAACCAAATTAACCAGAATACTTTGGGGTGGTTTTTTCATTTTTGTAAATATCAGCCCACAATGGCAAATATAACATGAACATTGTGCGTGTGAATTACCTAAAGAAGGATATCGGCGTTATGTTTTTGTGGAAAGATCGAAGAATTATGTTTAGGTCTTTATTTTTGCTATACATACATTTTACACTTGTATTTGTCTAATAAAAACTTCAGAACAGATACTTAACTAACAGGTTTTAAACGCTACCTTTTATTTACATTCCGCTTTTATAAATCAATAGATAAATTTTAGTCGGCTTGTTAAAACATAATTATTTATTTCATTCAAATTAGTGACTTTTGACAAGGTCATTGACGTAATTGAGTCGGAGAGAAGTAACATCAAGAATCGTACTTTGGTATATATCCAATTTCTTTTTCCTTTTTTCTTTTTACGACTGCTATTGTTCAATTGTAAACCTCGCTTATCGCTGGCTAGGGTTCCCAATTGGAAGCTATTTTGCGTGTCTAAGAGCAGCAGCCGCCACCGCCACCATGATTTACGACGTCAACTCACCACTCTTCCGCTCCTTCCTCAGCCAGAAGGGCGGTTCCTCCGATAAGAGGTAAGTTCACGTCTCTCTACGGGCATATGAGCACGCAAATCAATCGAGATATTTTGATCTGTTTTTGCTCTACTATGTATGGAAATTGAACTGTTTACATGCGTCCTTACTCGCAAGATACCTAGATTGGTAGTAGTTCCATTAGTTTATTGAAAGATTGTGGTACCATTCGTAGATTTGGTTGATGATTAACGGAGCGAAGCCTATGTATGATTGAATTATTGCTGATTAATTAGCAGCAGGCGAAATTATAAGGTTTACTTTAGGGGACTTTAAGTTTCTTATTAGGTATTTGTGCTATTGGAACCCTTCTTGTTGTAACACGTGTACATCCAATGTATTCACTTGGCTTTGGTTGAATTTCGAAACCGACGAAATTGTTTTGAACGGAAGGTTGAACAAGACATGGGGCGAGTTGTAATTATTATTGGGATTTCTAATTGCTGGGTCACATTAGAATTTGCGTAAACTACCTAATGATGTCTTTTATGGTAAGATGCTTTTTCAAAGAAGTTTCAAGATCACTATAAATGAAGATGTTGACAAACTTGGTAGGGCTAATGTTGTGCGAAGTATGTCATGGAGAATGATTATATTGTTGATAATGACTTTCTGTAAGTCATATGTTTTTTTTTTAATGCACAAATCCACTGCTTATGCATGCCCAACAAGCATATTGTGTCTGACGCTATATGGCTGCGTCCCAGAATTGCCTTGACTGAGAATGCTCCTTTTGCCTTAAAAACTTCCAAGGATATCAGTAATATACGGCTTGAACATTATTAGTCCTGTATAACAGGGGCTTAAAGTACTATAGATGTTTGGATGAAAGAAGCTATAGATGTTTAAATTTGCATTGTTGGATGATAATCCCCTTCTTGGGTACAAATGAGTAAATTTGATACAATGGCCTTGATGGAAATGCAGGTAGTATATGCTTAGATTTAATGTTCAAATATTGAATCCAAACGAAATTGATTTCTTGAACAAAAGGTCAGCCCCTGAAGATACATACGTACAGACTTGTGAAATTTAGGTTGGAATCTTTTAGTTGCTGGGTTACATTTGATTAAGCTGCCCACTTTAATGGGGATGGATGGAATAGTAGGGTTTGGACTCTGGTAGTATACCTTTTTCAAAAGTAGTTACGAGATTTGTATAACCCGAGTTTTAGACATTCCAGAATACCTCTTTGAATTGGCTAAGCCTTGTGTAAGGCAGTAGGTTGTTTCTGTATAACTTATACGGCATGGAGAGTGATAAGCATACTGGGTCTGAACGAGATATGGCTCCATCAACCCTTTGTAGTTACAATTAATTGTTAGGAATTTATCATTTTATGAATTGTCAGCACTATCAACATTGTGTAACATGTGTGAAAATGTTAGCTTTGTTATCATTTGACCGTGCTTATAAACATAGGAGGGAAATGAGCTTGGTTTTGAGGCTCTTAGTTATTCTGTAAGCTTTGTCGAGTTCATTTTGCCTTGAGATTATTTGTCTATATCTTTGGAAAGTTGAATAGATAGTTATTAGAATGTTTATTTTATGTTAAAAAAATTTCATGGCTACTCAGTCCATCATATCTGGAGTCAACATTGTCTTCTCATTGCGCGATCACTTTAATTTGGGTGTTGCTCATAAGTATATATATTGTTTAAGCACTTGAGAAATGAGTTTGTGTTTGAGTTTGGATTGAATGCTTTGCATTTACTGATTTACTTGTCTGCATCTGCGAATTAGAACTTGGATGACTGAATGTAATGCTGTGTTCTGTTCTTTTGCGGAAAAATCAGGAAAACCGAAGAGCAGAAGCCAAAAGAACATAGGCCAAAAGCAAACGAGAACAAGCCTGTTATGACAGAGTAACTGCCATCGGAGTGACGCCGGCATGGGGTAGGATCTTTTAGATGCTTATTACAAATATTGGTCAGAACTGTTTTAAAGTGAAGTTCTTTGTTGGAACTTGAAATCTTGGTCTTTTGAGTCTGTAAGCTCGCTATTAAACTGTTATGGAAAGACGTTATAATGAGTCTGTGATGGCAAAAGAGTTATGAATTTGGTTTCTTGAGGCAGTGAATACTGATATGTGCAGAATGGTTAGCGACTTCCCTGTCCCAGTGTTAATTACTGGAATTGCTTCTCTTGAATGCATATTTTGGTCGGTCCCCTCTCATGTTGGTGTCTCGAGCTGTGATTCCTGTGAAGGATAGCAGGGAAATCGAGTTAAGAACTCCAAGGAGGCTATATATTCGAGCACAAGCACACTTACTGGACTCTAAAGACAGCAATCAAAAAAGCGTGATTACCTCAAGGTGATTTATGACCACATTTCACTTTTTGATCCATACACACCACTTTTGTGTCTAGAAGTCAAAAGAGTGTCCTTAAAGCATTAAAAGTGTGCCGCTTGACAGATCTTTAACAATGGTAAAATCTGAGTGTTAATCCATACACACCACTTGAAAAAGTTAAAAGCCCAAAGGGCATTAAATAAAGCGACAAAAATGAACAATTCCGATCAGCAACTTAGCTATAAGATGAAAGAAATGCTATTATGGATCTTCTAAGATTAAGTTCATGAATAATTTGTAGCTTTGATTCTGGTGTGGAAAATGCTATGTCTGTGTACGGTAACCCATCCTTTTTTTTTTTCCTCTCTGGTAATTTGAGTAACGCGCTAATGATTTTGACTCTTGATCATCTAAGATCATTAGATATACCGTAAAATAACCCTTGTCTTTCTTAGCCTCGCCTCTATCGCGTTAGCCATCTCTAATCTTTACCGTTAAACTAATTATCAGGAAGCAAGTGCTCGCCTCTGGTGACACATTTTACCTTTTATGTATTTCTTCCGGGAAAAGGACATCATTTGTTGCAATGATGAACAAGACTGGATATAAGAGCAAATGATCCGAAAGGAGGACAGGAAAGGCATCACTGGTCAAACTTGACATGGAAATGAAAGCTGTGGAAAGTTCTCATTGATGCACTTTACTAAAATAACTACAAGGGTAACAACAGACACATGGGGTCCAAGCCGAGGTGAAAAGCGGAGGACCAAGGAGGTGCATGCATAACATGCACTTGATTGACCATTGAGTGGTTCCCCATGTGAAAACCCATCCTACCTCCTAACTCCTTCAATCACCTCCTGTCTTCTCCCTCTCTTTACTCCAGCTGCTCACGTGTGCTTGTCTCAATTCCAAAGTTCTCCCCTTAGTGAGTTGAGCATCATTGATGGTTAAGTACTAAATTTATCACTCTGCACTGTACTATTGCAATTTCTTGCACCCCCGCGACTGCCGTGCTCGGGGGCGTAAATGTTATACGATGTCATCATTCCGTGGGAAGCCAATAGCCTTTACGTGCCTGAGTCCCGTTCACGTGGTGCAGTTTTTTCTTGGGGGCGTAAATGGTACACGATGTCATCATTCCTCGGGAAGCAATTAGCCCTTATGTGCTGAGTCGCGTTAATTCACGCGGTGCCATTTTGCCTCAACATTACGAGGCTGGGATGTGTATCGCAATGGTCATCCTATCCAACTCGATGTTCACGTGTAACTTTGTGAACGAGCAGCAGCGTACATAAGGCCATAACTCTAATCCAACGTGATATGAATTTCACATCATGATTGCCGGAGCTTGGAGGGTGGAGTTGAATCGACAGGACGGTTGGTAGAGGGATAGGGGATTGCGAGCGAGAAAGAGGGGGAGAGAGAGAGAAGCATAAAAATTTTGCCTTTTTGCTTGGCAAAAAGATAACTCCTAAAAGAAGCAACTTGCCTGAGGCGAAGGGACATGCATTTTTCTTTCCTTCGCATATTCTTTTCGGCATGGTGAAGTGAAAGTTTAAGTTGAGAGTAATTTTTGATTTAACGACCACCTTGAAGTCTTGAACAAAGAAGGTGAAGAATTGAATATTGAAGAGGATGAATGAGAGTGATGGAATCAGTTGGTGGTTCAATTCATTCATCTGATGTTGGCAAAGTTCATCCAGAAAAATGCCAGAGACGAGGTGAAGGATTGCATGTGGAGGATGAAGCGTTTTCTTGGGTTTTTAAGTGCCGACTTCTTAGACATTTAGTTTAGATTTCAGTTTAGAGTTCGTTTCCAAATTGAATGCAAGTTTACTTTCATTTCTTGCTTGTCTTCCTTATTAATGAAATTTGTTTTCTATCCATTTCAAGCATTTAAATCTACCTCTTTCCAAAATTTTGAGTCCGTTTAACTTTTATATTATTTTGAAGCGTTTTCCTTTTACTTAAAACGTAATGCAACGTCGTCAATTGAAATGACCAAGTTAATTGAAAATTTTGCATGACTTTTTTTTAAGACTACTCCTATCCTTCTTCAAGAGTATCGTTCTTCAAAACTACTCCTACCGTTTTTCAAATTTGGCTCAAACATATCACTCTATCTTCATTGGAATGGGATGGTGCTTCGGATCTCTCCAATTTGGCCTTGGGAGGCCTCCATCCACGTTCACCCGCTCCACATCAACCGTGACAGTAATGTAAATTGTCATTCCAAGCGGCCTTTAGATCTGATGTCCCGATGCATCTCTTCGACCTCATCACCATTCGATTCAGAGTTTCCCAAAGGTGGTAAACTAGTGACATTTATCCTTTCGGTCTTTTTTCAAGGACACGTTGGTTATTGTAAATTTCTCGAACCAAGCATTTGCGCGTTCTCCTTAAGTTATACCCCATATTTACTTCATTCAGAAACTTGGATCTACTTTCATGCAGTTAATTGCCAAGTTTCTTCATAATGCAGCAATTAACCTGATGATTTTGTCCTGATCCTCCATGAGACGTTACATAAAGAGAACGAAAGGAAATCCAAATTTTTAGTTCGGAAAAAATATGGTTCCCTTCAGCAAGTCAAAGCTAGAATCTGCCTACAGTCTTTACAATAAATTGGGATCCTTATTCTAATCCAGCATCTGTTCCTATTCTATTCCCACAGTAATGATTCCCCAAGGCTATTCTGGTAATGTCATGCAGAAAAAGGCAACACATTTGGTAGTTATGGAAGGAATAAAGTTTCCAAAGGCAATTCTCTTCTCTTGCCATTGTTAGTTGGTCTCTCTCACTCTCCTTTATTCACGCCGATTTTGGTTCCACAATCCCACATTTCTCTTCCAAATCTCTCTGTCTCCTCCTCCATCCCTCCATCACCTCCCATTTTTCAAGTCCAGATCATTCCCTCTGTAACACTCTGTCCAAAACCCACGACAGAAAAATGTCCAAAACTGACCAATTCCCTGGCTTTATACTCTCTGACTTTGTTGGCTTCTGTTCCTGCGTTCTCTCCCAGCCTCTCTACTTCTCATACTTCATCTTCTTCTCGCCGTACCTTCTGAGACTCCTCTCCTTCCTGTCTCCCCTTGTCATCACCACCTCTCTCCTCCTCCTCACCCTCCTCACCGTCTCTCCGACCCTTGGGTTCTCCGGGACCCGGGTGATGGACGACGAGAATGATGAAGAGTTCTATGATTTTGAGGCGTTTGAAGCTTACAAAATCGTGTTCGACGCGTCTGCGTTCGATGTGAGGGAAAGTCCGGTCGTTGAAGTTCCCGCGGCCAAAGCAGAAGAAAGCTGCTTGGAAGTTGTTGAGGTTTCTCAGATGGAAACTGCCTCCCTTGCCATGGAGGAAAAGAGCATGGAGTGCTTCTTAAGAGAGCTGGATAGCTTTGAAAATATGGCTTTCGCTTTGGAAGAGGAGAAAAAAGTCGAGCCACCTGTGGCGTGTTCCGATAAAGAGTCATTAGGGAAAAACGGATCCGAGGCCATATGCATTAAAGTAAAGGATAGCAAGACAAAATTCAGCAACGGAGGAGAGAGCTTTTCAGAGGTAACAACACATACACAAACAGCTAGCCCAAAAGTCAATGGTCATACTGATAACGGAGAAGAGTACACTTCAGAAGTAGTAGGACGTACTGGTAAAACTACTGCTAATGTCAATGGTACTACTGATAAGGGAAGTGAGTACACTTCAAAAGTCGACAATTTTGGCGCGTTAGAGTCAAATCTCGGGAGCTATGGATCGATGAGAAAGGAGAAGGAGTGGAAGAGGACGTTAGCGTGCAAGCTCTTTGAGGAGCGACACAACGTGGACGGGGTTGAAGGGATGGATTCGCTTTGGGAGGCATACGAGATGGATTCAAGCAAGGCCAAGTCGAAAGGGAATAACGTGAAGAAGAAGGGCATGAAGAAAGGTGGAGTCAAATGCTACGAGGACAGTGAAGACGATTACGAGGAAGAAATGGGTGCCAACGGGCAGTTGTGCTGCTTACAAGCTCTGAAGTTCTCGGCAGGGAAGATGAACATGGGGATGGGAAGGCCTAGCCTTGTTAAACTCTCCAAGGCCCTCAAAGGGTTTGGATGGTTGCACCAAGTGAGCAAACATGGCAAAAAGGGGCACCAGGGAGAGAGATTTTGATGATTCAGGTCAAATTGGCCCAGTAAAATTCAAGAGTTAATCTTCAAAACTACCAGTAAATATGTCCTTTTCAGTCTTATATGAATCTTTTCTTCTTCCTTGTTCGAAGCATAGGGTACCCCCTTAATTTCTTGGTGGGTGTGGCATGATGGGTTTGAGGTCCTTTGGTCGGTTTTTTTCTCAAAGTTGGTTAGATCATAAATCATAATGTGAAGCATTATGGTACCAGCAGTGGGAATAAAAAGGACCATAGTAGAAAAGAGAACAAGAGAGACTCATATATTACCAAACCCCATCATTCCTTTTAGAAGTAGATGAGCATGCTGTGACAATCTCATCTTTGATGGACATCAACACTGAGAATAATGTGTTTTTTGCATCATCACCATTCACCGTAATTTAATAGGGTGAGAACCTTTTGGGATTCTTGCCATACTATCATGTCTGATTTGCTGCCAAATTTAGACCTAAGAGATAATATCAGAAGGAATTGTTTCCAAATCGCATCATTTATTAAAATGTATCTTGCGATATTTTATCACAATGGTGGATAGGGGAAAACTGGGTACAATAGTTCTTGTTTTCTATTCGATGATAAGGTGATATCATGTACTACGATTTGAGTCGGTATTTCGAGGGGAGATCCCTAGTGTCCACTCTTAAGCTTGCTCCTAGAATTCCTTGTCTTGCACGAGTAACAAAACAAGGTTAAGGGCGTAGCAAAAAAAACACGTGAATCTCGAAGAAGCATAGTCAGACTCTTATATAAAATCATGAATACACAAGATCAAAATTGTAGCACACTTAGTGGGAATCCTGACGTATTACTACGCGTGGTCAAACCGTTTACTCGTGCTGTGAGTGAGGCAAACTCGTACACTGACCAGGAGTGACTATTGCACTTTGATGATGCTCATATATAGGAGGATCGTGTCATATTGCCGGGCTGCTTCACATGTAAGGCTAGAGTTGCTTACTAATGCTGTGTAGTTATGTAATTAGTTTGCTATTTTCTATTTATGGACTCTTTCTTTGATAGTATGCAAGTCTGTAATCATCAACCAAAAATAAATAATGAAATTGCGCATGATTAGACATGTTACATAAATAACTCCGAAGGGGAGTGCCATTCGCACTTGAGAGTTGTTCCCTTTCATTATAAAATCCTGTATATCGAATTCTGACCCCATAAACATGTTATTTCGTTGCTTTTGGAGCAGAACCTAGCATGTAAGTCGTGTCAATTCGTCTATTGTTGCTATAAAGCTCAAACACTGACACAGGCATTTTGGGATTGTTTCCGCTTCTTTGCCTTTTGAATAAAACAAATGGGTACCTGGTCACTGTTCATGGGACCATCACATAGTTAAGATGATCATAAGAAGGAATTGGTTCTAATTTACAGTGGCAAGGCAGTTTTAATTAGATTAGTGATCGTGGGCGCACACGCTATGTGTGCAAATTTTTTGTGTTGCACAAATACCTAGCAATAAGCATGTATGTATGGAGAGAGATTATTGCACAGCTGAGAACTTTAGTCTTCCTTGCGTGGTTCTAATTGGGAGAAACTTGGCAACAAATGATGTTGCTACCAAAGGTAATTAATTAGCCTTAAAAGCTGCCATGTGTCCATTTCTTAATCATCATTTGTACCTCAAAATTCTTATTCTTATGGTTATTTCTACTTTGACCCCTCTACCTTATCCACCACCATCAACATCGGCACAGAACCCACTACCATCACCAATCCCACCACCATCATGCCACCGTGGAATTGCGTGCGCACACAAACCAGGAAGACAGGTTCGTTCGCCAAGGGAAGAGATGGGGCTAGAGAGGGAGATGAAACAGGCGGCAACCTCGTAGTACAGATCTAACAAGTAGGTGACGGTTAACGCGTAGAGCTCGGCCGCAATGGCCATGATAGATCTAGGTTTCAACATGGGTGTTTGCATAGTCACTCGAGTTTGTGTGGTTGCAGTGGTGCGACATTGGTGGTTGTTTGTGTGTGTGCTATCGAATCTAGGAAGATGTGAGGGTAGTGGGCTGCAGTGGTAATGGTGGGTAGTGTGGCGAAGGTGATGGTGGTGGGTTTACCAGTGAAGGTCATAATAACGGTGAGCAGTGGTGGTAATGTCTGGTGATGGGCTGCGGTGGTGATGATGGTGGTGGACTCGCGCGGTAGTGTGTTGTGGTGGAGGTCGAAAAGCAAAAAAAATATATTAATTACAGGTTTTGAATGTTTTAATTAAAAACAAAGACACGTGACAATTTTTAAAATAATTTTTAAAATGTCATAAAATAATTTACCGGAAGAATGTTCTCCCTTAATAGTTCTAATCTCTTTATGGGCTTGGTCATCTAATATTATGTTGTGTGGCCCGTGGACGGTCCTGGATAGCAGTAGTTGTTAAACCGCTGGTAAGGTCGATTGGGCCTTAGGCCTTAAATTTGACCAATTTGTCCTTGATTTTGGTGGGCTGGGCTGATTCAGGCCTGTTGTTCCAACTTCCAAATGACAAGTCTTTATACATGCCTCTGACAGGTGGAGAACTTTCCATTTAATTTTTGCATTTTACTCTTCGCAAACTTTTATAGTAGGGTTTGTTATGTACGAATTTAGCTGAATCAAAATGACATCTTTGAATTAAAAAGAAATACTTTTGCAAGTTAAGCTAGGAAAAATACAATAGGTAAAGTTAGGTAGCGTTTGAAATCACTTTCAATTTTGATTTTCTATTTAAAAAAAAAAACAAAACCAACTTAATCTTTATTTTTTTATAGAAACAAATGGATGTTTGATTACCAATTTTTTCTTTTGGGTGTTCGGTTACCCAGTTTTTATTTTGAATTTTTTCTTTGGTGGTGGTTTGCCGTGGCTGTGGGCGGCGACGACTGCTGGTGGCCGACGATGGTCGCCGGCGGCCGACGATGGTCGCCGGCTGTCGCTGGTGGCAAGCATTGGTTGCCAGCTGTGGCTGCCAGTGGACGCAGCCTTCACCGGCTGCGGCTGTTAGTGGGTGGTGAGAGGGTAGTGGTCTCAAAATAAAAATCAAAATTAAAAACTCAAAACTCCTAAATGATAGCTTTAAACAAACAACCATATTTTAAAAACCAATTTTCAAAACTGAAAGGAAAAAAAACGAAAATTATGTGCCAAACGTGTTTTTTTCTCTAGTGTACAAAATTAGAGAAAGAACAAAAAACTAACAAGTTATCAAACAGACCCTTAGTAATTAGAGAAATCGTTTTAATTTTATTTTATCATACAAATTTTTAAGAAGTTAAAGGGAAAAATATAGTGAAAGAGATAGACAAGTCATTTTAAGAATGACAACAACCAACAAGGAAGTCTTTTTATAGGGCAGGTAAATTAAAGAATGGACATCTTGGCCGAGGTCACACAACTCATAATCAAGGATACCCAACTAATAACATACTTCCGAGGGATTTCGTGGAAGGACAAAATTTTGATGAGTAAATCATTTTTGACATCCCCTCGAGGCCACCACTATGAAGGTTGTAGTGAGCCGAGCTCGTATATGCTCATCTGAACACTCGTCATCTACCTGGGTCCATGTTCAAGCTTGGATAATGTTTATGAAGCTCATAATTGTTCATACTCGAACTCGTATTTGACTTGTTTTAGCTCAAAATAGTTAAATGAATAACGCTGGAGAGCTTGAGTTCGTTTTTAAGCTCACATCAGGCTCATGATAGTGTTCGAGATTGGCTCAGATGATAGTTGTTAAGAGTCTGTTTGTAAATGATTATTAAAAATAAATTGTGATTAAATCAGAATCAGTTTTTAAAATTAGTTTTAATCTCATTTAAAGCACAATAGATTAAAAGTTGTTAAAAGTAAATGCATAAAATCAGTGAAAGTAGGTTTAGTGCGACAAAAATGACCATAAAGTCTATTTAAATTGAAAAGAGACATTTAATGTGTGTCTATATCCGAGGATATTTTGCTAATAATTTTGGTCAAAGTTGATTCTCCAAAACTGATTAAATTAAAGTCAAAGAAAATGAGAATTCTAGAGTTAATCAGTTTTCGCGATCATTCTAAAATCAATCCCAAACAATAATCTAAGTTTTTTCAAATTTCAATCAATTTCGATGCCTCAGTTCATCAGAAACTTGTTGTCTAAGATGAAGATATTTGTATTAAAAAAATGTGTTTGGCGATAAGCGTATATTTAATTAATAAGATGATTATGTTCAAGCTCGCCTCGTCCAGTAAACAAGCTACAAGTCAAGTCGGAAGTCGATCTTCA
The DNA here is from genome assembly GCA_033070095.1 of Escallonia herrerae. NCBI lineage: Eukaryota > Viridiplantae > Streptophyta > Magnoliopsida > Escalloniales > Escalloniaceae > Escallonia > Escallonia herrerae. The sequence continues at coordinate 1,902 of JAVXUP010001849.1, read as the reverse complement.
AGCATTTTAATGAACGTGAACGAACCTTAAATGAACCGAAGAAAAAATAAATAACTATTTGGAGCTGGATTATAGTTTACGGAGTCTACACTTATTTAGTTAGGCTGTTAAGCACCCAGTAATAAGTTAGTGTGTGAAGCACTGGGAGCAATTGTCATTTGCAGTGGGTTCAAGTACAAAACCACTTTAACAATCTGGATGGCCATTAACTAAATCCCATTAATTATCTGTTCTGATCAGTTGATTAGCCAGCCCCCATATCATTATCAGAAATTACCAGTCCCTGAAAACACGGGATCTTTTCGGTACGACCCACTCACTCTCCACTTTTAACCCTCCATTTCTCCATCTCCATCTCACCATCTCCATCTGGAGCAGTTGCAGCACACTTTGGCTCCGTGGAGCGAAGCAGCAGCAATGGTGAACAACGCGACGCCGTTTCGACCCCCGCGCACCTCCCTCGCCGGGCCGCCGCACCGCCTCACATTCAAGCTATTCGCCTCCGCCCTCTCCGCCGCGCTCCTCCTCCTCTTCACCCTTTCCTTCCTCTTCACCTCCTCCTCCTCCACCTCCGCCTCCGATCTTGGTCTCGTAAGTCCAACAATCCAGTCGACTCTCCTGTCGTCATTTCTTCGTTAATGAATGTGCATGTTGTACTTACTGTAACTTCTCATTTCTGACGAACCAGGGCCTCTCATACGATTCGTACGGAGTCGGATCGATCCGCCGGTCCGTGCTCGCGCTCAAGTCCGATCCGCTGAAGCCGCGGCTCGACCAGATCCGGAAGCAAGCCGACGACCACAAGTCGCTCGTCCTGGCCTACGCCTCCTACGCCCGCAAACTCAAGCTCGAGAATTCCAAGCTCGTCAGGGTCTTCGCGGATCTGTCCCGCAACTACACCGATCTGGTCACCAAGCCGTCCTACAAGTCCCTGTTCGACTCTGATGCGAGCTCGATCGATGAATCTACGCTCCGCCGCTTTGAAAAGGAGGTTAAGGAGCGGATCAAGGTCACCAGACAGGTGATTACGGAGGCCAAGGAGTCGTTTGATAATCAGCTCAAGATACAGAAGCTGAAGGACACGATTTTCGCGGTGAACGAGCAATTGACGAAGGCGAAGAAGCAGGGAGCGTTCTCGAGCTTGATTGCGGCGAAATCCATACCTAAGAGCCTGCACTGCCTGGCCATGAGGCTGATGGAGGAGCGGATCGCACATCCGGAGAAGTATGTCGACGAAGGGAAGCCTGTTCAGCCGGAATTGGAGGATCCGAAGCTTTACCACTACGCTATTTTCTCGGATAACGTGATCGCGGCGTCTGTGGTGGTTAATTCGGCAGTGAAGAACTCGAAAGAGCCGTGGAAGCACGTTTTCCATGTGGTGACGGATAAGATGAATTTAGGGGCAATGCAGGTTATGTTTAAGATGAGGGATTATAATGGAGCTCATGTTGAAGTGAAGGCGGTCGAGGATTACAAGTTTTTGAACTCGTCGTATGTGCCCGTGCTTCGACAGCTGGAATCCGCCAATTTGCAGAGGTTTTATTTCGAGAATAAGCTTGAGAATGCCACTAAGGACACGACAAATATGAAATTTCGGAACCCGAAGTATTTGTCAATATTGAATCATTTGAGGTTTTATTTGCCAGAAATGTACCCAAAGTTGCATAGGATTTTGTTTTTGGACGACGATATTATTGTTCAGAAGGATTTGACTGGGCTTTGGAAGATAGATATGGATGGGAAGGTGAATGGCGCTGTTGAGACTTGTTTTGGGTCGTTCCACAGGTATGCACAGTACATGAATTTTTCTCACCCGTTGATCAAGCAAAAGTTTAATCCTAAGGCGTGTGCGTGGGCTTATGGGATGAACTTCTTCGATTTGGATGCCTGGAGGAGAGAGAA